>JARJEI010000004.1:25314939-25672807 GCA_029955415.1 Lottia scabra
AACACAGTTCATATTAGGCTACTCTTATTTTTTATTTCAATCTGTCAAGGGTTTTATAGCAAGTATGAGTTCTATTTTTCATCACTTCCTGATTGAGGCAACATCATTCAGTTTTGATTTTCACATTTAACCTTAGTGTATGAACCTATTTAACCTTGATGCACAATCAATAGCACATAAGACTTAGGATTATTGTCCTATCTTGTTGACAGGCAAAAGTTTAGCACTCTATCTCTTTTTGGAATTTTTTCTCACTTTACTTATGTCTGTCTTTTTCACTAAGTGTTTCATAGATTTAACAAAATGTTTGTCATTAGATGTTGTTGATGTAGAGGGAGATATGTCATAATCAAAATCATCATAATTTTTGGTATAAAGAGATCTTTTACTCCTCACAGCACTGGCTTTTTTCTTTGGATTTTTAGATCTATCAGTATCCTTGCAGTAACCAGAATCAGAGTCTTGGGAAACTTTGCGTTTTTTCTGTATAAAAACATTTTCATCATCATCATCATCTGAAAGTACTTTGGTTGCTGGTTTCTTTCTTTTAATGATGAATGATGATGATGAATTTCCAGAATCATCTTGAACGTTTTTCTTTGATTGAGAAGTTTTCTTTCTGGGATTTTTTGGTTTTGATTTTCCTTTTTTCCCTACAGTACAACCACTAAAGTTATAAACATCGGACTTACTCTTGGCTGTGCCTTTCTTAGGGACTATTTGCTTGTCAAATTTAGCCAGCATAGTATTTAAGTTATAACTGATAGGTTTATGAGATCTAGTATTCTGCTCAAACTCCACTTCCCCAGTATCTGCATGATAATGACTCTTAAGATTCTCCATTTTATAACATTGTTCCATTAATAACTTCACTTCTCTCGGCACTTTATTTCTCGATTTTGTTTCCTTACTAGTCTTTGCTGATTTGGTACTTTGAGATGCTTTTTCTGATGTTTTAGAAACATGTTTTTGACTTGATTTTTTGGGGGAAGTAGCTTTATGAGGTGAGTTTTTTGTTTTAGTCTCTTGAAATGGTGATTCAGAATCTATAGAAATTTGTTTGATAGCAGATTTTGATAAAGATATATGCTTGACTCTGGGTTCAGAAGGAGTATGCTCATTTTGTGATTCAGCTGATTGAACTGGTACCTCTTTTGATATTTCTGTTCTTGGTCTAAGTTTGGCAACTTTGTTTACTTTGGGTGATCTTAATCCTAATTTTTTTGGTGATTCAGAAACAGGCTCTTGAACAGGTGAATTCTGAATGGGAACTTCTAGTGAAGTAGATGGTGAGCTTGTCTCAGAATTTGGTGATTTGGGTGACTCTAAGACATCCTGAACTTCTTTCACTGGTGATGAAACGGCTTGTTCTTGAACAGCTTTAGCAGAAGAAGTTGAAACAGCTTTCTTTTGAGACTGTACTGTTATTGGTACATTTACAACAGATTTGGATGTGGCTGTAGCTTTCTTAGGAGATGAATGATTTTGACTTGAGGGTTTGATAACAGCAAATTTTCGAATTGGAGAACAACAAGTCAGTTTAGATGAAGTTGTTTTAAAAAGAGATTTAGGATAGTGAGTAAGTTGTTTAGGTATGTTCTGTGGTACAGCTATTCTTGGTGTAGAGGTTCCTAATGGTGGATGTTTTAGTATCTCATTGAGTACCTCACTACAGACTGGACTGTTTGGGGTGCAAAAATTTTCTTCTCCATTTCCAACTTTTTCTTGTACATTTGAATCAACTGAAAAGAAAATTTTGTACATTGAGAGAGGCTTGAGAACCATTGCTCAGTATATTGACCAAGATCTGATCTTTTTGTAAATCCAGTGCTATAATCTTGTCAAATAAGAAAATGTGGTGAAGAAAGCTTAAAATTAGCTCAGAGTCAGTAAATTAAAATGATTAGAAAATAATATTTGTGATAATCTACATATTGTATGGCCTCAATTACTGATTCCATCCCAATATATATAAAACTTATGCTCCAACTGCAAACAGTACTGTTTCGGACTTCTGGGCCTTATCAGTGCACTTATGCTCTATAGATTATGGGTTTGTGAAAAGCATATATACAATACGGAATTTGAGTGTATATAAGTGTTTTACCACAGGCCCGTAGCCAGGAATTTCCAAGGGGGGGTTATATGGACTCGCAAAACTATCAAACTCAACCTTAACAGTCACAATTCAAACAGAATATCTACTTTAACAGTGCTTTTTTGTTTTCAAGGGGGGTTCGTCCGAACCCCCCCTGGCTACGGGTATGTACCTTGATCTGGTATTACTGGTGTATTAATCTCTAAACTACCACTACTGTCTTCTTCTACAGCCTAAAAAATATATCAATATAAACTGTTATCAAAAACCTTTTACAATCTTTAAACGTCTCACACATACCACTAGAACCATCTTAAATATAATCAGTTCAAAATCAAAATATAAATATGAATAAATGATTAAATTAGTTTACAATTTACAGCCTTATTTTTTATTATCCCTTCTTTTCTTTTTCTTGAATCAATTCTTGTAAGCTTATCTTTCAGTTGAGAAAAAAAAAATAACAGATAACAGATTTTCAGTTCAGCAAATCCATAGGCCATATGAAGGGAAGTAACTTCAAATAAGGATGTCTCCTGTCTGGTGTCAGAAAATCAAAAGAAAACTCCATTTTTACTGTACGGAAGCTTACTTTTGACTTGTTGTTTTCTATACGTATGTTTACATCAATTGCAGTGCAGTCAATAATTTACCTTTTCTATTGGTTGTGGATCATCATCCTTCAAATTAAAATCAAACACTCTCTTTGTTGTTATTCTTGTCCTGAATAATAAAACAATACATTCTCATGTGTAAGGTATTAGGCCTACTGTAACTATAAATAAAGGCTCAGTATGGCATACTACTGGAAGCAAAATGTTAACTTGTCATCTACCAACCAAATGTACTTATCAGATGACACTGACAGCAGGTCTAATCAAAGATCATTAGGTCATGGTGTTGGCTGTCTTGAACTGTCATGTAGCTATTGAAGCTGGACTCTATTACCTAGTAGGCCTAATAAATCAGAGTCCAAGAAGGGTAGACTAAGACTAAGGCTCAAGAGGATGAAAAAAGCAAACAAGAACCTGTACTAAAAACTTCACATTTCTTATTTTCTACAAATTCTAGTGTGGGAGTACTGTCTGTGGGTTAGACCCTAGGCCTAACCTAAACTGGAAGAGAAGAAATAGATTTAACTAAATGACTGACTTACGCGAATCTTTGACGAATCATATTGTTGATTCTATGCGTAAATAATCTAGACTTTTCAAGGCAAAACCTAGAAATTAAATAAAAAATAGAATTTTGAATGTTTTCATTTTTGTCGTTTTGAGCCTCCACTGAAAAGAACATCGTAAATGGGAGATAACTCATAATGTAGGTGAAAAGCTGCAGTCCACAACTAATGCCTTAAGTAATCATTGCGTAATATTAACTTTGTATTGCCAGGTAACCAATTCATGAATAACTAACCCATCGATTGTAAAAATATTTTTTTTTTAGAAAATGATTCTTCCAGAAATAGAAATATCATAACGTTATAACCTTCATCAGACATTTGACAAATTATGAAATCACACCTCAATGACATGGATCCCACCTGGTAGGCTACGATTTCCACCTTAACCTTATAAATTGTCAATAACTACTTCACTTATGCAAAAATCAATATTATATTTTCTTATTTGTCACTATGACATAAAATATCGATATTCAATATTTCAATGATCCAAAGTCATTTTAACCTACATAATAATATATTTGACCTATATATTTGACTAACTGGGTCAGATAATATGTACTATAGACTATAGGGGTTTAGTAATGTAACACTAGTCAGATATATTTAGTATCTTATTCGTTCTATTTGTTTATAATAATTAGTGGAAAATAACAGGATAGGGTCGAGAGAGTATAGAAAATGGATTTTTTCAAAAGAAGGAACAAGGACAGGTAAATTAGTTCTACAAATTTCATTCTTTATGCTGTGCCGAAGCAAGTAGGCCTAAGCTGTAAATAATATTAAAACTAAATTAAAAAGATATTCCTACTGATAAAGCTGGGAGGACAAATAATATACCTTATAAACTATTTCAACCTGCCCTATTCTAATTCATTGAAATAAACTCACCGATGACTGAGTTCTCATATTAGCATGGGAGAATGTGGGGTCGGGGTTGGCGGTGTAGGGTAGAGGGTTGAGTTTGGGGGCCTAACTTAGGCTACAAAATTCATTTTCTGCTTTTTCAAGTTGTTCCATCACTTGTATTAACAGTTTATTGTGTGTTTATTTCAGATCAAAACTGATAGTAACAACTGACGGTCCTGTTAAAACAAGTCTGATCAATTATTTTAATCTACACAATAAACGTGACGAGGAAAATCTATTGCATATAGCTGTTTCACTAGGTCGGGTTGACTTGGTACGACAAATAGTTTCTAATGATAAAATTGACGTTGACACAGTGAGGAAAACAGACAACAGAACTCCATTAATGCTTGGGCTACAATGCTACAAAAGATGCATATGTTTTTTGGAAGATTTGAATAACGATTCAAGAGAATCAAATATAAGATTGAATGATTATTCCTCATTATCTGTAACACAACCAAATGCATCTAAAACAACAAGCGGAGTTCTTGACATAACTCTCGATTCCAAAGATGACATTCCAAACATTTGTTTTGCCCTTAATTATTCTTACAACGAAAGGAGCATAATAATCAAAGACTATGAAGAGTGTATTCTAATCTTAATTTCAAATGGTGCAAGACAAAAGTCCAAGGACGAGGCCGGAAACACCCCTCTCATTTTAGCATCTGATATGGGCATGGATAATATCGTTAATGCAATGCTTAATTCTAAAAACAAATGCAAACTGAACCATTCTAACATTTATTATGAAACAGCACTTCACAGAGCAGCAACAAATCAACATTATGAAATAGTAAAATCTCTGTTGTCAGCTGGCGCTAGTTCTACTGGAAAAACCAACAATTTTTACGATGGGGACACTCCATTGGAATGTATGATTCGCAATGTTCAGAAATCTAGCATTACTGAGTCAACTAGCTCAGTTCGTGAAGAAATCATAAAAGATATGCTTCAAAAATCCAAAAAGCATTACTCCACAACACAACAACAATGGAATTTAATGTCAAGAGCCGCCAAACATGGTGATACACAAACCATTCTGATATTATTAGATATGAACTTCCCTATCAATTTCCGCAGTCCGCAATACGAAACCACACTAGGTGTTGCTTTAACCAGCAAGCAAAGGGGAGTTACGGAACTTCTTTTGGAGAAGGGTGTTGATCCAAATGAAAGAATTAACGGAAGCATGCCAATTAATTTGGCAGTTAAAAGTCAAGATATAGAGAACGTTAAAAGTTTAATACTTTATGGTGCTAACCAAGATCACAAAAGGATTATTACTCTTGGAAACGTGACTGTTTATCAGGGCATTTTACATCTGTGTCTAGATTTGGGATGTGACGAGATAGCAGATCTATTGTATTTATCTGGAATAGTAGATATTAGTGAATGTTATAAACTTCTTGAAGCGACAGATGATTCTCAGCCTTATTACACATGGCTTAAAGATACAGTGGAACGTCCACTTTCTCTACGGTGCCTTACAAGGAAAAGGATTCTGAAATCTTTGAGACCATATCCGTATTTTCGTGCCGCACTCGACTTGTTAGATGTTCCAGAAGTCCTCAGGTCGTATTTGAGCTTCCGTCCATCTAATTATGAGGATTTTATCTAAATCCAAAATAAAAGTAAAAGCTTTTATATTACATATCTGGTGTCTGTGCTTGGAATTTGAACGAAGGCAAGAAAATCATTTCAATATTTTAAAGCGATACTACGTCTTAGAATGAACAAAAAAAAATAAATTTTCAAACTTGGTCAATAGGAGTATATATTCATCAGGGGACAAACCTATAGTGACATAATTATAACACAGATTACCTAAATAATCTGACAAATCATCCAGAAAACAATGTTTTAATACAATAATTGATAAATGCCTTAATCAAATTTAAGACATTTATCAATAATATTCTGTAATTGTATGGAAAATTACATAGTTTTATGGGTTTATTTGATTCTGTCTGTATACTTTGGACACTGTTGATGAATATATATACTCGTATTGACCAAGTTTTTTGTTCACTCTAAGAAGTAGGCCCCTAGATCGCTTTTTAAGTTTCAAACACTTATTCTCGTGTTTTAATAAACAAAGTGTTCATGACAGTTTTAGACATTGACAGAAAATCTTGATAAGCTGATCAGCAAGAAAACAACTAAACAACTGTCAGATACTTCCTGACTTCCATTACTATCTGTGATTGACCATAGACTAAATCAATCAGCTTCAGGGAAATAATTTCAGATCACGTTGATCTATATAGATATGGATAGATGGACGAGTTATTTTTCAAAAAACAATTTAAAACATATACTGTATATATTATGAAATACATAAATTTATTTTAGTCAAAACAAATGCCAATATATCTCACTGAGGAAGTAATAAACTTAAATAAAGAAATGCTTTTTTTACATTTGTTCATTGTATGTTGAAGAGGTAAGGATGACAATATATCAAAACTTTTAAAATACTAAATATTTTGAAAAATGCAATCGCTATATCATATAATAATGTTACCTTTTCAAATATCAATATAATATATAAATAAGATAAATATTACGTGTAATATGCGTTACTGGTGACGTAGGCAAACAACGCAGGAATCTATCTAGACTGGAAAAGGGATGGGTAAGCTAAAGACAATAAAATCACGTCAATATAATAATGTTCTTGAATTATCCCTTGAAACTTAGCGATGAATAGCATGTGAACATTCATATTTTAAATGACATCTATTGATGTTGACTTTAAGCCAATCTGAATCACACAAAGATCTTGGTAGTCTTTCTCTAGCTAATGATACACCGCCTGTACAGGGATCGTATACTCTCAATATATCATGATTTTTATTTTCTCCTGCCTGCATAATCAATAAATCACCTCTATAATTCACTACACTAAAATTCTTACAATCAAAGTTCTTTATCACACTCACAATAGCCGGGAAAGAATGAAGAGTTGACGCCATGACGTTACCATCAGCACAAAACACATAGATACTATTATCTAACGTCACTGATTTACTCCAACAGGTAGCAATAGGAAGGTTTCCAAGGATCGTAGATACACCTGTTCTTGTATCGAAACATTGAAAAAATGGATTTTTTCTTTCACTACGATGTTTCTTTCCTCCAAATACAAAGATGATTCCGTTTAAAGCAGTAGCGGACATACCACCAACTGGAATGGCTAGGTTCCCAACTCGAGTCCACTCTTTTTGAATTGTGTCATATCTTTCCACATTACTCACAGCGTCTTCTGGTGCAAAGCCACCAATAGTATAAATATCATGCCCAACACTCACCAGTTCGTGATAACATCTAGGTTCCCTCATGGCAAGACAATATTCCCATCTATTACGTTTAGTCTCAAATCTAACGAACCGCGTTTCTGCCGACCCAAAACTCGAGGTTCCACCAGAAACATAAATATCATTGGATAACGTACATGCTGCTTTACCATCTGCGAAATATGGGAATTTGGCTAGAGAGAAACATTTTTTACGAGAAATACTATAGCAGGCGACTTCCTGGCGTCTGCCATCAACCATAACGAGTACGTGTTCATTGCGTTCTCTAAAAATGTGTGGTTGCCCATACACAATTTCTGCTCTGGCAGACACGTGCTTCATTTGTTCCAATAATTCACTACATTCGGAATTTTCGGCAATAAATGCTTTTCTACGAGTAATGCAATCTATATACGCATAAGACATCAGAGCTAATCGTAAATTGTGAAATATTTCCAAGAGATAATAAATTCGTTTCCTGTCGTGTTCAAACCACCGTAACACAGCATCACAAACCAGTTCTTCATTTTCCACATTCATGTTATCATCATTTATAGCCAACAGCAATTCGTCCTTGCTCATCTCTAGAAACTCGTCAGTGTGGCTGATTTCAACGAAATTATCCATGAAAAACGTCCAGGCGTTGTCTTTAAGATTGATACAATGCATGGTACAGCTCAATCTCCAGATCTCTAAACAACTATTTAACGTCAGATTATCAGAGAAGTATTTCTCACAGAGTTCCTGTAACGATACAATCTGTAAGAGACTCGAGGCATACAGAACATCGACAGCGAATTCAGGGAACATATCACTCGTCTCTCCTTTATAGATGTATGTCAAGATCATATCAAAAACATGGGCTTTCATGTTCTTTAGATGAACAACACCTTCTCTGGTCTCCTTCATGTCGGAAGTAAACATGGCATCAAAATAAGCTGACATTGATGCCAATACAACACGATGACATGCAAAGTGCCTATCTTCCACATATATTCTGACATCTGTATGTTTAGCATTGTTCCACAAGTCTGTGAGTCCACCAGTCAAACACCGGTGGTGATACTGGACGTTATACGAAAACATCTTCTTACAAATCCATTTCCTGAAACAATCATATTAATATATCACTTTAAAACAATAATTTTCAACGAACAAGGTGGTGTCAAAGATATCAAAAGACAAAATTTCACAAATAGATACGTTTGATTAACCTATGACATTCTGCATTCTAAAACATTATTTCTTGCGATTTCGCATTGGCAAATCCCTCCAAAACATTGTCAGAATATCGAAGATAAGTGTGGTAAGAAAAATTATCATTTTCAGATTACGTTAGGCTCATACAGCTTTAATTCTGATCTTTCAGATTCTTGTGAAGGTTTGTTGTGGTTATGGAGAAGTGGAAAATGGATTTATCAAATATTGCGACAAAACAAAGGTGACATTTATGAAAACTGGTCATTTTACACAATAGGCTTATGTTTAACTTCATCGTTATAAGCTTATATGGACAAGACAGTCTAATTAAAATCAGACCCTAATTTCGTTTCGTTCGTTTTTTTTTACGAAACGAAATTAGGGTCTGATTTTAATTAGACTGTGGACAAGACATATAAATTTGGACTTTAGAGTTATGACCTAATAATATGTAATTTGCCGTATTAGTTTGCCGTTATACTTTGTGTAATTCTCGGCATAAGATTAACATTTTCTGACAATCCATCACTATATCAGTATAATCTTTTATAACCAAACTGCAACGCAAATGACTACAGGCTCGATAAGTCACAGAATTGAAATTACCCCAATGTAGGCCTATTGTCTTACAACATGTATTCATAATAATCTAACATTAATCAAAAACATATTGTATTGACATGTCATATAGATTTAGTCAACTACAGCTGAAACGCAATCAATATTTAGAGAAATATTTCACTGGCTTGAATATGATCATAATCAACTGTTTGACCTTAGGTCGAACTCAAAACATCATAACTAACTATATAGTATAGGTAAACGATGGTTTCATTAGATCTATTTATAACTCGAGTAGGCTAGTAGATCTACTATAGTAACTATTTTTATTTCTATAGGCTGTATCAGCCTGGCCAGTAGCTATTACTACCATAACATAATTATACAGCTTACTTCAGAATTAAAGATATTTAGATTATTTATATATATGACCAACAAAAGTAACAATAAGGAAGGTAGGGGGGGGGGGGGGTGGCTGTGTGTATCAGTCATTCCATGTTAATTATGTCCACAGAGAGCTTGACTCTAGCAGAAAGACTGGTAACATACTTAAAACCAAAAGGGTTGAACAATATAGATCTGTCAAATGAGCTATTTGAACAATATTTAGGCATAACGCTAATTAATTCATCTTTGATGCAAAGAATCATTGCACAATTTCTAAACAAAGACGTGCAAGAAAAAATATGTCATAATCTGTCATAATTTTAGATTGACAAACAGCTGATCGCACTTGTTTACGTTCAATCTACTTTTATTTTATTGACACACAAACAGAACAATAAATGTCCTACGCTTTACAAAACAATTATTTCAAGTATATTTCACGTATAAAATCCAAAACTTATGTCAATCACATAAAATATTTCCTACTCACTGTACTCACTACTCACCCTGCCAACTATATCAATAAACCTTCTGCAAGCAACTGACTATAAAATACCACTACGTCATGAATATTTTGATCTGTCAAATTCTTAAGGGGACGTAACCGCTTTGTTTACAAATAGCCTCCCTTTAATTTGACCGAATTTAAAAGATGTCTGGAAAATCACAACAACAGCATAAAACTGAGTTGATTCGTACATGAAGCAATGTGAGACGTTTCGTCTATCACTAACATTTAACTGGATTCTGGATTTCAGTGGTGACAAATTTGCCTAATGATTTTATTATTATTTTTCATTATTAAAAAAATATATATTTACTTCCAATTCAATCAAATTATTTATTAAATGCTTATCACGAAATATCTCGAAAGCAGTCTTTGATACCCAGACATCTCCTATTTCTTTGAAATGTGTGCAGACATATTGCGGCTGGATTTTAGAGGCTACTATCTGTTATGGTCATGTGACAATCACATTTCTCCAAACTGAGAGAAATAAATACTTTTTTTTTATCCCAGAAGGAAGCTCCTGATAAAGAATAATGGAAAAACATATTAGTTCTCTGGTTGTTTTCATTCTATCGGTGACAGTCTATCCAATCGAGGTAATGACATGGGATGATAAATAATTCTATGTAGACCAAAACACCAATGGCACAGACGAGCCAGGCAGGTCTCGAAAAGTGGACCGGAATTGAAAAGAGAAATTTAATATTTTCACATGACTATGATGATAGGAGTGTAATATTATATAACAACATACTATACATTTTTTAGTTTTAAAAGGAAAGGAATTTAAGTTCTCAAACTTTGTCAATATTTGTAATGACATCGGGTTAATCCACTAACTACTGAGGGGATCATATTTGAGTACTTCATTTTCTTTCTGAAAGTATAACAATCTGGGATTGGGATGGCAATAGGTGTTCAACAAATTGTGAAATATTACATGTTATGTATTGATATTTCAGGCTTACATAGAATGTGGTAATTATGTATGTTATGGTAAGTTATAAACTTATAGTGTTGTATAACCTATTGATATTGAGGTTGAGAAATTACAATTATGCTTGAATGTTATATAAGTATGAGAAGTAAATCTAAAAGCCCTCTCACTGATCAAACTAGCTTTGATAAGTCGTGCAATATTCTTGTATCACAGAAAACCATTGTGAGTTTGTTGTCATCAAACACTCTATAGTTTATAGAGCAGAATAGCTGGAATCACAGATGTTGGATTAGAAATTGGTGTCCCTGATTATAGCCTAATATACATGTACACAATTTCAAAAACCTCTTTACAATCTCCAAAATCCCTGTAAAATAACACCTTTGGTCATGGATAAATTGATTATTGCAATTTAATTCTAAAGGTATATTTTCTGAGAGAGTAACTGTTTTTTGTTATATTTTAGATTGGTCATCATATTGCTGTGGAGGTTTTGCAGATCAATGCTGTAATTATTCAGTGTATCAGTTTTGGTGTAAGTATACGTTTTAAATTCTATTTAGTACTCTACTATACTTAAGATAGATCTGTTACAGCAATACCACCTGTTATAATAAACAAAAAATTTAACTTCTTAAGAGTATAAGTGTATATATTCTTCAACGGTGTGAAAAGTATTAATAAAAATAAAATATACTAATAAACAAATAAAAGTTAATAATTTTTCATAAAATTACAGGTTATTATTGAAAAAAGCTTATTAATATTTTTTTTTAGCTTTTTTCAATAATTATAATGTATAAGGTATTTTTCTGGATTTATCAGATTATACAGGTCATCTGTTGTATGTTTGTGACACCAGACAAATTGCTTATAATGAATATATGGACTTTAATTCCTCAAGTTTGAGAAATTTTTCTTTTTTGATCATTCTAAGAGCGTAGTATTTCTTTTGTAGTAAGCACTGGATAATGTTGATTGATTGTTATATATTTTTAACAGGGTTTTGGTTGCTATGGCTAGGTATATTCCTGACAGTATTAAGTTGTAGTTGTTGGTGTTATAGAAGAAGACAATATAGAAGATTGCAGTATATTGCTGTTAGAGATTCCTACCCCCCTTCTTATGGTACAGTTGTAGTATCAGCCCCACCATCTTACCCAGCAACAGACAATCAAATTGGACCAACATCAGCAGCTCAACCTCCTAATTATCAAGCTGCTCAAGAGGTAAGACAACCTTATAGGTCTACATCTACAAGCCTGTTATAATCAGAGGAATATATATGTATTTTAAGATGGCTGCTTGTGAGTATTATTAGCATCATTGAATTAGATAAATGTTTTAAAGGATTGTATTATGTCTGATTGGAAATGGGATTGGTGCAAATTGTATATATAGGAAGTACATACAGCTTAATCATGTATTAATTTTGTATTTATGTATTAATTTTTTATACCATTTATTATTTTGTATATTATGTATTAACTTCGTATTATTATGTATTAATTTTGTATATTGTGTATTAACTTTATATATTATGTGTTAATTTTGTATATCATGTATTAATTTTGTATATTTCAGAAACCACCACCATATGTTCCATAAAAAGATTCTAAGAAAATTAAATTTTGTTTTATCTTACACATATACTATTCTTGATAATTATAAATAATGCAGTAATTATGATGAACTTTAGTTTAACTATTCACTTGTCCTGCAAAATGTATTAAATGTTTGCTACATTATATCAGTCTATAACTACTTGACTCTATTCTTGCCTGTAAATGCTATTTTTGACATAGGAACATAGTAAAACCCTTGCGACCAAGTTTTTCTGACCTTTACTTGCAGACAAATGTCAAAATTGCTATCAGAAGCATGGACAAGTTTCAGACTAATACTCTCCATATTTCTCCTGATGATGTGAACCATTGAAATTCGTCAAAGTTTGGTATATTTTTAGTTTAGACAGCTGTATTGTAAGGAATATATTGTATCTGCATCAAGTTTAGCAGGGGTTCAGGCTTTAAAGTTTATGGAAAAGCCATGAAGTCCTTTTGTAATCTTTGACATGCTCAATACATTCTGTTTATTAGCCACACAAATTTTCAGATGTAAAGGAAATATCGCAAATTGCAATTCTCTGTCAATCAATCTATACCACTGTATAGCTCAACAGTTATAGCTTCCATTGGATTATACAGAGAGTTGGTGGTATATTGTTCTTTGTCAGGGTAATATGGGGTATTGTTGATGTTATTGTAGAAGATTCAATATATTTCGGAATTCCACCATTTGGTTTAAATTCTTATATTATATAGTGTTCAGCTTGGCCCCCACCCAATACATGTATAATTATCAAAATATTGCTGCAATAACATGATTGTTCTATCATAAAAAAAAATGCCAAGTTAATGTTTTTTTGTTTATTTTTTACAAGAAAAGTCAAAAAACAGTTTGTATTGTTCTTTTATTTTTTATAAAAAAAAAAAATCAAAATATTTGAAAATAATGTGGGCTGTACAAGTTCTGAATTTCATCATAAAACAAATTATTATTTGGATATGTGCCAGAGTAGTATTTGTCTTATTAATATAGTCAAACAGAGATATTTCGGCTCATCTGGGTACCGTCAAAACTTATACAAAACCAGTCCATTATATTTTCAAGGGTTTGTTTGTTTGGTAAGTTACAGCAACACCCTTGAAAACAAAATGGACTGGTTGTGTATATGTTTTGACTGTACCCGGATGAGCCGAAATATCTCTGTTTGACTATACAATAGCATTATTTAAAAAAAAATAGATTTGTATTATTTGGTGCCACAATATATATATTATGTATAATTTTATCACATGTTTATGATGTATATAAATATAGCCTATGACTAATTGTTACTTATCCAACTTGTGAATGATAATTTATCCTATGATTCATATTCCTCTAGAAAACACTTATATTGTAACATGTTTTGATTATGATGTAGTTCATTTAATTTTAATCATTTTATACATATATTTAGGAGTTGTTTATCTATAACATCAATACACAGAAAAAGATAGCTTGCCAGGCAAGGTAACATACACCCACTTCAGCAAATTTGAATATTTGAAAAAGTTGATTGCACCATCGCACTTATTTGAGCTGATATTTAGATGATTCAATTCGAATGAAAATTCTAGCCTTTCTCAAGGGCAATAACTCATAAACCGACGACTGGAATTGCGCCATTTTCGAACTTATCCGAGATATTATCAAGATAAATACACATACCAAGTTTCATTCAAATCGGATAAAAACTCTTACTTCTATCGTGTACACAAGTTAATTTTAACGTTTTTTCACTAAGTCAAGGGCAATAACTAAAAAACCGACAACTGGAATGGCGCCATTTTCGAACTCATCCGAGATATTAGCAAGATGAATACACATACCAAGTTTCATTCAAATCTGATAAAAACTCTGGTTTCTATCGCGTACACAAGAAATTGTTGACCGACGGACGGACAGGGGTGACGGCAATATACGTTCATGTGGGCGTATAAAAATGGTCTAACTCACAATTACATTAAAAGTTGGAAGTTCTCTTGGGCATATTTTGCTCTGAATATGTTTGAAAAAGTGTCTACAGAATAATTGCATTGTCACTATGAAGGAGCTCTTGACATTTTATGAAGCAGAATTGGTTCAGTGTGTGCGACACTTATGTTGCTTGACGGTTCAGATGCAACCTTCAGATTAATGAAGGCCTCATGTGCACTTAAATGTCTCTGAACAGCCAGAAGTCAAAAGTACACTAATGACACTGTCCTGGTAAAATTTCCTTCA
This sequence comes from Lottia scabra, assembly GCA_029955415.1. Taxonomy (NCBI): domain Eukaryota; kingdom Metazoa; phylum Mollusca; class Gastropoda; family Lottiidae; genus Lottia; species Lottia scabra. The sequence goes on from JARJEI010000004.1 coordinate 25,329,862, forward strand.
TTGCATACCCCATAATATTTGGTGCAGAAAGTGGACGTAAAGGTCCAATTCATTTTTACATCAAAGTCTCAGGTCATTTTAAGGTCACTTAGCTACCTTAGAAATAAAACCAAATACATTTAATAATTTATTTTACATGTGGATAATATCAACAATAATTGTATCCAGCTATTGAAATAAAAGTTGGGAAATGGGTAGAAGCTAATAAACTATACAGAATACTTCAAGACTTCTGGACATTCATTTTGTTAAAGAAAAAGACAAAACAACACTTGACAACAAATGAAGCTTTTAACACAGCTTTTCTCATTTTATTTTGATATATATATATTATATATATACAATACAGCTTTACAGGTATGCAGAAATCTCAAGTTAAAATTCAAAAAAATATGCAGATTTAGTACAAATTTTACTTGCTTCACACTAAACAAAATTGTTGCAAAATTTACAAAATCAATGATTTCTGCATTCCTGCTGTATAGTATATATTACATTAACTGATTAAAATAAACTTTAATATTTAACCATATTGAGAATGCCTAATCTTATCCATCATCTAGCCTGCATCATTTTCTAGCTTCTTTCAAAACTAAATCTCTCAATATAAGTTTGACATAAAACTATGTAGGATGTCTAAAATGTTGCACACCTTGATTATAAAGTGATTATTATTTTACCCAACAATTCAAATAAAAACAACTAACGTTTGCGATGACAATATGAGGCTTGCGTTATTGTTGTCAAGGACATAAAAAAGCTTTGATTTGTCTAAGTACAAAGGTAAGAATTTTATAAAGATTTAAGTTCAGTTAATACTTTGCACCAGAGATGCTTGAAATAGTGGGCATTTTGCTATGGAATTTGAATGACAAAATGTGATTTGTTCGGCCAATGTACAATGTCATGTAGTTAGTAAAGAATGAAAATCACCAGGTCTAAATGAATAGTTTTGCCCAACAAAACACAATAATAATTCACTACTATATTTAAATTTATTGCTCGTGTTTCTCACAAGAAATAATCTGGTGTACGTCTTGTTACGTGTGGTTCACCACGACGTGGTGCAGGATCAAATTGTAAGCTGAAAATAGAAGAACAGTTAATTTGAAACATTATTTCCACTATTTTCATGTGAAAGAATTTGTACATACTGTACATGATATGTACAATTTATTTTATTAATTCATATTTCGTCAAATTATCTCATTCTGGCTCTTAAATCTGTACATGCAAGAAGATGTTGTGAAGGAGCCAACAATATCCTGATTGCCATTACCAAGCATGATGCAAGTGTCTTTTGACCACAGAAATAGATTTTTTGAATGCATCATAGTCGGGGCCTTGGTATTAGAAATTTAACAAATATAAATGAAAACTTACAAAGAATATTTCAGAGCATCATCTAGCTCCATTATAGCGGCCTGATTGCCACATCTATAACAATAATTAGGAGCACTAAATATAGTAACAACGTTTCTATCATGACACCAGTTATATCCCTGAAATAAAGATAGTATTTTAATGGATTTGATCTCTAAACCGGATAAAAATCGTCAATTCCTTACAGGGTGCTGTAAGACAAATTCTGCATTCACCTACTCTTTTTTGATTAGCAACTGTAGAGGAATGTACAACATGAACACCACATGGGGGCCTTGACTTATTGTTTCATCGAAACACCCAACACAGAAAAAGAATGGATTTTTAACCGTTCAGATGGAGAGATGATCGAAAGTACTATCCATTCAGCTGCATAAGGAAAGAAATTTAAAGGGCCATTCTGCTTTTTTGAAAAAAGTTTCCATTATCATAAAAATCCCAAATGCTACCTGAGGGTATTTTTAAAGTATTCTTATTGTATCTCTGTATCTTCTTGATCAAACTGAATTTGGTTTTAAAGGGTTAATTACAAACAGGGAGTACTTATTGTTAATTAAGCAATTTGACCTAGTTTTGGTGTTTGCCCTTTAAATGGCTCAATATTTCTAGCTGAAACCGTTTAAATACACAAGAGGGACATTTCTCAACAATTAGGCGTTTACTTTACTCAAATCCGTTTAGTAGTTTCCTATCAGTGTCCAAAAAACATAACATACTTAAAAACCTTACGTAAGGTTTTTAAAAAATTTTAGCATGTTTTTAGCGTTTAAAAATTAACGGCTATATTTTTTTAGTTAAAACTTGCAGATACATTAAAGGGCACATAGTTACAGATTTTGGTGTAAAGATTTCACAAATTTGAGCAAAAAAAATTTTTGACCTAAAAAAAATTCAGACTGTCCCTTTAAGATATGTCAGATCAAAGATTCTAGTTGTCAACATGACCTACCTCCATGACTAATTGATGAGCCCTGGACACTAATGTTAAGCCATTACTATGATTAAATGTTTCTGATATATCTTGACCAAAAGTGTATCCTGCACCTCTTGGTGAAATACCCCATCCTCCTCTATCATCAGGATCCGACCATAACAAATCACACATTGGACCCTGGAATACAAAGCAGGATAGAAATGAATGGCTCAGAAAAAGGAAAGATTTAACACAACTCCATAGATTTTCCCGAATATAAATAAATCCGAAACTGGAGCCTGATCCCATACATTTCTAAATTAAGATTCAGTTCAAAATTTCATCTGTGCAAATTCAATACATATCAAGTTTTATATAAACATGACAAAGTTCTTGGAACTGTTATACTCTCACCTCATGAGGAACTTCTTGTAATCTATCTAAAGCTCGTATATGATCGAGGGTATCTATAGACGGTGATAAACCTCCATGTAAACAAAATATCTGAAACAGAAAACACTTGTGATATCAAACACCATCATGTATAAAATAGTTGTGATATCATCAAGACATCATAACGTAATCAAAATGGTTGTGATATCGGAAATCACAAAGTAAGCAAAGTAGTCGTTATAACAGATATGACAATGTTAACAATAGTTAGGAGGGGGAAAAAGAGACTTAAAATCTTACCTGTTGATCAACAAGGGCTGTTAAAGGTAAATAATCAAATAAATCTGTAAAATATTTCCAAACGTTAGCATTACCATATTTCCGTAAACATTCGTCATAAAAACCATATACTTGAGTAATCTGTCTGCTTTCATGGTTACCTCTTAAAATTGTAATTCTGTCCTTGTACCGAACCTGAAAACATAGTATAATCACATGTAATAATGATATCAAAGAAAAATATACTGTACTCTTTCAGCTATTCAAAAGCATGCATCTTGCCTGAAAAAATTTACTATGCAGGAAAATCAGTCTGTTCAACCTGTCAATAGGATGTCAATTTTCAATCTTCAACCCTTCCCACAATTTAAAACCTACCTTTAAGGCGACTAGAAGGGAAACTGTTTCTACTGAATAATAACCTCTATCAACATAATCACCCATAAATAAATAATTAGTATCAGGAGATTTTCCCCCAATTCTGAACAATTCCATTAAATCATGGAACTGTCCATGAACATCTCCACACACTGTTACTGGACATTTTACTTCTTGAACATTTGATTCTTTTGACAAAATATCTTTGGCCTAAAGAAAAAGAAAAATATAAACATTTTCATCTTGCTACAGGAATAAAGGACAGAGTTGCCTTGTAAATTTTATCTAAAAAAATAATTACTTTGCTTTCAAGAAAAACTTAAATATCAGTAATAAAGTACAAGAGGATATCTAGTTAATTTCAGTTTTATTCAGAGACTACATGAAAAACTCAATGCAGACATGCTTTAAAAAGAATTGTTTCACTGAAAAGCTTTGATTTATGTCAGTTTATACAAGGCATCCATCAGCAGTTTCCATCTTAATTACAAGCAGTTTCTCCCCTCATTAACCAGTTAAGAACCTGCTAATCTTTAATCAATGGTGTGATGTGTTTTCATAACAATGATTCAACTCAGAAGAAGTATGATCTAAAAGGCGTTGATTTGTTTTACTTTGTTAATCCTATCACAATCACATAAGATACGGTACTGTAGGCTACCATAAAAAAATCAAAGTCCAGCTGCCAGCATCCTATCTATGAATTTGACTAAATTGGGTCAAATCATAAGTTGGAAACACTAGGCTAAATGAGTGTAAACATTTACAATAAGCTTACCAGTAAACTTACACTTATTGCTTTGTATGACAATAAGTAAAAAAATGTACAACAGTTTTGTTAATTCTTATTATACAAGTAGTAAGAATAAATTATAAAATTTTTGAATTGGATGGAATCCGAAAAAGAAATGAAGTGGCTGTCATCAGCCTGATGAACCCCATTTATTATAGCTTCTTCATCAGAATACAATTCATTTCCAGAGTGGAACTACTTTTTTTTATCAATATCATGCTATTAAAGAAAACATATTAAGCAGTAGGCAACAACAATTATAGCTGCTTGTGTACATACCTTTTCGCAAAGAATCTTTACTTGATTTTCTGACAACTGCTTACATTCATTCAATTGTTCGATCCACTGATCTAGTTCTTTGGCTGATGTCCGATCCTCAACCATTTTGTGTGTAGTTGTGAAATTATAATCTATATCAATCCAATGAAACAAAGATAAACAAAATTTGTAACGCAGAAAATCTAAATTTCTATCAATAGACTTGATTATTTTCTTTTCACTTGGGCAAAATGGCCGCCAAGAGCTGGGAAAGAAGAAACCTATGACGTCATAGATAAATTTATTCCATGTCTTGTACAAGCTCCAATGGCTTCATAGCTACTTATAATTCTGACAATTCAGAAAGCTTGAATTTGTATGACTTATAAGGACAAATTACATTCTAAGGAAATTAATGAAAAGCCAACAATAAGAGAATGAGCTTCATTTATCTAGTTACCTTACCGGCGAAAAACACAAACTAAAGCGCCCTCTATCGACCGATTCGCTATTTTCGAGTTTTCAGACTTTCCGGATGTCTTAAAACAGCCGAAAACCACTTTAATATACAAATAATAAAGGGGAATGTTCGGAATTATTTAAGGTTGATTTGGGCCTTGAATATATATAATTAGCCTTCGAAAGTACTACTAATGCACGAAAATCATATAATTCTATCAATTATTTCCCTACCTTAAAGGGACAGTCTGAATTTTTTTTATGTCAAAAAATGTTTTTGCTCAAATTTGTGAGCAGAAATATTGAACCACAATCGGCAATCCTCGGCAGTTTCCGTAAACCATAATCTGTCTCGGTAATGAATGGTGTTTTTCGTTGTGTTTTCATGCGCGAGACTCTTTACTTTGACGCTTCACCACTTGCTTGTAACGTCGCGACATAGATATAGTTCATAGCAATAGAATCTGTGGAGGAATTTTCTGACACCTGCTCGTGCATTAAATGCTACGTAGTGACTATCTGTTCACCATTTACGCATTTTATCATCATTTTAAATACATATCTGTTTGTTTTCGTGTTATTTGTTTACAAATACTTGTAGCCTCGAATGACCCGTCTCTGATGTTTGAACTACCAGAATCACGAGATTACGTGATAACACAATCGTATATACGTCGGCCATTTTCTATCAATAATAACCTCGTATGCAGATAGAAGAAAACCTTCCAATGCCAATGGCCGGAAGGAGATTACGCAATAAAAAATAGTTCTGTTTATGGGTTGTTAGTTACCTCCCTTGCACATTATCCTTATAGATAGGAAAAGTCTGGATGTCAGAGACTTTTCAGATGACGTCATCAATAGAGACAAAAGTAGTGCGATTTATCCGCCTGATGCCTACGAGGTTATTATTGATAGAAAATGGCCGACGTATATACGATTGGTGATAACATTGATGTAGTCCGGTCAAATGGCCGCCGTTCATTACCGTGATATGTTGCAGAGCGCCAGCGTAACTTTCACGGAGACCGTTTGATTGAACCATTTAAAGGTCAAACACCAAAACTAGGTCAAATTGCGTAATTAACAATAAGTACTCCCTGTTTGTAATTAACCCTTTAAAACCAAATTCAGTTTGATCAAGAAGATGAATAGGTATAATGAACATATTTTAAAAATACTCTCAGGTAGCACTTGCGATTTTTTTGATAATGGAAACCTTTTCAAAAAAGCAGAATGGCCCTTTAACATTTATCCTTCATTTTCTGTATATTGTGTTTTCTATAACGCATAGTCTCACTAACAGCAAGTCGTAATTTTGACGTTCAAACAGCGATATTTATGGGTACACGTGTATTTGAAGGCTTAAATTTCGTAGGAGAGTTGTAAACAATATTACGGATAAAATAAGCTAAAAAATTCCAGATCCTGAGACTAACAGTTTTTTTGGTTTGAACAGTTAGTGAACATATCCTTTAAACCATCTGAAATTTACTAACTCTATGGCTTCTTAAGTTTCTTATAGAGATAGGTATGTATATAACAATTTATTTTTTGAGGTCGGATCGGCGCCAGGCAGGGTATGCTTACTCTTCTAGACACCTGATACCACTTTTCATTATGATATACTTACTCATGTATGATTGATATAATTCCTCATGTGAAAAGTTCTTAAGCTGTTACCTATGTTTCGTCAAAATGTCCTTTTGGATTTCGAGTTTTGTTTTGCGGTTCGGATCGTCAGTACTTGGTTTCTTTTTTCTTTATCGAACATTATTCTGACATAATTTAAGTGTCTGAACACAGTGATTTTCCTGTGAAGTGAACACACTAAAAACAACACCATGATAAAGACCTGCTTTTTTACGAAAAGATTGCTCTCTGTAACATCCATAGCAAAAATATTTCGTTGCGCCTGCTATTTGAACTCACTCTAAACAACTACTTATACTTACGATGTATTCGCCGTTCTTCGGCTGTTAAAAGACTACTCCCGATTTCTTCTACTTCCGGCTAAATATCGTCCTTTTCCGGTTTGAGGCCACATAGTATGGCTGCCATAAGATAAGAGGATTGTTGAATCCGAATTAATCCTCGATAAAATCATTAATCATGGCTCAAGAACAGATGACTTTGAGGGGCACCCTTACCGGTCATTCCGGTTGGGTAACCCAAATTGCTACCAACCCTGGATTTCCAGACACACTCCTTTCTGCATCAAGAGGTATTATTCATCTCACATGGATATGAAAATGTCTGTTTTGTCGATGCTCATAATAAAATTGTTAATGGTACAATGCACTATTGAAACAAGCCCTTGGCACACAATGATAAGATGAATTGAGTTTCTATAACACAAAATTTCAAAATATTTAGTGTCTGATCTGTCAGAAGTTGGAATAAGATCATCATCAGACTACTAGGCTAGTGATCAACAATACTGATCATATAGTCCGAAACTTGCTGACTCTTTCCCCAGCCTCTTATAGCTATTTGGACGGATATGGCTGGGAGAGATTTTCTGCAAAATGTATTTATTTACCTCGAATCCAAACAACTTTGATATATTTGGAAAGATGGATGATTTTGTAGTGTAGTTCAATCATGCCATCATTTTCCCCCTACACCATACAGGCCATGTATGCGAGTCCATCAAATCTGTCCTGTGCCATTAAAGGGCCATTCTGCATTTTTGAAAAAAGTTTCCATTATCAAAAAAATCGCAAATGCTACCTGAGAGTATTTTTTAAGTATGATTATTGTATCTCTATATCTTCTTGATCAAACTGAATTAGGTTTTAAAGGGTTTATTACAAACAGGGAGTACTTATTGTTAATTAAGCAATTTGACCTAGTTTTGGTGTTTGCCCTTTAAATGGCTAAATATTTCTACCTAAAACCTTTTCAATACAGAAGAGGGACATTTCTTTACAATTAGGCGTTTATTTTACTCAAATCCGTTCAGTAGTTTCCTATCAGCGTCCAAAAAACATAACACATTTAAAAACCTTACGTAAGGTTTTTAAAAATTTAAGCACGTTTTTAGCGTTTAAAAATTAACGGCTGGATTTTTTTGAGTTACAACTTTCAGATACATTGAAGGGCACATAGTTACAGATTTTGGTGTAAAGTTTTCACAAATTTGAGCAAAAAAAAATTTTGACCTAAAAAAAATTCAGACTGTCCCTTTAAATGCTGCACAGGCAAAGTTTGGAAAATCACAAGTTTTTGTGGCCTCTCTCTCTCTGCCATATCCGTCCAAATAGGGCTCCCCCAAATAGCTATCAGGGGCTGGGGAAAGAGTCTGCAAGTTTCGGATTAGGTTTTGTAAGTAGAAAGAAAAGCTTTTTCACTGTCACTCACTGTCGTCTCACTAAGACACAAAGTTGATTCCATTAAGTTTGGTGATGTTCATCTTATTTATAACCGGTATAAGCTTACTGATATTTTTTTTCAGACAAGACTCTTATTTTGTGGAAACTAACCAAGGATGAGTCCAACTATGGTATTGCTCACAGGAGATTAGAAGGACATAGTCATTTTGTTAGTGATGTTGTTCTTTCTTCTGATGGACAATTTGCCCTGTCTTCATCATGGGACTCTGAACTTCGATTGTGGGATTTGATGGAGTAAGTTCATTTTTAAATAAAAATTAACAGAACTTGTTTAGTTAGCAGTGTGTCAACATGTAGGTCGAAATTTTAGCATCAATTTGCACCATTCCATTCTTCTCAGAACAAATGTTTGACAACACATCAGTGAATTTGCAGGTATCGCAGAAAACCCATCCATGCAAGTGTCGCAACAAGAATGTAATTTTTAAAGACAAATTTCTGAAACTACTGACAGACATCTAATTGAAAATTGGAACGGTGATTACTGATGCTATTCTCAATACACATTACCAAATTTAGAAAACAATCACTTTATTATATGAATTTATCTATCTTTTTCAGAGCTAAATCTTCCCGACGTTTTGTTGGACACGAGAAAGATGTCTTGAGTGTTGCCTTCTCTGCTGATAATAGACAGATTGTATCTGCCTCAAGAGACAAGACCATTAAATTATGGAACACCCTTGGTGTATGTAAATACACTGTACAAGAAGATTGCCATAAAGACTGGGTTTCCTGTGTTAGATTCTCACCCAATTCTAACAACCCTATTATTGTTTCTTGTGGATGGGATAGAGTTGTCAAAGTAAGTATTAGAGCACTTACTTTTTGACTACTATAAGACAATCTAAGACTCACAGTACTATTTTAGAGTTGATACTTTGAACTTATATGAATAGTAAATGTGATTCTCAAACGAGTTGTTTTATCATGAGTCGTCAGACCAAAAGATATGGAACCTTTTACATAGCAAATCAGGTATATTCAATGAGTTTTCTGGTCAGTTTAAACATTACCTGTCTTTGTTTTTTCAACAGTAACCCACCTGTTTCATTTTTTAAACTAACTGCACAAACAACTCTTTCACTAGAGGTTATGCCTACATACCTGTGCCTGTGCTTTCGTAGCATTACTTCATTGTAATGTTACAATCTACAATTCCTAATTATTCTGACAATGTATTTAGTTCTTGTTTTACAATTTCAGGTGTGGAATTTGACCAACTGTAAGCTTAAAACTAACCATAAAGGACATAAACAATATTTGAATGTAGTAACTGTATCACCTGATGGTTCATTATGTGCCTCTGGTGGAAGGGTATGTATATCTTTTCTGTATATAATGACCACTAATCTTGTGTTATCTGTTAACATACTTTGCAATTGGATGTTTTGGACAAGCGTCTCACAACCCTTTTTTGGCAGTTAAAAATTTGAATAAAATATACATTTAAAGGGATGTATTTTGCTACCTACATGAAGTATTACAAACAGTACTGTTTCGACTTTCTGGGCCTCATCAGTGCAGTGTGGATACTGGAGTTGAGGTTTGGTTATATAAAGCCACCTCAGATGACAATAGTAATATAAATTTATTCTACAAATGCAAACTATTAGTCACTATTTTGTTGTCTGAATTACTAAAAATCACAATCACAATACTCTGTATATTTTTGTAGGATTCTCAAGCTATGTTATGGGATTTGAATGAAGGTAAACATCTGTATACCTTGGATGGTGGTGATTGTATCAATACTATGACATTTAGTCCAAACCGATACTGGCTCTGTGCTGCTACTGGCCCCAGCATCAAAATTTGGGTATGTACATGTCATATATTTTTCACTACAAGATTTATCTTTATGTATATATTCTCTTCTATTGTAAGAAAAAAAAGATAAAATAAATGGAATAATGAGTTATGTAATCTACAAAATATGTTTTGATCGCTGCTTGTGAAGAAGTCATTATTAAAGAATTGCCATATCTGTTTACAACTGTTTTTAACTTGGTAGGATTAAGTTTCTAAGGGATAAGAGAAATTATAAGTTAATCAGATTACATTTGAACTTAAGTGCCTTAATTTCAATATACTATTATTTTCTTGTAGGATTTGGAGGGAAAAATCATTGTTGATGAATTGAAACCAGAATTGATATCTGGACAGGGAGGAATTCCCCAGTGTTTGTCTTTAGCCTGGTCTCCAGAAGGACAAACTTTATTTGCTGGTTATTCTGATAATGTTATTAGAGTCTGGCAAGTGTCTCTTACTGCAAGAGCATAAGATAAATGAATGTAATTCATTCAATAAAAAAAATGTAATTTATATTGTGTATTAGCCCATTAGCCACCCAGAAACATGTTTATCCTTGAAATTCAAGTAGAAATGGCTATGAAAAATTAACTATGATTTGGACAGAAACTAGTGTATAACTGTTTCATCTTCAATCTTTTTGATTAATATGGAAGTTATGATTTAATGTACTATTGAAATACATAGTCATATGCATATCACTATTTTCTGACCGATTCAGCATGGGGTAAAGTTGCTTTCTTGACATGAGCAAGAACCAAATGGTTAATTTGCTGGAGATCCTTATCTGCCCTCAGGGTGACGCACATAAAGAATGTTAACTTAGCTATTCATAGACTAGGAAAAAAATATTCGACATTATGTGAAAAGGAAGCTATCTGCAGTCAATGATGGGATAAAAGTCAATGGTGTCCATCGTTCCATAATGATATTGTGTTCCATAATGATATTGTCGGCATAAAATAGACAACTGTATTTATTCCTGAAGTAGTTATTCGAGATGACGACGATCTGAACCTTGCGTCATAGTTTGCTGGTTAACCAGATCAAGAGCTAAGGTTATGAAATCTGTAGGCGTGGCTGAAATCTTGCTAGTTCCAGAAATAAACGGAAGAAATCAGTGGTCTTGGAGGAAAATTTAATTGATAGCCTCTAGACCACAAATAAATACAAATTATTTCCCTTAGACCACCATTTTTCTAGCAAAGTGCATGCCAAAAATAGACCAATTGCGAATCATTTTTATACGCCCTCATCTCTCTATGAGGACGTATATTGTAGTCACCCCTGTCCGTCCGTCCGTCCGCTCCCGCCCGTCAACATTTGCACGTAAACGCTCTAAAAACTAGAGTTTTTGACGGAATCAAATGAAATTTGATATGTGTATACATATTCATAAAACGAAGATCAAGTTCGAATTTGAGCTATTTTCGATCGTTAGAAGCAGAGTTATTGCCCTTGCCCCAAATCCGTCGGCCCATCCATCAACATTTGCTTGTAAACGCTCTAAAAACTAGAGTTTTTGACGGAATCAAATGAAATATGATATGTGTATATATATTCAGAAAACGAAGATCAAGTTCGCATTTGAGCTATTTTCGATCGTTATAAGCAGAGTTATTGCCCTTGCCCCAAATCTTAAATATGCTATTACTCTCTTAGTTTTCAACCGATTTTGATGAAACTTAAAATGGATGTTATTGGACCTAAATCGAAAGGTTTGAGAAAGTTTAGTTGTCTCCTGATTAAATTTGTTCCTTTTTCGACTTTTTCGTTAGGCGTATATGGCCGTGGTCCACTATCTTAACCTTCCCGATCATTCCATTGATGACCTTCTCATCATGCCGATAGAAGCAGTTCCATCGTCACCAAGTATCAAACCTAAGCTTAGACGTCTACAACGCGAAAGTTACTGGATCGACCAACTACAGACTGTAATGCCAAATGGACTAAATATTCAACATGATAATCAGATGATCCCCTTTGTAACGAAATTTAATTCTACAGCTACCAACGCCTCCATAATAGTCAAACGTCATTATTCTAAACTACAAAATGAATTTCCCCATGTATTTACAAAACGTTTAGTTGTAGCTTACAAAAGAAACCAAAATTTGAGCAATTTTCTCGTTCACGGAAGACTTGCCCCCTTATCCTAGAAGCCGATATTTTATCATGATAATTTAATACATTAATTAATTTCTAAGTTATATTTCAGGAAATACATTTCAGATAAAATTTAGGTCTGGTACCAGTATATACAGTACTATTTTTTTATTTTGTATCTACTTGAGTGGATATGTGTGTGTGATTTTTTAATTCAGTATTCATTACTAACAGCTTATTTTTCACATTATAATCAATATCAATTACTCTGTGACCTAGGCCAGTGCTTTCATTGAGACTCGTCTCAATTCACCCTAATACTACTGCAATGTAACGTCCCAAATACCAGCTTTTCAGCTACTGATGAAAATTAAAATTAGTGGAATAACTTGATAAATAAGCGTTCACGTCAGGGTTCGCAGGAGTACCGGCGGTACCAGGTGACCGGTTCCGGTACCGGTACAAGGCTGGTACCGGCGGTATCGGTACCGGTACCGGTACTACAATGGTACAATGAATTTGAGACCAAATCATGTATGACAAACTGCTCACTGCTGTATAACCCTATATATTCCCTTTATTGCTTCTTCTATTAGATGAATCTCTTCCCGGCGAACCAACCATTTACATTAAACTCACAACTAGCAAATTTCTTTCATTATCGAAATGAATATGACTTTATTAAGAACTGAAAAAATTGAGATATACATCTAACACTTATACACAACACCAACAGTTGGATGGCAACTGAAAGTCAATAATACGGATATTCTTTATTCGATCTCAACTATTTCATTTGATGGTTTTCCCATCAAAATAAATATACCTTATATGGTCATAAGAGACAATTTTAATAGAAAATAGTTTCTTGCTGCCTGACGATAAGCATAATATATGGTCTCATGACTTGGGGGACATGTCCCAGTCCGGGGACATTTTGACATTCTCCAAGGGACACGAACTGATCTATAGGTCTGACAAAATATGTCATATCTTGTATTATCTCGCAATACCAGTGCCCACTGCCTGCAATGACCACAATTTAAGTTTGTATTGAAACGAAAAAATTCTCTGACTATATCAAGCTTCGAAATTGCGTGTTTACTATGCCTTCTATGGACAATTCAGGGGATACGATCATTTCCATACGCATTTTGGGGATATTTGAGAAAACCAGTTGAAAACCTAGTCCATATATGGTCAGGTTAGCGTGAGAATATGTCAAGCGACTCAAATAATGCACGTGCAATGTGAGGAATTCGTTCACATAAACCTCCGTGTTTTCACAAATTCTGGTACCGGTACCGCCGGTACTGGAACACGGTACCGGTACCGGTTCTGAGGCGTCAGTACCGGCGGTACCGGTACTGGTACCGGTTGCGAACCCTGGTTCACGTGTTCTCAAGACCGATTTATAGGCATATGTTCACTAACCGTTTGACCAAAAAACTTTTAGGTAATCTAATGCGTGATAATGTTCTAAATATCAGCGGTTGTTAAAAAAAAATACGACTTGTTTGGTAAAATATAGAAAACACAGAAAATGAAAGATAACTGTTCAGGTTACGGGTAAAATTGAAGGGATTGAGCGATTCAGTAGCCTACAAGTTCCAGTAAATCTGAAGGATGTTTACATAAATTCAAGGTTCAAATCGATCCTCGGGAATTTTATTGAAAAATTTGTAGTCAATTATAATTGTTAGTTAAGGACATAAACTCTTGTTGCCATTTTGACATTGTATGTTCATTTTAAGAGGAAGTTATTCCTTTAAAATAGTAGGTTCCTAAATATTCTTTGTTAAAGGGATCGTAAAGAGGTTTTCTAAACTTTGTATGTGTATCTGGAACACTAATAGGATCAATAAGTGCCATTCCAATTTCCATTCCGACGTCTGTGGTTCTTGCAATTCCACTAAAACTAACGCGTTTTTATGACGTCACTGACAGTGATCTACCGGAAGCTACTATTGCTATCTATGCAGATCACTGTAAAATCCCTTTAAAAAAATCCCTTTTTATACGCCCTCATCTCTCTATGAGGACGTATATTGTAGTCACCCCTGTCCGTCCGTCGGTCATGCCGTCCGTCCGTTAACATTTGCTCGTAAACGCTCTAAAAACTAGAGTTTTTGACGGAATCAAATGAAATTTGATATGTGTATACATATTCATAAAACGAAGATCAAGTTCGAATTTGAGCTATTTTCGATCGTTAGAAGCAGAGTTATTGCCCTTGCCCAAAATCCGTAGGTCCGTCCATCAACATTTGCTTGTAAACGCTCTAAAAACTAGAGTTTTTGACGGAATCAAATGAAATGTGATATGTGTATACATATTCATAAAACGAAGATCAAGTTCGAATTTGAGCTATTTTCGATCGTTAGAAGCAGAGTTATTGACCTTGCCCGAAATCTGTCGGTCCGTCCGTCCATCAACATTTCCTTGTAAACACTCTAAAAACTAGAGTTTTTGACGGAATCAAATGAAATTTGATATGTGTATATATATTCAGAAAATGAAGATCAAGTTCGAATTTGAGCTTTTTTCGTTACAAGCAGAGTTATTGCCCTTGCCCCAAATCTTAAATATGCTATTACTCTCTTAGTTTTCAACCGATTTTGATGAAACTTAAAATGGATGTTATTGGACCTAAATCGAAAGGTTTGAAAAAGTTTAGTTTTTTCCTGATTAAATTTTCTCCTTTTTCGACTTTTTCGTTAGGCGTATATGGCCGTGGTCCACTATCTTAAAGTTATGATATTGGTAGTCTACGCTATACTCAGAAAAGACATTTGTATGTAAAAATGAAAATTTAGTTGAGAAGGTTTTGCGATTTTCGTATAGCTTGAGTGTTTCTGGAGACTTTACATATAGTCAAGACCCAAAATCAACCGTTGAAGATACCGACTCACTCCCTTTAATGATTTATTATTCTCATAGGCATGCTTGTTGACTACTTTCTTCTTCGTTTCTCACACATAAGATTGGCTCTTGATAGATGTTAAAGAGAGAAGTGACATTCCAATGGTGATCAATTTAGGTGTATATAATGATCATTTAACCACCACAAACTACTCTTACTAAATGGCACCAAATCCGTTATTGTCACTCATTTGAACGCATTTTAAACTGGTCAATTTGGAAATCAACCAGACTGTCTTACACCATGGTCTAGAGTCTCACGCAACGTTTGTTTTAGTCTAAGTTTGGGCTAATAACACAGGAATATATCCGATATAAGTCTTCGGAGACTTAGATCTTGATATTTTATGAGATTCCTAAATTACCCTATGATAGACATTGATGGATTGCAGACAATAATTATTACAAATCCAAACAATTTGTAGCTTCTATAGTGCTTATATAGCCCATCACCGTATGCGGACATTTCACACCCAGACAATTCCCGCCCGGACAATTCCCGCCCGACCAATTCATATCCGGACATTTCGCACCAGGATGATCTGCATCAGGACAACTTCCACCTGAGACATTTGACACCCGGGCACTTTGCACCCAGGACAATTCTACCTAGGAAAATTTCCCATCGCGACATTTCACACCCGGGCACTTCACACCAGGTAAATTCACATCCAGGAAAACTGCCACCTGAAAATTTCACACCCGGGCAGTTCGCACCCATGAAAATTTCTACCCAAACTTACGAATTTTATTGGAATGGACCCCATCTAGATTGTTGTTTGTGTATAAGAGACGGGAATGCGCTTCTTATGGGTGGAATTTGTCATGGGTGCGAACTGCCCGGGTGTGAAATTTTCAGGTGGAATTGGTCGGGCGGGAATTATCTGGGTGTGAAACGCCCTACTACCGCTGATCACTTGTGCACTTTTCAAGCAAAGTATGAAACTTAGTATTGAGATTTTGACTCCCTGCATGAAACTGCATTTCCTGACAATTCACGACAAATTGAAAGATTATTTGTATGAGAGCTGCGGGACCACCACAAGAAATTTTGCAGCGAGTCAAACTAATTTCCCAGACAATTTCAGGTTCAAGATTATTTGTTTAGAGTCAGAAAGATCTCGCCTAAGACATTTGAGAATTAGACTCCTTGAAACGCGATTTCCTGACATTTCCCAGCGAGTTCTAATTTGAGCTATTTTCGACCGTTAGAAGAAGAGTTATTGCCCTTGCCCCAAAATCTTGAATAGGCTATTACTATCTTAGTTTTCAACCGATTTTGATGAAACGAAAAATGGATTTTATTGGACCTAAACCGAAAGGTCGAGAAAGTTTAGTTTACTTCGGATTAAATGCAAGGCTTTTTCGTTTTATCATCCGCATGCTGTGGTGGACGTATTTGGCAGTTGTCCACTATCTTACTCAAATCCGTTCAATAGTTTTCTAACAGCGTTCAAAAAGCACGACGAACTTAAAAACCTTATGTAGCCTATATAAGTTTTTTTTTTAAATATTTCAACATGTTTTTAAAGTGTTCAAAAAATAACAGCCGGATTTTTTTTAGTTAAATTAAACCTTCAGATACTTTGAAGGTCACATGTCTATAGATTATGGTGTATTGTTTTCACAAATTCGAGGAAAACAATTTTTTGACCTATAAAAAGGTCAGATGTAAATACTGAAATAATGTATTGATTATATCTTGTCAGGTATGTAAAATATGGCAAATCTGATCACTAATCACTCCAAGTTCCATCAATATTGATTGAAAACACTAACTTCTATTGTTTTCACAAACAGATTTAGTTGATTTTAAAAAAATTAAAGCGCATTATTTCCCAAAAAAAAATCATTAAAAACGCCTCGATCGAATTTGTCCAGAACTTCATCGACCCTATTGATTCCTATTTAATTAAATCAGATAAAAATATATTCCTCATTGTGCTTACAAAAAATGTTGACATGCGCACCGTGGTACGGACAAATAAAATGAAATGAAAATGAGTTTTACGTCTTTCTCTTCACTTCTTTTTTGGGCTTATATATTATATAAAAAAAATAATTGAGATAAAAATAACTGCGTATACACAATCCCTATCTAAAATATGGGTTCTTATTTTTCTTCCACGGGTCTGTCACTTAGAGATCAGAAAGGTGCACTATACAAAATTTTATTAGCGAAAAATGTTTTACCAAATATATTATGCTACATCAGTGACTAGGCCCTATTGGTGTAAAGGTGTTGAATAACCTAAAGTGTGAGTTCTTGCTTACCAGGGTCCGTCACGAACATATCATACTCGATATTTTCGGACTTGATTTGGTTCGTGAATAGCCTTCAAAAATACTGAAAATGCACGAAAATCGCAAAATCCCAGCAAATATACCTTTAAAGGGGAATATTCAGCATTTTCGAAGGTCTATTCCATACGAAACTTCGCATCTTTCCTAGCTCCGTATGTGTCGCAGATAAAGACACGAACCTAATCACCAGCCATGACTCCAACGATATTCGTTGAACGATAAAGTATGCATCAAATTTAATATAACAACGTCTAAAGGATATCAATAAGTTTTTAAATGTTAAAAATATTCCCAATTTCTACAGTGTGAATTTACTGAAGAGGTTGCAGTACAGAACTATTATTTTTAGCGGAGGCGTATTTGAGTTACGAGACTATAGAAACCGGAAAGACGATTAAAGACATTTCGCACCATTATGAGTTATTTCGACCTCATTAACATTGGTCTACTTAAAAAAAATTTTTATTCACTTAGTATGGATCAAATAAAATACATTCTCTTCATGTGTATTTGTATAAATTGGTTTGAGTGGTGTGGAATCCATCTTGAAACTTTCGGTTTGTTTACATGAAGTCGTTTCGTCTCACTTCTGGTCTCCGAGAGAAAAATGTCTACGCGTGAACTATTTAAAACATGGTTGGTCAATAGGTCAGAGTAATATCTCCGATAGGTAGAATTTCTCTGTTGATCAGAATGGGTCTATTCGAGTCTTGAGTATATGTAAATAGCCCGCAGAAGTATACTAGAACTGCACAAAAATCGCATAATCCCTCCAATTACATCCCTGCCTAAATATTTGGATCGTGCTCACTTTACAGGATACAATTCTTTACAGATTGTTTTTATTTTTATTTTGTGAGTCAATGTCATTATGAAGATGATCCGTATTAATTTTTTCGTGATGATCGCATAATTTTTCACCAAAATATCGCTATGTTCTGTATATAGACTTACTAAACGACGAGTCGTATTTTTGACTTTCAAACGCTCATTATTATGGCTACACAATGAATTTGAAGGCTGAAATTTTGAGTGAAATTATGAACATTATTATATATGGATATATTAGCTAAAATATTACAGGTCCTGAGACTAAAATTATATTGGTCAAACAGTTACTGAACATACCCCTTTAACCATTTCTATTATATAATATTATGTATTTCCTACATAAGACTTAATAGCTATAACACTATTATTCAGGCCCGTAGGAACAGGGGGGGCATCTGCCCCCCCCCCCTCCCCCAATAATTTTGACATTAATGATTGAAGCAATTAAAAAAAAAAATCAAGATAAAACAAGAAGTAACTGGCATTTTGTTAGGGCCAGTAAAATAAAAATTGCTTTTTCTATGCATGAGCAACATTGAATTCAGTACCACCACCCTTCAGAATGAGTTTTTGCAAAAATTGCCCCCCCCCCCCATATGAAATTGCTTCCTACGAGCCTGTTATTAATTAGCTCAGCTAAATAGTTTCTGGGGTTAATGTTTTATTGATCAAACGGATAAGAATTTAGGACAAAAATTCACGAGTATCTGTCATAACAATGGTGTAGTACCACCCTATGCAATGTGTCCAAATACTACTATCTCTCTGAAATGCAAGTTTTTGCCTGAACTAAGACTGATGAATATAAATCTTGAAGAGAAAATGATGTTTGGTTGGTTACAGGATGTTATATTGTAAACGCCCAGGGCAGGTGACTCGTTATCTTTGTAGCAAGTTGTTGTTCCGTTAAACGTTTCAAAGTTACATTCTCCAGTATCGCTTAATTTCAATTCAAAACCTTTTATTCTTTCTGAAATAAGATAAAGATAGGTTTTAGTTAAATAATGTAGGCCCTACAGTAAATCAAGTCATCATATGGCAGTTTATTTTCGACTTTAAATATACCTAATAATATTACATGTAATTATAATAATTTAATTAATTATATAATGTATACCACAGATGGAGAGTTTGCTGTGATCCATGAATCATTATTGGGCAACTGCTTTTTGTAATTTCATTGTCACACTGATTATGATTATATCAGAGCGCAGCAATAATGGTTATAGTAAATGTAATGATAATTATAACAGTAATAATGATAATAATCAATTAAAAATGTATATTTAAATGGATTTTAAAGAGGTTTTCAAAATTGTGCATGTTTATTGAGGACATTAACATAAATTTGCATCATTCAATGTAATTCATATCTGTTAAGGCAGGCCTTCTCAATTAATTTTCGTAAAGGGCCGAATGCATCTTCTGAAAAAAATTTAAGGGCCAAATAGAGCTTAGCTAGCATAGCGATCGTAGCGTTTTAGAGGAAAAGGTCACTCTTGAAAGGCTATTCTCAAAGGGCGTTGCATGCCGCCATTTGAGAAGGCCTGTGTAATAAGGTGTAGCCTACTGTGATAAAGTGATATTTCGCAGTTGCTGGAACCATGACGTCTGATTGGAAATTGAAATGTCGCAAATTGATGCTGAGAGTTTCTGATATAATTTTTTTTTTAGAAATTTTAGAAAACCTCTTTAAAAACGCTTTAAATATATATATATCATTATTATTATTGTTATTATAAATAAATATTATTTTGATAAATTGTCAGTGTGAAAAACAGAAATTTTTTAGATCGGTTCTTACGTAGGTATCCGTTTATTCTGTTATACACCACAATAGACTGAAAGTTATAGATTTTCTCTAGATCAACACACCACCATTCTGGTACAGAATTGTCTGTATGGGTGGTCTTATTACTAATTGAACCGTCAACACCTCTACATGCTTCCCCATAACTATATACACTGCTCATACTAACTGACTTGTGTAAAGCAATGTTCTTTATGAAGGCGTCTGAAAAAATCCAATATTATCTAGTGAAGGGTTCTTTAAATAACTTTAATTATACATAAATATAAATTGTGGTCCGAATATAAATAGTTCTAAAATGCTGAATGTTATCTCATTCATAGAATTGTAAGATATGGAATAATAACACAAGATTTATGCTCTGCACATTGAATTTTGGCGACTAACTTATCTAATTCATATAATTCATCCAGTCTCTCTGCCACAGTGTTATTGTTATATTGTATCGATATTGGGATCGATAACAATAGTCTATAACGTAATTCTAGAACAAAATGACGAAGGTTCAGCTGAACGGTTCAATAGACCAGGCCTTCCTAAATGGCGGCCCGCGGGCCCGCGTCGCCTTTGAAAATGGCCCCTCAAGAGTGACCTGACGCTGACGGAGGCATTTAGTTTGATACTGTGAAGTTAAACACTAAGCAGCACTTCGTAGTCTCCCTTAGAATAAAAGTGCAGATTGCAAGGCAAGGTAATATATACGCCCACTGGCAGCTTTGATAATAAACAAAAATATTCGAAGTACAAAAAAAAAAATCCATTGCAACAACCAACAATCAACACCTCTTTTGAACTTTTTGCAATAATACTGAAAAATATTGCCAAATCTGTCCAAAATTGTGCTTTCTAGTCTTGAGTGTTGAAAAGAACAAGGGCAATACCTCATAATAAATATTTTTGCTGATTTTTATTAGGGTTTATCCTTAGGAGATTATGTACGCTTATACCAAGTTGCGTCAAATTCCTTTAAAAATTGTGCCTTATAGATTGTTTACGAGCTAAAAATTTAATGTGTTTTCAAGAACAAGAGCAATAATTCATAGTTAATATTTTTTGATTTTGCTTATTTTCAATAAGGTTCATTCTTTGGTGATTATGAACACACATACCAAGTTTTGTTAAAATCCGTCTAGAATTGTGCCTTGTAGAAAGTTAACGAGCAAGTGACGGACATGGGTGGCGACAACATTCCCCCCCCCCCCCTCCTCATTTCATGTGGGCGTATAAAAAGGTTTACCTTTGGGTAAAATAGTTTCCATACCAAAATATACAGTAGTCGAATAATAACACCTTGGAAATTCATCATAAAAATAACACATCCGACTCGATTTATGATACGCGACCCCAAAGCACACACTATCAACAACACAGGAATAGACACAGCTGATTCGACTTGAAGCTTCCTCTTGACGATAATATCCCGATATAAGTTTATCTTTTAAATATGAACTGAAAATCTCCGAGGATATTTCAAAACTTTCACAAATGAACAAAATAAATACTAATTTCTTGAGTAACAAAAACATGTTTTTCTTTAAATTCTAAACCAGTTATTTGGTGACGCTTCTCGCAAACTATCAGGTAATTCTGTGTAAGTAGTATGTAATTCGATTCAAGGAAAAAGTTTTATAGCAAAAGAAAGGAAGCCGTTAATGAACATCAGCTGTATTCAGTGATACAGCTTGGTAAAGTACCGTCGACTGTGACCAACCTTTAAACCCGCTCTCTCAGAAAAAATATATTGATTTGCAATGTGATTGTTGAACACTTGACTTGACCTCATACTTGACGGGATACAAAAATTATACAAGGTAGCCTATTGATTGAAGGCAGAGTGTTAAAACACAGCGCAGATTCGATACAATCAATGTATTTGCCATTGTTTTAATCTAGTACATGGAATTGGTGTCGTCTCTGTCCATCCTTCCTTTAGTTCAGAAAGCACATTTCTTCGTAGCTAGCCCCGAGTCTCAGAAGGGGCCAAATTTGTTTACGGGGGGCTCAACTATATGATTCAAAAAGTCAATAAAGAAACTATATATCGGGTGTCTCAAAAAACGCCCCCCAAGTTTGACAAGAAGTATATCAGCTACTGATACACTGATCTCTTTAAAAACCTGACAGATTTACTTCAACATGTCCTAGTCTGACCCTGAAAATATGAATGTCATCGAATAAAAAATGTACAAGTACTGCCCGAACAAAATTGCATGTCAATAAATTCAATATCAGAGCAAATTACATATTTGAACTTGTGTTCGTTGTGCCTTCACCGCATCAACCACTGATATCAAGCATTTTCCATCCTGATAAACTCTCATCTAAAGGTACTATAGCCTGCCTCTCAGTTCCTATTCAATCAGTGTTTCCCTCTAACCCAAGTTACATCTGTTAAGTTCGGTTCTCGATCAGGGTGTGAAAGTCCGATGACCGATGATCTTCACTCATAATTCCAGTCCACCCAGCTGTAAATGGTTACGAATAATCCGGGAAAGAGCAATGCCAAGAGGTTTGGCCAAGAACCAGCTGGAAGAAAGAATCCGCACGGAACCTAAGTATTTATCCTTGTAAAATATAGATGTTTCTTTCTTTTTTTCTTTCTTTTAATACAATACTGCTGAGAGTGGCACAAGTGGGACAATATGACTGAACAGGAACTGAAAGTCAGGATGGTCGTTGTTTGGGGAGAAAATACATTTAGATGAGACCCGTGAGAGCCTCTCAGGATGGAAAATGAATGATATTGGGGGCCTATGTTGTGAAAGCACAATGGACACAGGTTGAAATATGTAATTTGCTCTGATATTGATTTTTTTGACATGCTATTTTGTTCGGGCAGTACTTGTACATTTTTTATTTGTTGACTCTCATATTTTCAGGGTCTGACAAGGACACGTTGAAGTAAAGCTGTGAGAATTTTGAAAGAGATCGGTTGACGTAGAACTGAGATACTTACCGTCAAACTTGGGGACGTTTTTTTGAGACACCCGATATATATCCATTGAAAATATGTTATAAACAGATAAGGATTCCTGATGTTATTTGGTGGTCAAAGGCCATCAGAACTAGGGAAGCTTGTCTTGGTTGAGGTCAAAGAATTGCTCTATGGCTATATAAAACGATAAAAGCAGGACATTTTTAACGATTTGTTTGAAAATTTTTCGGGGGGGGGGGGGGGGGGGGAGCCAAATATTTATTAGGGGGGCTCCCCCCTAGCTACGGGCCTGAACGACTTTGACAAAAACTTTGATGAAAGTAGTTGTTTATTAATCAAGAATAAACCCTACTGAAACATTTCATTTAATTATTGCTCGTGTTTTATACAACCACATGAAATGTGGTGCGTATATTGGCATCACCCCAGTCCGTCGGTCTGTTCACAATAATTTCTCGTATGGCGCACAATTCTTGATGGATTTTGAAGAAACTCGGTTCGTTATCACCAAAGAAAAAGTAACAAAAATGATGATGCCACGGCCAAAATGAAAGGTTGAAATGAAAGTTCAGCTTTTTTATTATCATTATGTAAAAACAGATCTAGAATGTGTTGAACTTAACAACAAGCGACTTGATGCTGTTTGTAGATGGTTGGTTTGGAATCTTCGGATCGATCTACGTGTACATGTAGTGGTGTTGAGGTTCCTCAGCATGTCAGTCCATTTCCCGAAAAGAACTCAGAAGTATTCTACATGTACAGGCTCGATATCATGTAGAATTTCTTTAACACGATTATCTGCTTGGCCATTCTCTAGCTAGGATGTACCGCGCTAGGTTTATTTGGTGGCTGTTGTTCACACGCGTACATGGGTTTCGAAATTATTATACATTATTGAAAGAAAAAGGCAATACTTCCGATGAATAGTTTTGGCTTCCGAGTCAATGATGCGACGAAAAATCCGCAAACAGCGAGCACTCGAGTCGCTAACCGAATGAAGACGTATAAATAAATAGTTTATTAACAGTTACTTCCCTTGAACTAGTAACCTCCGTTTTGCTGATTTCATACTGCTAATTTTTTTTTATTTTACCTTCCAACATCGTGTGAAGGCTAATATTGTACTGCAAAGTCGGGCGTGGCGCCAGACAGGATATGATTACTTTTCTAAACACTTGGTACCACTTTTCATTATGAAATATTTATTCATATATTGATATACATCCACACAAGTTACAAAATTCATTAGGTGTTAACAATGTCGTATTGCCTATCACCATACATGTATTATCTATGTTCTTATAGATTTCGAGTTTAGGTTAGGATCGTTCGTGATTGCGTTTCACTATTATTGCAAGTGTGGGAAACCTCTTTACAATTCTTAGAAATAGGGAAAACCTTAAACTAAACAAGTGGTTGCCTAGCAAAATACGCCCACCTTCCTTATAAATGTTTTTAGTTTATCAAGAGCATTCCCAAATTGGTGTCAAATCGTATCAAAAATATAACCTGTCAAAAATATAGTTTATATCTTTTGATAACTGTGGTCTTTCGTGTTCACAAGTCATTTATAACATATTTTAGGTGTAAAACTCCATAAATATTTGTCGAATCGATCCAGAATTCAAACTTGTCCAAGATTTTATGAATATTATCCTACACACAAAAGTTTATTAAATTCCTACCATAACTGTGGTCTCTATCACGTTCACAAGTCATTTTTAACATATTTTAGGTGTAAAACTCTGTAAATATTTGTTGAATCGATCCGGAATTCGAAATTGTCCATGATCTTATGGATATAATCCTACACACAAAATTTTATTCAAATCAAACCAAAACTGTGGTCGCTATTGCGTTCACATGCCATTTTTAACTCATTTTGGGTGTAAAACTCCGTGAATTTTTGTCGAATCGAACCCAAATTCGAACTTGTCCGAGATCTTATGAATATAATCCTACATACTAAATTTTATTCAAATCCAACCAAAACTGTGGTCTCTATCGCGTTCACAAGCCATTTTTAACATATTTTGGGTGTAAAACTCCGTGAATTTTTGTCGAATCAAACCCAAATTCAAACTTGTCCGAGATCTTTTGAATATAAGCCTACACACAAAATTGTATTCAAATTCAAGCAAAACTGTGGTCTCTATTGCGTTCACAAGCCAATTGTGGACAGACGGACGGACGGACGGACGGCATGACGGACCGACGGACGGACGGACAGGGGCGACGGCAATATACGACCACATTTCAATGTGGGCGTATAAAAATCACTTTCTAATTCTAGACACAAGTTTTCTACATTTGAACCACAGATATCAGAAGGTAAATCGGAACGCTGTAAATAGAAATGAAATGAATGAAGTTTTACGTCCTACTATTCTGCACATATGTTGGCTAATTCAGGACGTGCAAACGTCATGCAGTGCGCAATGAGGGAAATTGTTCCAGGACAGCTGCATTAGCCTACTCTTATTTTCGATTTCCAACTGTCGAGGGATGTTTAACGTGCACAGCCGATAGCACACGGGACCTCGGTTTATTGTCCCATCCGAACAACTAAACGCTTTTTCCAAGTCAGCCCCTCCTACCTGCATCACTGAAAAGGGGAAACTGGGTTGAAAAATCCGAAGGTATCATCACGACCCATGCCGGGATTGAACCCTGGACCTTCAGGTTAGCGAGCAAGGTGTCTAACTCACTGAGCCACCGCGGCTCCCCTGCTGCAAATAGAAGCTCTAATATATATCTAAAAGACACACACAGTTCACAAAGAGTAAGTTTCTGACATTTATTGACATCAGAGATTATTGTAGAATATTGCCTAGTAATTGAAAAGAGACATTCAACTCTGCGTCTGTAATAAATCGTGTATATATCCTTTGTGATCAACAGATATATAACTGACAGTCGATCCTAATTCAATTATTTAAAGCCACAGTTTCGAAGGCTTATCTTGGTATTTCTTTGTTGGTGCTAGCAAATCTAATTATCAACAAATTTCTATGATTGATTGATATATAAAATCATTTATATCTGCTAATCAACAAAACCACAAGATTCTAGTCAACGTCGTCAAGGTTTACTTACCACTCACTACATTAGAATCATTTTGTCTGTGATATCAATGAACTTCAAGCGGACGTTATCCGCCAACCAACCAACAATCATTTAAAACTTAAAGGAATACAATCTCTTAGAGTACACTCTCCAATGGCTACAACTTGAGTTTGATAGTGTTAATTGGTGCAATTACAATACATATCACACACACACACAATCGGTGTTGAAAATGCAACAATAAAACTGTATTTCAAGTTTGAAAAAAAATATGTGAGCATAAAAGAATCTGCTCACTTGGTCGAAAAAGCGTATGGGTAATCAATACTAAAAGGGGAAGAAGGAAAATATTTATAAACAAAATCAAAAATAGTTATTTCCCTTCATGGTTTAAAAAATTTCAATATAGCTTACAGAATTATAAAGCTATATTGAAAAACCACTTGATTTTATGATTTTATTGAATTATTGTAGGACCCTGACACAAGGTAAGTCCAGAGATACATGTAATACTCTTATTGGCCAGGTTTGAACGAAATTTTAAAAAAATGTTCTTTCTTAGGGGTGGTAGGCCTATCCCTTTAAAACTAGTGTATGCGCCCAATATTAGAAAACACAGAGTGACTGGGCTTCATCACAAACTCAAGATAGTGACCTGGCATTTTTATCTGAAGGAAATGGATAAAGCGTTCAATAAGCATAAGCATCGTATCGTACGCTAAGTTATAGAACATTATCATTAAGGTTTTTGTCGATGCGTTGACAACATTTCCACATTGAACAATGTGGCTTGACTTCGTCCAGAACAATTAGAAGCATAAAAGTATGATGTAATACCCCATTTCATTTTAATAGAGTCAAATGATCAGAATACTTCTTGATACAGAATGATTTGGAATTGAGTTGTAAAAGACCTGCGGCATCTCTTTTATTAAATCACTTTCTCTAATGTCGAGCATCTTACCATGTAAACAGAATCATACAAAATGAAGATTTTTATTTGAACGATTCCATTACAATCTGTTCGATCTTTTCCTTAATTTTGTTGACTTTGTCGACACTCACGCTCCTTCTCATCCTTGATGCTCGTCTTTCCTGTCTAATATATGTTGACATTAAGTTTCTTGTAACAGTTATTTTTCACCAGTTTAATAGAAATCTTCTTTCCACCAAGTATAATGTCACTAGTATAGAAAGCGATTTGTTCCAAGCCACCCTAACTTTCCAGTCAATCTGTAAATGCTGCTGTAGACCTTAAAAATTATTCAATCGTCGATTCCAGCTTGAAGATTAAACCAATATTTGTATTGTCTGCTTTGGTAATTGGATGCTTAAAGCGTCTGAAAGAAATTGCAAGAATCGGTCCATAAAAAAAGTCCACTATCGAGAGAATGAAATTAAATAGTTCTTTTAGTCATGGACTTAGAGTGTAGATGGACTTAAGTCTAATAACGATATGAAAGCTTTGCAGATCCGCACTTATGAACGCAACTAATGTGGACTCAATGTATTTTCCATATCTGTACATGCTAAATCAGGACATTTAACCTTTTAAAACGTTTTCCAGATACCTCGATGAAAATTTTGATATGTTGCATAAAAGTCTGACAAATCTATATGTCTCTTGAAAACTTGTAATAATAGAACCCAAACACGAACGATCCTAACCTTTAAATGAAACTCGAAATCGAAACACTTTGGCAATTCATTAGTAGCAGCTAATGAACTTTTCACATGAGGACGTATTTAACATCAATAGCCTATAGGTAAATGAATAAATACTTCAAAATGAAAAGTGTGTCAAGAAGAGTAAGCATGACCTGTATGGCGCCACATCTGCTTATTGTTGCACAATATTTCATACAATGTAGGAAGATAAAAACATACTTTGAGTCTATAAAATTAGCAAAAAGTATAAATACTAGTTCAAGGGAAATAACTGCTAAATTTTTATTTTTTTAATTAAAATGAAGGTCATTGCGAAATCAGTAAACAAAAATTAAAATGAAAAGTTACGAGTTCAAGGGAAATAACTGATAATAAAAATACTTTTAACTTGAAGGTCAATGAGTCAATTTATAATTAAACATTAACATCCGAAATGAAACGGACATGTTTTGATTTTTAGTTAGATTCTTTTACGGTAGGTTTGAGGTATCTGTTTCCTCGATACAAATAAAGAGTTTACAAAACCTCTTGACAATCCCTTTATATCGCTGATTTGTATTGGTAATTTTATACCAAAGTTCTTTTAATTATCTTCTTGAACACCCACTTTTTAACACATACCCAAGACTGTACCACGGCAGGTTAAAGATTGTATTTCACGTTAATATTTTAGTATAAAAGCCAATGAAAGAATAGAATATTCATAAAACACTTTTCTTGAAAAAGATTAAGTTTTATGAAACATTATACTATTAATATCAACTCATTTGAAAAAGTTATATTTTTAATGTCTATTCCATTATTCTGTATAAATGACTTAGTAATAAAAAAGGCTATCAACATTCTCTGCAATAGTTCTTCATTGATTTTTCGTGTCCACCCACTAGTTGGAACTGTCATTCTTTATGTCTTCAGAGGTTTTCTCCCAGAATAAAGACAGGAAAACTTTCATCAAACAAGCCCACATTATACACATAGTATAAAATTTGTAAAAGCTACTCGAACACGAGAAGAATTCATCTTAGGAAGTTGTCAAATATTGTTGTTCAGATATTTACTGACACTTTGAGTGTATAAAAAGTCGTTAAAATTGTCTGTTGCCTGTGCCTTGAAATAAAATTGGATGTGTCTCACATCTGATTGAGACAGTTTTCTAGTTGTAATTTTGAGGCAAGCAATCAATCTCTCATACAGAGTTGTTTCCCCTTCGGTCCAGATTACACCTGGATTAAGACATTTATCAATTATTGTATTTAAACATAGTTTTCTGGATTTATCAGATTATTTAGGTAATCTGTTTTATAGTTATGCTACTAGGTTTGTCCCCTGATGAATATATACTCTTATTGACCAAGTTTGAAAATTTTATTTTTTTGTTCATTCTAAGACGTAGTATCGCTTTAAATGGTTAAACCATTGCTATTTTTTTCTAGAACAGTCGTTGTGATAAGTAGGACTAAAGTCGATTTCTTTTCTGTTTTATTCCTATATAAATTGGCCTTATTTCTCACTGTACCAATTATATACCGATCAGATTTGATTAGCCATATAGCGATAACAACATTCCTCTATCTTCAATCTATACAACTCATTTTTTATCAATCCCCTGGAAACATTTATGATCATCCTAAAGGAATTATTACTCAATAACATTATTGTCAATTAGTTGCAAAGGTTAACCAAATATTGGGAAATTACGTTAGAGCTCTAACAACCAAATAAATTCAATCCCTTTTTATTTTCACAAACATTCATAACAATGTTAAAAGCTATAAATTGTTCCTTCTTATAGCTCAATTCTGAAGAAAATCTCCTTAAAATCGATCAGGCATTCCACTCATAAACTCCCGTTTGAAATCTTGAGATTATTGGTATTTAAAAAGCTCAACTGAAGTGCAAAGCGGTATTGAACTACATCAATTATAAAATGAAGTGTTATTATTCATGATAAACGGCAATATTACATCTATAGTTACTTTAGATTACTAAAAGACATGAGGACAAAAGTCTTGATTTTAAATTCCTGTTCCTAAACATTGGTCCAAGTGTCGGAGTACGATGGATCTTAAATGCAAAAGTCGCATTATATTGACATAGTCACTGATACACAGCGGCTTTGAACGTTTCTCATTGGCAAGAAGACGACTGATCTAACCCTTTAGATTTTCTGAGATACATGTAGAACTTGCGTTCACTTGACATAAGATCAGTGAGAATAATTGTAACAGAAAATCAGTGAGAATTATTATAACATAAGATCAGTGAGAATTGTTGTAAGGGTAGATCAGTGAGGATTGTTGTAACAGAAGATCAATGAGAATTATTGTAATAGAAGATCAGTGAGAATTATTATAACAGAAGATCAGTGAGAATTATTATAACAGAAGATCAATGAGAATTATTATAACAGAAGATCAGTGAGAATTATTATAACAGAAGATCAGTGAGAATTATTATAACAGAAGATCGGTAAAAATTATTATAACAGAAGATCGGTGAAAATTATTATAACAGAAGATCAGTGAGAATTATTATAACATAAGATCAGTGAGAATTATTGTAAGGGTAGATCAGTGAGGATTGTTGTAACAGAAGATCAATGAGAATTATTGTAATAGAAAATCAGTGAGAATTATTATAACAGAAGATCAGTGAGAATTATTATAACAGAAGATCAATGAGAATTATTGTAATAGAAGATGCGTGAGAATTATTATAACAGAAGATCAGTGAGAATTATTATAACAGAAGATCAGTGAGAATTATTATAACAGAAGATCGGTAAAAATTATTATAACAGAAGATCAGTGAAAATTATTATAACAGAAGATCAGGGAGAATTATTGTAAGGGTAGATCAGTGAGGATTGTAACAGAAGATCAGTGAGAATTATTATAACAGAAGATCAGTGAGAATTATTATAACATAAGATCAGTGAGAATTATTGTAAGGGTAGATCAGTGAGGATTGTAACATAAGATCAGTAAGAATTGTTGTAACAGAAGATCAATGAGAATTATTGTAACAGAAGATCAGTAAGAATTGTTGTAACAGAAGATCAGTGAGATATGTTGTAACAGAAGATCAGTGAGAAGTATTGTAACAGAAGATCAGTGAGAAGTATTGTAACAGAAGATCAGTGAGAATTATTGTAACAGAAGATCAATGAGAATTATTGTAACAGAAGATCAGTGAGAATTATTGTAACAGAAGATCAGTGAGAAGTATTGTAACAGAAGATCAATGAGAATTATTGTAACAGAAGATCAGTGAGAATTATTGTAACAGAAGATCAGTAAGAATTGTTGTAACAGAAGATCAGTGAGATATGTTGTAACAGAAGATCAGTGAGATATGTTGTAACAGAAGATCAGTGAGAAGTATTGTAACAGAAGATCAGTGAGAAGTATTGTAACAGAGGATCAGTAAGAATCATTGTAACAGAAGATCAGTAACAATTGTTGTAACAGAAGATCAATGAGAATTATTGTAATAGAAGATCAGTGAGAAGTATTGTAACAGAATATAGTGTACATCATAGTGATCAAAACCTATCATAGTTTGTCATAATTAACAATTAAATGAGGTAAATGAAAAGGTTTATCCGGACGCTTTTAAATGATTTTGGCTAACATGAATTTAGTTCTGGAGACAACCTGGAGAGATGCAGAGATAATTCTCAGTTCTTCTTTGATCTTTGTGAAGAATGGAAATCTCTTGAGCAATATTTTTTATTTTTAGTGACATCTGTAAATGTATATATAAAATTCCACCTTGAAAATAATACAGTTGAAAGAGACTGTATATAAAAAAAAATGAGGCATTAATTTATTGAGACACTGCGTCAAATCCCTCGACATTTGAAAATTGACACAGTGTAGGCTTTTGATTAATGTCACTGTCTTGGCAAATTTCGTTCATTTTACACTGCTTGACGTTGTAAAACATGAATATGAACTGAGTAAATCCGGAGATCAAGGAACAATTGAAGTCTTTATTGTTTCAAAATCATTATAAATGTGGTTGACTAGAAAAGAACCGATGTCTATTTGTTGCAGCTAGCTCTGTATTCTCATACCCAGACCAAAGGACGTATCCTGGTTTCCCAAGCTAATAAAATACAGGATTCTATCGAATTTGTTGATGCTCATCTACCAATAACCGATAAAAGTAACGTAAATTCAGCAGAAAATGTTTTTATTGTCAACTGCTTAGTTTGCATGTCAATTTAAAACAACGTTCTCAAGAACTTCTCGTGTATCATTGGCACGCAACCCAGATACTTAGAAATCGGAAGTTATAGCACCTGGAAGTTTCAGTAGCCAAGAGCCAAAATGCATCTTAAAATAGCAAAATTGGGAGTCACATAATATATTAGACAATTGATCTCAAACCTTTCAGCTTTGAGCATGTCCCTTTGTGATGTGGCTATCAAAGCCCTACATATATAGGGCTTTGGTGGCTATTAGCGCTTTATAAATGTCCATATTATTATTATTATAAACCTGACTATGGTCGAAAAAGTAAATGATTTTATTTTTCAAAACGCTGGCATTGAAAAACTGTCAAAGTTTGCAAAGATACTTCCGTCTTCATTAGCTCAATAAGGAAGCAGTATCCATTTCAGTCAATCCTAGACGTACTGAAATGTAACACTGTGAGTAATATAGTGAAGGTGTTAATAATGGTGATATTTCTATGACGTCTCTGGTGATCTGAAACTATCATTTGAAATGATCCATAAAGGTCGGTATATGACAGATTAATCTGTAATCTGAACAAAGCCTAAAGAATTACGTAGGTTAATAAGCAGTTTGTAGGTTAAAGTTAGAAGAGAATATCTTATTTATTATTTCCTTCTTTCTTGTTGAAGGCCATTTGCTCTTCTCCTACTTTGTTCTTGTTGAAAGCCTTATTCTCTTGTCTTCTTCTACTTTGTTCCTGTTGAAAGTCTTATTCCCTTGTCTCTTACTTTGTTCCTGCTGAAAGCCTTATTCTCTTTTCTTCTCCTACTATTTTCTTGTTTAAAGCCTTATTCCCTTGTCTTCTCCCACTATTTTCTTGTTTAAAGCCTTATTTCCTTGTCTCCTCCCACTATGTTCTTGTTGAAAACCTTATTCAATTGTCTCCTCTCACTATTTTCTTGTTGAAAGCCTTATTTCCTTGTCTCCTCCCACTATGTTCTTGTTGAAAACCTTATTCCCTTGTCTCCTCTCACTATTTTCTTGTTGAAAGCCTTATTCCCTTGTCTCCTCCCACTATTTTCCTGTTGAAAGCCTTATTCCCTTGTCTCTTACTTTGTTCCTGCTGAAAGCCCTATTCTCTTTTGTTCTCCTACTATTTTCTTGATGAAAGCCTTGTTCTCTTGTCTCCTACTTTGTTCCTGCTGAAAGCCTTATTCTCTTTTCTTCTCCTACTTTGTTCTTGTTGAAAGACTTATTCCCCTGTCTTCTCCTACCCTTGTTCTTGTTGAAAGCCTTATTTCTCTTTCTTCTCCTACTTTGATTTTGTTGAAAGCTTAATTCCCTTTTCTCCTACTTTGTTCCTGCTGAAAGCCTTATTCTCTTTTCTTCTCCTACTTTGTTCTTGTTGAAAGCCTTATACATTTTCTTCTTCTACTTTGTTCTTGTTGAAACCCTTATTCTTTTTCTTCTCCTACTTTGTTCTATTGGAAGCCTTATTCTCTTTTCTTCTCCTATTTATTCTCCTGTCTTCTCTTACTAAGTCTTCCCCTTCTTTGTCCTCATCAAAAGGTTTTGTTACGTAAGGTTTTTAAGTGTGTTATTTTTTTTGGACGCTGATAGGAAAATACTGAACG
The DNA here is from genome assembly GCA_029955415.1 of Lottia scabra. NCBI lineage: Eukaryota > Metazoa > Mollusca > Gastropoda > Lottiidae > Lottia > Lottia scabra. Next base: position 25,363,385 of record JARJEI010000004.1, read on the forward strand.
GATTTGAGTAAAATAAACGCCTAATTGTAGAAAAATGTCCCTCTTGTGTACTTGAAAGGTTTCAGCGAGAAATATTGAGCCATTGAAAGGGCAAACACCAAAACTAGGTCAAATTTCTTAATTAACAATAAGTACTCCCTGTTTGTAATTAACCCTTTAAAACCAAATTCAGTTTGATCAAGAAGATATAGAGATACAATAAGCATACTTTAAAAATACTTTCAGGTAGCATTTTTTTGATATTGGAAACTTTTTTCAAAAAAGCAGAATGGCCCTTGAAGGTGAAATAAGTAAAATCTATTCATCGATCGAAAAGAAAATGCTCTAAAATTTTCTAGAACACCCAAAAGAAGATCTAGAATTGCAAAGTAAAAAATGATATTCCAAATTTGCCCAGTTTTCAGGGTGCCTGTAGCCTACTAAAGTTTTAACAGCAACCAAAATTAAGAAAATAATAACAGATCTGGTAACGAATTTATTTTTTCTTATCAAATAGCCTAGGTTTTTCTTTTTCTAGAAATATTTCATCGATATTCCGGATAAAAATGATAATAATGATTTTTTTTCACTTAATTTGTTCATTTTATTTTTATGGTAAAGATTATTGCCAGGAGCATTTTATTGCTTTTTTATTTGAAGTTGTTATTTGAACTGGTATGAAAGTAAGATCCATTATAGAAGTCAATTTGCAAGAAAATTCGGCGCCTAAGGTTGTATTGACTACGATAATATGTTACATTAAAGTTTGTTGTTGTTAATCTTAAGGTTTTTCTTACTTATCTCATTCAAAAGTAAGATAATAGCACAATCTTTTTAAATAAGTTTTTTTTAACACGTTATGTTACAGTTGACCTTCCATGTTTTGTCGGTGATACCACAATATTTAAGCAGTACAGGTTAGGTTACTGATAAAAATTAACACCACTTGCAACCTTCGTGAAAAAGGCATAAGTACAATTATGTAAAGACATGATGTCATTACTTCACATTTTCTTCAGATACGGGAACATAACTTTAAAGTTATCTATATTATAACAATCCCTAGTGTACAAGTTATTTTGTAAGATATTTTATTGATATTTATGCTTATTTAAACCTGATGTTTGTAATGTACAATTAATGACTCCATCACAATAAACATTGATATATTGAAGAAAAAACCTTTAATCGAAATGTATATTCTATATGTTCTTACTTAAGCTTGGTTGAAAATATCTTTTTCACAATCAATGTTTCTCAAATGCAATGACACTGTTTTTTAAAAGCTACCACTCAGCTGTACAACGTTCTTTAAAGGACAAGAGAAACGATTTTGTGAATTGCATTAAATGGACCTTTTTTAAATGTAAAATCATTCATTTATCATTTATCTATCGATTGCAACCAATAAAAATTAAAAAGAAATATTCTAAAATAGTTAAAAAAACCTTTTAAAAATACTCTCCAAAATATGCAAAAAGATCGGTAGTTTCCGTCACTATTCGGAAATGACGTCAGTTATGCCCTACCGAGATCGGCCACACGACATTGTTTACATTATCCGCAATGTTTGGCCTAAGCCTATGACAAAAATCGATCAATTTTGTAAATTATATCTACATATATTCTTTCTATCATGGTTTTCGAGTGCCGATTGTGTTCAAATACCAACTTTAACTTGGGAACTAATTGAAGTAAACGATTTTAAAACTTAGGCCTAGTCGGCTCGAGTCAAGTTGAGAAGAATGTCAATGGCCGACTGCCGAAAAATGTGACTTAAAACCGCCGTGTCTCGGAATCAAAAGCTAATAAAAATTATTTAAACATATTGGCAAAAAGTTGATTCAATTCCACTGTTAACGATGTATGACATGTGTTGATGTGAATTTTATGGATTCTAGTAGAAGTAAAAACGTGATGGTTGAAATTTCGCCATTTAGACAAGATTGCGTGACGTCATTGTAGAGCCAAGGTAAGGTAAATGTAAACAAACCTCGAAATCGGGACATTTGAAAGCCATCTATGTCAAATTTTGAATTCAATTTATTGTTTAATTAAGCATCAATATTTCATCAGCATTCACGAAGATCTGAGACACTTAATTATCCTATTCTAAAGGACATAAAACTTAGAAATTGCCCTTGGTACTTTCACTTTTTTCGAAGCGTGTATCACGTGACACGCAAGCGAGTCTGTAAAATTGAAGATTTTGATTCTACCGGTACCTGTTTTAAAATCAATTTCGTGAAGAATTGACTGGACGGAAATGGTAAAAATCAAATGGTTAATGTAGAGAAATGGACATAGAATTATAATCAGACGGAATTAATCTCCCGGTAGGCCTACTTCGTTTTAAAAACAAGCATCCATATTGCGTTTTGCCGTCACAACACAATATTGCCGACCGCGGAAATCGGCTGCAGTTTCGACTAAGCACATGCCAATGAAAAATATTTGAAAATATCTATACAAAGCCGATTCAATTCTGCTTTTAACTAAGCTTATATGTATAACATTTTGTTTTTATGTCATGCATTCAAGTACTATCTGTTGATGGCGTGAAGGTGGGAATTTCGTCAAGATCGCTTGACATTTAGGCTTAGACTTAAGGACGAATCGACATTTTCACGGCTTGATAAAATGGTTTAAATTGTTGTGGTTTAATTCTAATGCCTTTATGCAAGCTGACATATCCTCCATGGCCATTAGATTAATCAGAAATGAGAGCACTGGAGCTGTGGATTATTTTCTTCCATTAGGCCGCATGCTTTGTTTACATTGTGTTGGGCATCGTTGACGTCACGCGGTCACGTGATCGCCTAGCTCATTAACTTTCGTCAGCTGTCAAAATAGGCTATTTCAAAAGCGTTTTTTTCTACTAAAATTTTATTTTTCGAAAAAAACATTGATTGCATTTGATTTTAGTATGATTTTACTTTAAAAAGAAATAGTTTTTTAAAGATTTTATATTTCTTTTCTCTTGTCCTTTAACTTATCCCAGAATATTCCCAGTATATGAGTATGTTTAGGAATATAAAGAGTCATTTCAATGAAATATGAGAAAGTGCTTATTTTGTGAAAATGTATATCAGCACAGATCACGTTTATTTTATATATATATACGACTGTTTAACGTTATATTATACAAGAAAAATCTAACCTTCTTAACTTCATAAAGAAAATATGTAGGAAGAATGTACTATCTATTCGTTCTAAAAGTGTACAGATTTACAATACACATATACAGAAATATAGTGTTCTGTTAACTTTTTTGCAATTTTCGCCATATTATTATATACTGATAATGTTATTTAAATGTCTATTTTTAACACCGACAAACTTTATGCACGTTTTCAGCTGTTCCTCCCCGTCAGTTCACAAGGCAAAATTATTCTTTATGCACGTTTATTTTTAGCCTCAGATTGTTCTCTAGTCTTTGCTATTTACTTTCGACTTTGATTTTTGGTAAATAGTTAGGAATATGTTCTGCACATTCTCCTTAATGTGGCCATACATTTAATCGCAAGAAGCAAATTTTGTTACGTTCATGGCAGACTTCAGCCTTTTTAAGACCCAAATATCCAAACTGGCAAGCAAACAACGTTAATCATTTACTTTTTACTACTGGAATTGAATTAAACAATAGGAGGTCGAAGTCTAATATAGTTCTAAATTAATTTTTGCAACGGTAATAAACCCTTTATTGGAAAAGATCATGACAAAATATTAGGTTGTAAATCTCTTGGTAAATTGTCAGGTTATTACATCAAGTGAATGCTTCATTTAGAGATTATAATGAATTTTGTATAATCTTACTATATATTATTGACAGAATAATCAAGTAAAGCCATAGTCAAGAACCTTTTCATACCTTTCTGGACAAATTAACAGTAAATTAAAATCAAGACGCCAAGGGCGATTCTATTGATAGATCTAACAAAACGATATTTCCTTCGGGATTTATAAATCTATGATAACAGTTCCGGTCAAAGGGGAAGGGAATATTTCATCAATTAAATTATATTAGATGTATTCAATTCATATTCCTATTCGATTCCTTCTCAGTCGTATTGATTCACAGATTCAAAAATGCTGTCCATTAACATACGTGTAAGATTGTCTAAAAACTCTCAAAAGTCTGACCTTTTAATACCTTTTTGATGTATCATAGTATATGTATCGCTGAGGATGTCCTAGACATCTCAGCTCTTACTTGGAGTATGGAATAAAACTGTAAGAAGTTTTCACACACCCGAACAAAGACGACAGGTATCCATGTCCAAGATGTAAAGCCTTTTTATTAGTCCAAAAATATGTTTGAGGAAATGTTGTAGTGTAGCCGTTTAGAGTGTTAGAGCATAAGGGTTCTTCACTTGGATCAACATGTAATATTTGGAGATAGTGAATAGGTCATTAATGTCGAAATAGTATGTCCCAGTGTTTAGTAACGTGTTATGTTCTTATGTTAAAGAGGTTTTTCTAAACTTTGTATGTGTATCGGGGACACTGATATAATCAATTTGCGTCATTCCGATTTCCATTCCGATTCCAATAAACCGATATAATATTATTTTCCATAAAATTGCAGGTTATTATTGAAAAACGCTTAAAATATTTTGTTCATGAGGCATTGTTGAACTATAGGTACTGTGTTTCAACGATTGTTTTTTTTTTTAAGTTTGCTATATAAAGTATTTGTCAATATAAACGTTCACAATTTTCTCCACGTAAATTTTAATTGTAAGATTTTAGGATATAGTGGACCTCCGGTTATTAAACATGTAAATTTATATTTTGTCAAATTGAAACACACTGATATTTCTTGAATGATATGCCATAATATATTATTTTAGAGCTATGATATTTTATAGAACTTAATAATCCATTTCTTGTTTTCAACCTAATTTCCTTCTGAAACGAAATATACATGTAATTAACTCAGAAATCATATACAATTATATATACATGTTGAAAATAGAAACCTATATATATAGTCTACACTATATAATTAAAATTTTAAGGATTCGAGAAATTCAAAACTACCATTCAAACAAATGTACAATAACGTCATAGCATGGATATGAAATGGGAATTGTACAAAACTGCAGCTGATATTTGTTTCCAAAAAACACATGCATAAGCTACCTAACCTCTTTTTAACCCCTATAGACAACCTACCCGTACACATTACGTCTACCTTTTAAGGCCAAATGTTACTCAGCATATTTATTTCAAGATATAAGTAAATAATCGTTGCACGACCTCTTGAGTTAAAGTAAAATATTCCTGTTGCCTATATACACTGCCTCTTCAGCAGCATGAAATGTCTCCTCAACAGTCTGAAAGGTTTTCTCTGCAGTCTGAAAGGTCACTTCAGCAGTCTAAAGGGTTTCTTCAGCAGTCTGAAAGTTTTTCTCGGCAGTCTGCAAGGTCTCTTCAGCAGTCTAAAAGGTTTCCTCTGCAGTCTGAAAGGTCTCCTCTGCAGTCGGAAAGGTCCGTTCAGCAGTCTGAAAGGTCTCCTCAACATTCTGAAAGGTTTCTTCAACAGTCTGAAAGGCCTCCTCAACAGTCTGAAAGGTTTTCTCTGCAGTCTGAAAGGTCATTTCAGCAGTCTAAAGGGTTTCTTCAGCAGTCTGAAAGTTTTTCTCGGCAGTCTGCAAGGTCTCTTCAGCAGTCTGAAAGGTTTCCTCTGTAGTCTGAAAGGTCTCCTCTGCAGTCGGAAAGGTCCGTTCAGCAGTCTGAAAGGTCTCCTCAACATTCTGAAAGGTTTCTTCAACAGTCTGAAAGGCTTCTTCAGCAGTATGAAAGGTTTTCTCTGCAGTCTGAAAGGTCTCCTCAACATTCTGAATGGTCTCAACAGTCTGAAAGGTTTCCTTAACAGTATGAAAGTTGTCCTCAACAGTCTGAAAGGTTACTTCAGTAGTATGAAAGGTCTCCTCAACAGTCTGAAAGGTTTCTTCAACAGTCTGAAAGGTTTCTTCAACAGTCTGAAAGGTTTCTTCAACAGTCTAAAAGGTTTCTTCTGCAGTCTGAAAGGTCTCCTCTGCAGTCTGAAAGATCTCTTTAGCAGTCTGAAAGGTTTCTTTAACAGTCTGAAATGTCTCCTCAACAGCAGTCTGAAGGGTCTCATCAACAGACTGAAAGGTCTCGTCAACAGTCTGAAAGGTTTCCTCACCAGTCTGAAAAATCGCAGGAGTCTCAACAGCACCACCTTCTCCCCATTCTCTTCCTATAATCAACCTATAGTATTTAGCGTAATCCGTAAATTATAACCGTAACATCGTAAACTTATTGTCTCCCTCTAGAAATGACAAAGCGAAATAAGATAATTTTAACCTGCAAGAGGAGGTACTGGGTCCGTAAGAGTTGCTCATCATGTTCCCAGAGGTGCATCAACAGAACTAATGCTGATGCCTTTTTTTCCTGTCTCATAATCAAAGGCTGTCATTCTACAGGATCTGAATTATGATTAATTGTGATTTACACCCATACAATACTCTGAAGATTTGGCCACACCCGACTGAGGAACATGTTATATGAGGCTGGCCTGTTACATGTCCACGTCACCACCACGCATTGCAAATGCTTGAACTACTCAAATTCGGCTGTCTTCTGCGACATCTAGTCCCATCTCGATGTCTCGCACTATACCACGATGACTACACGACGCTCTACACGAGAGCTTCACGTAGTCGTGTCGCCTTCCTGAGAAATCTGGCATCTTCTTGTTTCATTCGTATGATCTTCGTTCCCTATGGCACCGATGATCACACGACGTAAAGACAAAGGTGACACGATTTGACTATATGCCCTTACGATGACCTTACGAAGGGCAAAATTGATACGACAATTCTTTGGCATGTCATTGGCCCCCGGACCCACCTCTTGCTACGCCACTGACTTTCATTACATCATTGATCTTATCTCAACATGTCACTGCGCTATAAATCATGTATGATACGAGTCTCTTAGAGGGTGTTAACATTTGAATTGTCAGGTTGTCGAAGTTCTAAAAAATTAAACTGAATGAAATCATCTCACTATTAAGTTCAGACGTTGATTGACATAAATCGTCCTTCAATTTACTGCTCTTTGAATAAAGTATGTTACATACCGTGAGCGGACATTTCACACCCAGATAATTCCCACCCGGACAATTCGCGCCCGACCAATTCATATCCGGACATTTCGCACCAGGATGATTTGCATCAGGCAACTTACACCCGAGACATTTGACACCCGGGACAAATTCCACCTAGGAAAATTTGTCCTGGGTGCAAAGTGCCCGGGTGTCAAATGTCTGGATATGAATTGGTCCGGCGGGAATTGTCCGGGCGGTAATTGTCTGGGTGTGAAACGCTCTACTACCGTTACATACCAATATAAAACAGGCTATAATAGCATCCTTTCATAATTTAGTTAAAAGTTAGTAAAAAAAAATCCAATTATATTTATTTGAATGAATTTGAGGGTTAAAACAGACCAATAATCGGAAGCAATTGTACATGTATTTTTTTATTTTTAAGATATAACAAGAAATTACTGGTATATTTTTATGTAAAGTAAAATCAAAATTACTTTAAATAGGCAGGAGTTGCAGTCATTCCTAAGGCCTTGAATTCTGCATCATAACCTTTGATAATGAATTTTGCGCAATTTGCCCTCCAATATGAAATTGCTTCCTTCGGACCTGTATTTAAATTTAAGAGCAACTTCGAACGTTATTAGTGTAAAAAATAATCCTAAATCAAAACAATAAAAACGTAAAGTTTAAAATACAAAGAAGGTACCGACTGAATGAATGACCGCTTGCAGGATTTCAGTGCGATGCTACTGACCTTATAGATGCCCATAATGAGCGTTTTGTAAAATGAATAAAATCACCGAGAATAACTGTAATTAGATTACAAAATGATATACAAAGTACCATCTTCCTAATGTCATTAGATCTATGACTTTCGTCTAACATTCAATTTCCAGAGACCTGAAATGGATCTATATCAAATTTATTTTGACTTCGAAATATCTGTTACCTGACACTTGATGAAAACTGTCACAATAGTTATAAGAAATCAGGAAAAGAATAATAGCGTTTCAGGCTAAATACAACAATGATGAAAATGTCAAATAAAAAAATTGTCTTGGTGACAAAATTTTATACCCTTATATGTCATAAAGGATTTGGAATATTGCGTGAGGCAAATCGAAAAAGAAGATTTCATTTACGGTACAGATATAAATAGATTTAATTAATAAGATGATGCAAAAGTAATTGTACAATATAATTTTTTTTTACCTGATGCATACAGACAAAGACTGTACTTTTGCTGATGTCTAGACATTCATTAAAGGTACAGTATATGTTCTCTAACTGTTCGACCAAAAAACTTTTAGTCTCAGAACCTGGATTTTTGGGCTAATCTAATCAGTATTAATGTTCCAAACTCCCTCTCAAAATTATAACCTTCAAATCCCCGTGTACCCATAAATATCAGCGTTTGAAAGTCAAAAATACGACTCGTTGTTTAGTAAGACTATGAATTATATAGAAAACACATATACAGAAAATGAAAGATATTTGTAAAGGTAAGGGTATAATTGAAGGGATTGTGCGATTTTTGGGTAATTCCAGTAAATCTGAAAACCTCTTTACAATTCCATCCAGTGTAACATCTGCTGAATCTTGCATCTTTTTCTGGGAACCATGGTAATATGTGTTAATCATTTTTTCTAACTCAGAAGTTATTCATCTATACGTACAATGATAGGACAGTATTACATTTAATACTATGTCATAGTTCTAAAACATTTTTCTATTGAACATAATACAAAGCATGCTTTCTTGAATTATTTGCTTTAATAAATTAAGTCAAATTAAAAGATCTGCACTACTATGAGATACCTGATTTCAAGTAAGAAATTAAAGGAATCTTATAGCAGGATTAAGCACATCATCGCTTACGGGTTTGATTATACTTTTGGTCCAATGGTCTGAAATAATACTCAGAGCAAAGAAGACAGTGCATAGAAAAGAACTTGTTTTTGTATAGTTTCACTTCAAACAGAATATATCATTTGGTATTTAATGACATAGGTGAAGAATGATTCTTATAATTTCGGTATTTCCACCAAAAGTAGAAATGATACTTCATGTAATTTAAGACTATACTTTATTAACATTTACCTTTGATCACAAATCTTTACAACCCGAGGTCCCATGTGCTTTTGGTTGTGCACGTTAAAGATCTCTCGACAGTTTGAAATCGAAAATAAAAATTTCCCTCATTGTACACTGGAGTTTGCCCGTCCTTTAGCCCATACAGGTGCAGAAAAATAGAACGCAAAACTCCAATTCATTTCATTTTTTATAAGACTCTGTCCATCGAAAACAACATTGTGATTGCAGTTGTTAAGCTTCTTTGCTGACATTTCATCAGTTCTCAAACTGACAGAAAAATGTTCTTATATAATTATAGGATAATTAAAGTCGGGATATTAGCCATTTGAGCTTTTAATGTTTCTGGGAACAATATGTGGGATCTGGTAGAGTGTGGTTCGAATGAAAAGATTTCAATTGCAGTACAGATAGAGAATTGTCACAGAAAGTGCGTACAGGTCAATGTGAATGTCTTGAAAACAAGGTTCATACACTTGATAATATCGTATATTGCCATGATCACGTATATAGAGCTCTAGAAATATCTTATGAATCAATGTTAAACAGATTTAAAGGGGCACAGGCTTCATTTTCGCGGGTTGATTTGGATAAGTCTCAGAAACGGGGATTTTTTAGCTCAGCAATTTAGTACTGGTTATCACAACTCACCATTGAAATTTGAGACTTCAAATCCATGTGCATCCATAATTATTAGCATTTGAAAGTTATAATGCCCTACTACACATTAGCGATACTATGCAATATATAGAAAAGTCATCTATAGAAATAGAAGGAGAAATGTCTAATTAAAGGTATATTTGAAGGAAATACGCAATTTTCGTGCATTTCTAGTGCTTCTGAAGGATACTTAAATATATTCAAGATCCAAATCAACCAATAAAAATGAAGACTGGTCCCCTTTAACTATCCTCACAGACTTTACACTAACTAGAGGTTTTAAGTTTTCTTATGTCTCTGTAGAGAATCTATATCGGGTATTGGTCATTTTATACCACCTACATTTAGATTATTTTCTTCACCTTAGACGGATCGCATCTGGAATGTCAGAAAACATACCAATTTGTAAGAATTGTTCCGGATTGGTTTTACCTTATTTCTTACAGTTTTTATTGTTGAAATATCTATCTTGGGATTTCCATTGACTACAACTAGAAATTCATCAAAGAAAAACAGTTCAATCTACATCATAGAACATTGTTAGAACAAGCCGTATACATGGAACATAATGATATTAATCAAATAGCCAATAATAATAGACTTAAAAACATCTGCTTCTTGATAAACATGTACCAGAATAGTGAAATTAAGGAGTACGGTTCAATTAATTAAGATAACCTGCCTGGTAACAACATACGAGAAGGCACACTAGCAAGCTTTGTTTCAATAATTAAGATATTGAACGACGGTCATTAGCAGAATGAATCATTTCAACTTTTGTAATGTATATCATTGAGAACTGTGGTTTTATTCTAAAGTAACACACTTAGAAACAGTTTGAAGAATAAGGTTCATTACTTGGAATTGTACTTTGTTCAAACCACAGCCTAAAATATGTGACCAGTAACGGAACCCCCTAGAAAAAACCTCTCTAAAAGTGGTAACACACGAAAACAGTGACGTTTCTAGGAATTTAGTTGAAGCGACCAATTCTCAAAGGGGAGTGACAACATCAGGCATGAAAGAAATCAATGCGAAGGAATTTAAAACTGGCGCACCAAAGCCGGGCCAATTTCATTTTTGGGGAGGGAGTGCACAAATATACAGACACCACTGCCCGAAAACTGCCACTTGATTGAAGTAAGTTGGAGGCACGACATTCTGTAAGAAGCTTTCAAGATATTATATATCTAATTTATAGCCTTGTAATACTCTAGTGGGAACATTATAAATTCTACTTTTGTAAAACCAACAATGAGTTCAAACTAAGTACTGATGTTCTTACGTGAAATTGAAGATCGCGGACTAGTGCTAGTGTAAATGTTAACGGTTGCAGGGGCTGGAAAGAGACAGTCAATTCCAATCCTGTTTAAAATGAACGATATTGAAGTCGTTGTCTTAATGGTAGATGACAAGTAACTTAACTCTAAAGACAGTTGTAATGTTAAATGTGATTCTAATGTACATTTACAGTTGATTTGGTGTTATGGGAGTGATTTTGAAATATGTCTAGAGGACGAATTGTAACATTTAAATGATTTCAACTTAAATTTTGTTAAGTCCGTTATTTGATCTTGTGCTTAAACTGATTGAGTTTTCTTCTAAGATTAGTCGGTTAATTGTTTTGAAAACCTGAGGCTTGTTATCAGAAACTTTGTCAACTTACCATAATGGTAATTTAATCTCATGAAGAAGTTTCTAATTGATAAAATTATCAGAAAGTATTGTACCCTTCAATCACGGAATCACTGAAATACTGCCCTAAACTGATCAAAAAGAAGTTTGCTCGCGTTCGCATGTTCATTGGGAACACTTAAAAGTTCTAATTGCTTTATTCTGATTTCCTGCAGGTGTCTGTAATTCCAGTAATTTCTGAGAAACTTTTCCATGTTATGTCGCCGGAGTTCAGCCGATGAACATCAATAAAGAAACCAAGTACTGACGATCCGAACCGCAAAACGAAACAATAATACTTCAAGACATGGTGGTCATAAACCATAAAGAAGCAGACCATGTTTACTCTTTTCGAAACACCTGGTGGTACTTCTCTTTGGAGTAGTCTACTACTATAGAACTATTTCTCTCGATTTTGCCATGATTTTGGACGAGATTTCTGATTAACGGAATTGTTTTGCTTGTACGGATTTTTATTAAGTTTTATTTCAACCAGATAACACTATTTACACTAAAATCTGGATTTCATCTTAAAGCCCTGTCACACCAGAGAAGCTATCATGCTGCTCTGCTCTGCTCTGCAACAGCGAAGATAATTGGCTCAGAAACGTCAAATTATCGGGCGACAGTTGTTATTGGAAATATTCACAAGAGTTAAGGCGTTTTTTTTTTTTAATCTAATCAGATGCGTGTAAAGAACGCCATGAATCGCGAATGACAATCATTCTATGATCTTAAAGGCAATGATACTGGTATAAGTAAATGATATATGACAGAAAGAAGCATGAAACCTTCATGCAATTCTATTCTTATCTATTCAATTAATATTTTCATAAATAAAATAAGCATGAAACGAATAAACCTTTGAGAGTTGTAATTGGCTCATTTTTCAACATGCAGTATACTTCAAACTCAATGAAAGTGTCGTTTGAAAGTTCTTTATTTTTTTGGAAAATTGAACACTGACAGTGTGTAAATGTGGAGGATTTAATGTAATGTTATGAAATATTTAAGTAAATTGTTATAAATGATTTTGAAATCTATAAGTAATCCTGATGTGATTTGTATTCGTCACTGTGGAAACCGAAGAAAATAATTGACAATTATGTCCTAAGCTGGCAAATGTGAGTAGGCTTTTCAAATACTTCTTAAATCTGCCATATATGAGATGACAGTTTCAAGGGGATTTTATTTCTTCAATATAAGTACAATTTCATTGAGAGTTTTAGGATTTCAATTTCATTGAGAATTATTTTTCGAGTTTGTCATGTGATTAGGGTTAAATCATTTGTTCTGTTTTAAAAGTGCACGTGGATGATGTTCCATGCTTGGTTCTGACGTCAGCTGTATCGATCAGAGACCAAATAACTTTTGATTCATTTATCTGTGTTTCATAAATATTAGACCTATGTGTGCTGTCTATTAGATCAAGAATTTACTTTCTATTTGTTTGTAATCTCTTTGACTCTCTCTTTATCTACTTCGTCGAAGGTGCAAGAAGGACTGGATGGTAGAAGTGTTTGCTGCTTTGGATTTGAAGCTGTTGCATATTTAAATACTCGTAAACGGCATTACACTGTAAATATACAGTACGATTGTCAGATATGTGAAGGCTTACTTAAGCTGCAAATAAACGAGGTACGGTTCCCGGTCTAGTGTTCAGTCCTATATTATTAATACAGAGGAAAATAGAAGCTAATATATGGCGTGCGGGTCCGGACACGATGCCGACACGATTCGTTTCTACTAGTTTATGTTGTATCGACACCGTGACTCGTCTATTTGCAGCTTAAAACACCCGTCAAGGTGATCATAATATTTTGTTGATGGTATTCTACATAGATTACAAACTGCATTGAATCTATTATTCTATAGCTGATGATTCAATGCTCTCAGTTTTAACCTAGTACCATTCCCCATCACATTTGACTTTTTGATGAATAAGTATTCGACCGATAAACTCCTAATTTCCCAACAACTGTGTTAATGCCAATCTTGAAAATATGGTGCCACTATCACAATACATTAAAGGGGAACGTTCAGAATTTTCGAGAGTCGATTAGGGCCTTGAATGTATGTAAATAGCCTCAAGACGCTAGAAATGCACAAAACTCACACAATCCCTTCAATTATATCTCTAGCTAAAAATTTATTTTTTCATTTTCTGTACACGTCTTTTTCTATAGAATGAATAGTCACAGTAAAGTACGAGTCGTTTTTATGACTTTCAAACGCTGATAATTATGGATACGCAGGGATTTGAAGGCCTAAATTTTGAGGGAGTTTTGTGAACATCATTATGCATTAGATTAGCTAAAAAATTCCAGGTTCTGAGACTAAATTTTCTTGGTCGAAAAGTTAGTGAACATATTCCTTTAAAGGCACGTTATATTGAATCCCTTTCGTGTCAACGTTGACGTAAATACAAGATTAATTTTGGCAGCGGTTAGATGAAAGTAAAATTACAAATAACAACAATGGTTTAATTGAATGATTCCAGTGAGTACAATATAATTCTTGACATTGGTTTATGGGTGTTACATTTTACAAAGCATGTTTATAAATAGTTTATAATTATAATGATACCCTGTACGATATTGACTGTTCACATGGGTAAACTTACTAATTCACTTTACCATAACGATTGAATATGATTGTTCGACACTACACAAGCCCTTCCATGTAAAAACACTGGTCAATGTATATTAAATATGAGCATTTTTTCATCTGTACATCCCCCATTTACATTCTTTCGTACAATGTATGCGTACACTTGATGCAAGTGTTTTTCATAGTAACAACCATCGGAATGTTCATCAAACAACTGTTCCAGGGGTCATTTTCAGCGAAACGTTTACCAAAGAACACAGCCACAGACTGGAGTTTTCCACAGCTATAAAGCTATTCCACTTTTTCAGCAATAGGACGTCATACCTTCGTTGTATTTGTGGAACTTTGAAACGAATCTACTCGGGACACCGTGGTTGTATAACGCTTCTTTCTGTCCATCCATTTGAATAGATTCTGAAATCCTGGAATGAAATTAAAAAAAAATATTCAGATGAGTTTGTGTATTTACTTACGGGGCTGCCTGAAATATACATGGATTTCGATATTTGTTTCACGGTTGGGATTGTTCGTGCTTGGGTTTTATTATCTATGGTTCAAAAGCAATGAACAATTTGGCTCTTGACGATCGAACACACCACACATTGGACAAAGAGGATATTTGCTAAGATTTTGTATCATAAGCCTATACGAAACTGCGATATATATCCATGTTAAAACCTCACAGTTTCGTATGACATAAGTCTACTGATTTTTCGTTTTGTAACGTGGCAAAGACACTTGACTTGTCAACTATTGAGTCCATAATAAAAAGATTAGTTTTCGACACATAAGCTTTGAACCAGAAACCTAATTTTTGCCTGGAAATAATAATGTCTACATCCAAAAGAAGGAAACCACACACTTCATTTCTAACGATTGATTACCTACAGTGTGTCTAATTTTTTGAACTAACTCAACTTGAACTTTGAAATAACTGAGATATTCTGGAATTCATTAGTGCCGCCTACCATTTTATAGTTCAAACCTAATTTTCACTGTCTTGGCAGTAACGAATTTAGTATAGTTTAATAATATCACAAGAAAGTGGTTAATTGGAGAAAGCGAGTTTGTTTCATATAAGTCATTAGTAGATAAAGATAAAGACTGGTATGGTTATTAGTCACTCTTAACTTAATTATTTATATCTTTCTGTCGACTTACTGCATAGATATTAACCATAACTCGACTTTATAAATATCTTAATATTCAATAAACGTTGCTATTTTGTATGGGGAATCTTTAAGTAATCTCACGTTATGTTGTTGGTGAAGTCCAGCATTAGTCAATTGGTCCATACTATTACTTGCTTTTCGGTCGACATCTGAACTTCCCTTCTGCTAGAGAACTTCTAAATGTGGGACTACCAGATCCAAAGGACTCCTAATAACAATTTCATGTACAGAACTACTTTAGAATAGTACACAGCTATACATCTATTGCCATGTTTTTGGATGCGATTTCGATTAACGGAATTGTTTTGCTTGTACGAATGTTTATTACTTGAGTTCACAAAATTGTACTTAAATTGTACTAATAACAAAACACAAGACAATATTATGGAATATAACAAACTTCTTTAACCTTAATACAGTTAAGCACATAATGTTTCAACACAATATACACGTGTCGTCATCAGATGTAATGATGTACTAATGTTGTTTATTCGCAAAGTCAAAGTCAGACTATCCGGATGACCTTCTACAGCTTGTTGACAAGTTATAGTAATTTTTTTTTAAAGACTTCCTTAACTGCTATCCTGCGGGATTGAACTTGATATAATATTTAAAAGTGACTAATGGCTAGATTATATTTCAAAAGTAGTCCAATCTATATTGTTTTAAAAAAAATCACCTATCATTAACTGAGTGAAGTTTACAGAAACTCCATTCTTAAAAGCAAATAGTCGTCCTATGTTAGGGTACCTGTTACAAATAATACAGACCATTTTTACTGACTAGAATCGTCATGCTTAAAGAGGTTAAATCGTTCCATTTTTCTTAAAATCATGTTAAATTTAATTCTGTTCACTTAAAATATAGTTTAATATTGTATTAGATCATGCCTATAAACTTAATATAACTAAGAACCCTTCCCTCCCGAAATGTGCACCGAAGTGGGCTGTCTTCAGATCACACAGTTTTTCTTATCAACAATTACTGAGGAATTGTTGGAGCCTATGTGTGACGTCCTCGTGTCATTGAGGTCGATTTGCGTTCACAAAGCCATAACAGTCTTTGTCAAAAAATACATTTTGACCCAACATTATTGATGATGTAACAATAGGTAATGGTGAAAATTTATCGAGCGTTTCAAAAATTTACAGTGCAACTACGTATCTTAACCTTATATGTTGCCATGTTCCTTCAGCAACGTTAGACATTGGCATTATCTACCGCTGCTGGATTGACGTGGTTTTCTCGTCATTAACAACTAATAACCTCGTTTTAAAACACTACGTCACAATCAATTTATGACCGCTGAGTCTCGATTATCATAAGTTAATTTGCTACAAGAAATCTGACGTCTGGTCTTTCGAAATTTTTCCCGCAATAATTTGTTACAAGGAATATAAGTGGTCGAACAATAATCGTTCGACCAATCAAAATTAATGACGAGAATGTCTGATCATGATAGCAACGGATTAATGTAATGAATGAAATGATAGCCGTTGCTAAAGGAACATGACATGTTGCAAGCTTTGATTTTTTTTTTATTATCGCCTAGATTGTATTTACGATGGCGAAATGTAAAAAATATAAATCATTTGTCGAGCTTACAGATCGAGTTCATAACAACGTTCCTGTCTGAATCTTTTTGAGTATTTTCTTGCCCGAAATCTTGATTTATGTTTATGAATAGAGATAAGATATTACATATTTCAGCTTGGTTATAAAGAAAGAGACATACATGATAACAATTTGGGATCACGGAGATCTTGTCTGCCAGATTTCAAGGATTAACCATACCAATTTACAGCTGAGTTGACTGGAAAATGAGGAAAGATGACTTAATCAAAGTCTGGTGTGAAAAGTAATCTTTCCTAATTTTCCAGTTAAATTTCAGACTACAATGTACATTAACAATGCAAAACAAAAAATACATATAGTTACAACAATAATCAACGAGAGTGTGTACAAGAAACGACAAACATAGCAGACAAAATTACAATAATTATAGAACGGAATAACAGATACCTTCAATTTTGAAAATTTGACTTACTAATAAGAAACATTTCCCCCGTATTTGAGATAATGAGATTTGTCTGAATGTTCAATTATTGTGGTCTTAGAACTTGATTATGTTTATACCGACAATTTTTTCATAAAGAAAAGCAATACTCTAACATAATTTTCCATTACATCCCTGTTCATTAAGTAAGATAAACCGGTTAATATCCAATTTTGGTAAAGCATATCAAATTACCAATACCCACTTCCTTGATGTCACTTTCGTTGTCGATGTGCAAATCCTACCCTTTAACAGATTCTGAAGCATGTTAAAGCTGTCCTTAGTTAATCGATGTGCATTCTCCTTGCCGAATACCTTTGTGGCGTTTTGAAATCACTGAAACCCCCAACTCAATCATTAGTTTTACACACATGTAACTCTAGGCAGTCCTTATACCCCAAGAGACATCGAATCGCAATAGTCCAGAATAATTTTACTAATCAACCACTCTTAGTCCACTAAACATCTCTTATGCTGAAGTTACCTGTATTAGATAATACAGGAAACCATGTTACCTTACCGCAAATGTCTCGCATGATATTTCATACTTATTTGTTCTTATGAAAATGCAGCAGTTTAAGCAACAAATTCTGTCTGAAATGGGTTTCTAAAAGTGATTACAAATGCTAAATATGCTCAAAATTATTCTACTTTTCTAATTTTATTTCAAAGACAATGTCTGAAATGGGTTTCTAAAAGTGATTACAAATGCTAAATATGCTACAAATTATTCTACTTTTCTAATTTTATTTCAAAGACAATGTAAAAAACTTACATTATTAAACTAGTTATTAAAGAACAGACATCCTTTAAGCTAAATAAGAAATGACGGATGTAACCTGCCATCAATTGGCTTAAAATTTGATTATATCATCATTTATAAACAAAAATGAACTGATTTGTTTAGCCAAGTAGAAAATCATTAAGTCTCGTAAATCAAACTGTCTGGAAGCGAACTCTTTCTTGACCATTTTGTAGTACATTCTAATAGATTGAACTTACAGTCAACTAACATGGCGTTTTTCCATGGAGGGTTAGGAATTACATCAATGATTATTGATAAACGATTATGAGCTCTTCAGTTCCGATTAGTAAAATAGTCTAGACACTTCAGTGGTGAAAAATACGAGTAACACATTTTATTCTATTAAAAAATAGTTAAAAACTTGTCAGTGAAATAACAAATGAAATTTTTGTAGAAAATTTGTGATTATTTTCACAGATTTTGTCATTTTCTGTCAATAGACATTAAAACACGATTGAAATAATTGTCTAATGGCGCTAAGCTTTTTTTGTATAGTTTGAAAACCTAGTTAATTTCGCTCAATGGCCATCCCGGAGTATACATTAAACATATAAATGATGTCAAAGTAGTCCCAGTCGACCCCAGTGTTTCAGACCTCACCACGAAGTACATTCCGCTTATATTAAACTCGTTTTATATAACACAGATTTCCTCTTCACAGATTTAGAAGAAAAATGTAATTCTGAGTATTTAGTGAGTGGATTGTCAAATGGAACATAATATTTTCACATAGAACATAATATTGTCTAACATAATTTCAATGATAACGCAATTAGATATTGAACTAAATTAATAAGTTATGTTCTACATGCTAGGTGCAGTCCCAATGCACAAATTTAATGAAAATGCATTCATATCTTCTAAAAACATACAGAAACTAGCTTAAACTCTCCATATCATGAGTTTTATAGATAATATGCGACAACCGATCTGGAAGTTACGTTTGAACTCTGTGACATATCATGGTATTTGCTGGTAGTCATTGTTTGCCGGAAATAATTCAGATTGTTGCAAGGTTGTATTGGTTCAAACATTATAGTGGTGACATATTGGTAGTAAAGAGGTTCGTTTTAGAATACAATCTCCTACCATTGATTAGCGAGACAGATTATACTGGAACTGTAAAGTATTGGTGAATGTGAGTACATAACAGCTATAGAAGCTGACCTGAAAACTAGTATTGGATAAAACAGTTGCCAAGCTTGGATACTCCAATTCACTATAACAGAATATGTTTTCAGAGTGTTTGTAAAGATACCCGCTTAAAAAAATACCATTAGAAGATGTATGATGTTAGCGAACAACCACAGTGTACGAAAAAATAAGTATATTTAAAGGTATTTCCAAAAGAATAAACGTGATAGTCTAAAACACATTGTCACTATCCGCTAAAATGCTAAAACACATTGTCACTATCCGCTAAAATGCTCCTCTACATCTAGCTAAGCTCTAATTGGCCCTTATAGTACATTCACATTCATTTGGTCGTTTTCAAAAAATAAATTGAAAAGGCCTGTTAAGACGATGTGATCATCGTTCCCTATGACAATTTCAACCGATGATGCTGTTTAGTAACTAAAAACAAAACCAATTCAAAGAAACTTTGATTCAGATTCCCAAGTTGCTTCTTTTCACAAGGTTATCTGAAATCAATGTGGATAATTTTATATTGTCAATAACTGACATCCTACATGCTTATGTCTGACTTCGTCGTCAAGTTATTATTATTTCTAAACAATAGATATTTACAAACAAGCTTCTCACTACAAGAGGCAGGTGTTAAACAAAAACAAAGGGAATTTCTATCTAACATAGAGAGCGTGCTAGGAGTGTAGCAGAAGAATGGGCATTACCTGGACGTTCGTTTAATTTCTATTGTACTTCTCCGACTTCCTCCTTATTTAGAAAAAAAAAATGATAAAATTCAGTAAAAAATATTTACATATTATGGTTTTGCTGTGATTTTACAAATAGATTAAAGACGTGTAAGTTACTTGAATGCAAAATGACAGAATGTCCCATTTTTAAGTTTCTAAGAAAAGCTGAAAATAACTTAAAATGGCATATAAAGTAGCACAAGAACTTTGATCCAAAATGGACATAAAAAGTCACGCATAAAAGACAAAAACTTTACTGTGATTAAAATCGTTAAAGGAACTCAAAAAGTCACGCGTAGTTATAAGAAATTCTTTGACAAATGTGAAGTGGGATCTAAATTAATTGCAATGTTTTTAGAATTTGTTTTATCTTATTTATAGAGAACATAACAAAATCTAATGAGGCAAACGGACATCAATGAAACCACAGGAGAGGGTTCAAATTAAAATTTAAAAGAAATATTCCCAAAGCTTATTTTTCAAAGTTAACAAATATCTTATCATTGTTCTGCTGCTGATGTTGTGCGTTCGTTTACACAGTTCAATAAACGCCTAAATAATATAATTTTTTGGAAGAATATTTTTGATAAATAAAAATACCAATCGACGAAAGACCGCAAATTATAAGCAGTATACGTGTTAATATTTGTTCTTACACAGTGTTTAAAAAATTATAGTACCTGACAAAAAGCCCCAGTGGCAAAAATACCCACACTACAAATTGTGTAACATCAAGTAAATTTATAAACTGAAAAAGCCTTAGACTTAAATTTTGATAACTTATTGTTCTATATCACAAATTGGGCTTATTATATCATGTCCTATGACGTAAAATTTAAATCAAATTCATGATATATGATGAAATATTGGTAAAGCATAGTATCCCTATCAAAATTGAGTAATATATTGTGTTGCATGATGTAAAATTCGTGACGCGATGTATCTTATCATAGTATCCCTATCCAAATTGGGTAACATATTGTGTTTCAAGATGTATAATTAATCAAATTCATGATAAAAAAAAGTGAACTGTTTGTGAGACCATGATAGCTTTAAATGAACCCTGAAACATCATTTTAAAAATCTAGTTAAATTAAAAAGTTATATGATGGTATAACATGCAATTTAAACTGATTTTCTAATCTAATCCTACTCTTTAATTTTAGCATTATATACGGTTAGAATACAGTTACTTGGCAACAGTCTTATAATCACTGACCAAAACTTAAATAAGTTCTCAACCTTGGTCAATAAGAGTATATATTCATTAACGGTATCCAAAGCATACAAACAGAATCCAATAAACCCATAAAACTATGTAATTTTCCATACAATTAAAGGTTATAATTGAAAAACGCTTAAAATTTGAGTAAGCGTTTTTCAATTATTGTATATAAACATAGTTTTTTTTATTTATTAGATTATTTAGGTAATCTGTTGTATATACAACTGATGAAATTATACTCCGATTGACCAAGTTTGAAAATTTTGATTTTTTGTTCATTCTAATAAGAGGTTGTATTCCTTTAAGATAGCTCGCGTAACATCAGTCTTTCCATATGAATATTACACAAGAACTTTCATTTTGAAATATGATTCAGAGAGTTAAACTTGTTTCATGAACTATTGAAGCGAGTAATTAGAATGACTGTTACCCTGTAAGAAAGATATTTACCTAATTGGCTAGTTTCTGATATATTTGTAGTACATTTTGTACTCGCTCTATGATATCTACATAATCTTCCCGATTTAGACGAGTAGTAACAGTAGGTGACTGAAAAATATACAGAGAATCTCGTGTATAATTATCAAACTAATAAGGTTCATTATTTGTCGACGTATATTTCATATTAAGGAAGTCGGCTGCGGCCATTTCTACTAAGGCCGTGGTCATACATACGTACGTCGTACGTCAGAATTGTGTACGTTAAACGAATGCGAAACTATGCAGGTTTTATTTGATTAAGTACGTATTCAACTGACGGAGAGAAAAAAAACCTGACATTTACGTACGCTTACGTACGTATGTGGCCGTGGTCACACATACGTACGTATATATGTACGTAAATTTCCGTTTTTTTTCTATCCCTCAGTTGAATAAGTAACTTAAACAAATGAATCGTTTTACGTACACAATTCTAACGTACGTATGTGTGACCACGGCATTGGGACTCTTCTTCCACGAAAAGGCGAAACAGCTTGACTTCAATGAAGAGATAAATCTGGGAATGGAACAAGAAAACCAGGAAATGGTGAAGGTTCGAGAAAGTGAGAAAAGGGCGAGGGTTCAAGATGACGATAAAAGCAAGGGTTCGATCAGACCAGAAAGCTAGTAAGCAGTCAAACGTTAATACGAGAAAGCAAGGAAAAGGAAAGAATACGAAGCTGCAAAAATTCGAAACACGAAAGGTGAAAAGCAAGTCTCTCGGTTCTACCCTATTTTCTCGCCTTTTCAACTAGTTTTTGAGAATAGAAATGGTCATAGTATGATTCCATAATTTATTCTTGCCAATTTAACAGATGAGAAAAGATTATAGTTGAAAAGATATACGAGAAGGGGGAGGGGGGGGATGCTGAAAAGTTCATAGCCTGACTCAGAAGGAGTGATGCCACAGTGATTAAACTTGGCATGCATTAAATTCAATATTTTCTAATACTAACGACATGTTTTATTTTTCAACATAGTCTCCCCTGTGGTCCATACACTTCTTCCAACGGTGTTGGGGTGCTTGGATCCTGATCACCAAAAAGTGCTCAACACCGTTAGTATCAGCAAATGTTGAATTTAATAGATGCCAAGTTTAATCACTGTGGCATAACTCCTTCCGAGTCAGGCTATGAACTTTTCAGCCCACCCTCGTACAATAATATGATTATGACAATAGGTTTTGACTAAGTCTGAGACTTATTTAAGATGAATACAAAATGGTAGTAAGTACATTAGCTTAATCAGGAATGCAAGTTACATACAGAGTAGACTACTTAAATAGAATATTTTGCCCCATCTGAGAACAATCCATTGTGCTTGATGGAATCTGTGTTGCCGAATGATTAAATATTATAGAAAATTGTAGCCATAAACCAGATAATAATATATGAAAACTGTACATTTATAATGGATTATCCTCGAGAAAATGATCGGTATTCGGCTTTTTAAACGTTCTCTATGAATATAATGAATTTTAAAAAAAACTATTTCCATATTCATTTCTGAGAGCTAGAAAAACACAGAAGATATCATTTATTATCATTTAAAAGGTGAAAAAACCAGTAGACAGATAAGAAGGCCAATGAAGAAGAACAAATGAAAAGAGGAAACGGTGTAACAAAAAGGAAGAAAACAAGAATCGTGCAGTAAGATTTAAACACAGTTCAGATTCTAGTGCATAAACGTGTGTTTCCGTAAAAAAAATGAGAGAAAAACTCAGTCAAATAGTCCAATTCCGCTAAAACAGGTTAATAAATTGGACAACCCTGTGTCTTATCAAAACGTTAAAAATCATATTATCACAACTATGGAAATATCTTTTAGCTTATAAAAAATCAAACAATACTGTATGTTTTACCAACACTTGGGAATATTTTGAATATTCCGACCGGCACGATCGAATGCATTCAATTTTACAGCTTATTATCTCAGATGCCACCTGATGCTGATTTTCGTTGAAAATGCAGTGCCTCTATGCAATTTGGGCCTGAGACCCATGTATGGGAGGTGATTTTCTAGAATTAGTTGAAAGGTTGTTTTTCATTATTTTAGGGAAGAAACATGTTACGAATCGATTATAGGCAACACGTTATTAAGAATACGTAAACTTAAAAAATTGGTTAACCCCTTCGCTGAAATAGGACAAACGTCTTTTGTATGACTTAACAAAAGCGCCTAATGCTTGGACTAAAATGTTAATAGAACATTACACACGTCAGGGAGTCAATTCCCGATGGTATGGAGATTAATTAGTCTGATTTTCACCAAAGGAGATTAACTAAAATAACATTAAGATATATCTAATTCCTTGCAGGTGGTTATCTAAATATAATCCTAATCAAATTCCACAGTAGTCGTATTACAAAATAGGATTTCATTATACTAATATATGTATTAATAGTACTGGCAACATTATACTTCATTACAGCAATTATATGGCTTATTTCTCTTCCGTAGAATGAGTATATTATTATGGGCCCAGGGCATTAACCTCTAATCGTTATTGTATGCTTTACCTTTTGAAACGTTTACATGTACAAATATTTTGGATTGAAATATCCTGGCATGGTATTTTGATCGAGATATTTCTTTCTATTTCACAATCATTTTTTTATGAAAGATTAAACAATATGAAGCCTATCCCGAACTGAGGATGGATTTCTCATATTATTTATTTTACATGCATGATGTTGGTTAAAAGATAACTATCTCAGCTTCTCATGTCATATTAACACATTGCCATTTTCAGCTATTTATCGTCATTAGACCAGAGGCGTAGTCAGATTTTCGAAACTGGGGCTTCAATGGTAAAGATGAACCGACAGAATATATTGACAGTGCGAGCGGAGTTAAGAACGGGTGGGGTCCAGAGGCCCACCTGAGCTTTTTGGGCAAAGCCCCCGGAAGCTCTGAGGTTTTAGATATTCGACACTGCAGGAAGGTTATTTGAAGCTATAATTTTGAATTTTGTTTTATGTTTATGCCTGCAGCCGGTCGGCTCAACTTTACCGACGGCACTTTTTCAACCGACGGATATCAATGATGGGGGTGGGGGGGAGGGCATTGGACCACCACCGGCCCCACCTCTAGCTAAGCCACTGTATTAGACTATTTTAATGAAAACTATAGAAATTTGACTTTCAACGTATTTAAAAACATCCTGCAACTTACATTTTACAGCAAAAAAAACTGTTGTGTTACTCTTATTGAAAAGGTAATAGTTTTCTTTCCCTTATCATTAGCCAAATTTCAATTCCAACACATCTTCTAACAATCAAGGCCTGGTCACGTTGGATGCAAATACAACTTTCTACACTATACGTATGACTTATTTTTTCATCCTTTGGAAATAGAGGAATGTGACCCTTCTATGTGCAAGCTTAACCAATAACCAATCTTAACAAAAGCGGTATGAAAAGATCGAAGCTGGTGTTGTCGTCAGAATTAGAACGTTTTGTCATTTCAAAGTGGTATCAAGCTGGTAAGTGAAAGTTTAGCATTATATAGCTTATTGTTTTTGTGGATAATGTGCAAAACAAGAAGTTGGCATAGCGTAACGTAATCGGAATGGATCAGTGTCAGATCAGTAATCTAAATTACTTGTAACTATGTAAGTTGATGCCAAGCATCTATATTTATAGTTTGATAAAATACTTCTTCCATCTTTCATCTGTGTAGAAAACAGATCAAAACAATCGCGATATAATGTATTATACGAAATCAAAACACCTAGCTAGTAAATTTACTTACTCGTTAAATTGTCAGGTTTCTTTTTTCAAGTTTTAACAGTAGGATACAATAGGATTTTCACATTTGTGTCACCGGTGGGGTACATATTTTAAAAGCATGTTTTTTAATACGTTTCCGTCCCAAAATATGTGTCAGAATGCTCGAAATCTATTATATTTTTCAAATGTTTTCGAGGGAATAACTTCTTGAGTTCCTCGAAAAAAGGAGCCTTTTGCTCTTCCTCATGTAGACTTTCAACACCGACATCACCCCCACCCCCTAAATTTTTGCTTGCCCCTATTTGTACCTCAGGAACAGGAAGCTGGTTCCGCTATTGGATTGTCAAATCTATAATTGGCCTCACCATAGGAATCAATGTTATACCTAAATAAGTGAAGATGTTTTTATCAAACCTTTTTTATAAACCTGCACAACCAATTACTTAGGAAATTATATACAGAAAGTATACAAATACCGTGGACAAAATTAATCTGCAGATTTAAAGGCATACTACCTCTTAGAATGATCAAAAAGGCAAACTATACTGTATAATCTGATAAATCCAGAAAACTACCTTATATATTATAATTAGCCTACTACAAGAAATACAAAATATTAAACGTTTTCTAAGCGTTTTTCAATAATGACCTGTAAATTCATGGAAAAGTTCTTAGTTTCGTGGATTATTTGATTTTGTTTGTATACTGGAGACACCTTGGATGAATATATACTCTTATTGACCAAGTTTGAGAATTTAAATTTTTTGTTCATTTTAAGAGGTGGTATCGCTTTAACTTATCCGAAACTTTTTCATAGAAGAACACATTTAAAAGTAGAGTTGAGAACTTACAGAGACTAAAAGAATTACATGGTGAGATTAAGTGTTGACCTTTTTATAGAAAGATCTACACGGAAATGATTGCTAAACCGTGTAAAAGCCAATTTTCTGATCTTAAATTTCAAATCAACCATATGAGTCGCCACTTATCCTCACATTAAGAATGACGTATATGAGAGAGAAAAGAGAAGAGCAATTTAAGAAATGTGGTATTTACCTTTTCGAAAGTTATCATTAAAGCCAGCATAAATAAGCGGGTTGACAGCACTATTGGTATGAGCAAGGTAACGAGCAAAATATTGAAAATGAATAAACCATTCTTTTAGCTGAAAAAAAAAAAAAAAATTAAATTAATAACGACAAGGGAAGTCATAACAACATTTCATTGGTAATATTGCTTTTATAATAATGAAATTGGTTTTCGATGTTATCTGAAAGCACCATTTTAATATCCGACAAGATGAATACTCAAACTGGGAATTATCCAATAGATAATCGAGATATAATTAAGCCCAAGGTACTCAGATAAGACTAACGATATCAATCACAGGAAAGTTTTAACTGAGAACATCTGTCTTGGGACGTACATATTTGTCACTCAAGGCAGCTGAAGGCCGGTAATTTTATCTAATCCAATTGTCTATGACATTTTATATAAAATGAAGACTACAACCTATTGATGTGTCACCTAGTGAAAACTGACAGTATATATGGAGGAGTTGATGTTATGATTATCATGTCTATAGTTTCACAGATTTAAGCACTATCATGCCTTTCTTAATACAAATTGTTCTAGATCTTAAAGCTTTCTTTCAATTAGAATGTATGTGTAATAACAATATTAACTTTTAGTAGAAATATGGGCAGTTTGTAACAATTTTGAATCGTACCCATTGCACGCAAATATATTGTAATTGGAATAAATGTGAATATAATCCAAAATGAAAGTCCATGTTGAATTAAGACAGCTAGCATCAACTTGATCTCTTTTCAAAATCAGGTGCTTTGAAATTGAAACAAAAGTAATAGTCCTTGAACTCTTGATATTATTATGTGTCTTAAGGAGAATTAATATTAATATAAGAAAAGGTTTAACAGATTGAACTCCATCTGAAATCGGGTGCTTTGTTCATTTTATAACATTTTCAGCCGATTTACATACTCTTGAAGCGCTTTATAGGACGTGATAAGGCTCTTAAACGATTATCTTCGATGTCAACATATCAACAGGGTATACGTGCATGTAGCTGGAGTCACGATCTTTCTAGTAAATGAAATGAATGAAATGAATGGAGTTTTGCGTCCTACTTTCTGCACCTATATGGGCTAATTGAGGACGGGCAAACGCCATGCAGTGTGCAATGAGGGAAATTTTGCCAGGACAGCGGCATTAGCCTGCTCTTATTTTCGATTTCCAACTGCCGAGGGATCTTTAACGTGCACAGCCAATAGCACACGGGGCCTCGGTATATTGTCCCATCCGAACGACTAGACGCTTTTCCATGTCAGCCCCTCCGACCTGCATCACTGACAGGGGGAAACCGGGTTGAAAAATCATCTAGTAGTCACTGTAATAAACGTATTGTTTTGACGAGCAGATGTCCTGGAGGAAATGATAATATTACTTATATAAATAATATTACAATATAATTAAATAAATACCCAATATCAATATTTAATTAAACCTTTTCTTGTCATTAATTGTAGATTTGCCCCAATCCGCAGTATCAGATTTATAGGTTTCATGTTTTATTAAACAAACAATAGTTACCTATATTATTTGGTTGATTGTCAATATGGGTTTAACAAAACTTGTACGAAAACAATACGTACCCTTGAACTTTTGTCTTCTCTATATTCTGTATATATCAAAATAGATACCAGAGGTAGCCAACAAACCACAAAAGTAGCCAATATTAACACAAGCATGATAATGACCTGAAATATTAATATAAACATAATACAAACAGTTAATATTAACACTAGCATATTCATCACATGAACATTAATACAAAAAGCCATCAAAACACTAACATAATCATCACCTTAAAATTAATACAAACACCCAATATTAACACTATTATATTCATCACCTGAACATTAATACAAACAGCCATCATAACACTAACATAATCATCACCTGAACATTAATACAAACAGCCATCATAACACTAACATAATCATCACCTGAAAATTAATACAAACAGTTAATATTAACACTAGCATATTCATCACATGAACATTTATACAAACAGCCATCAAAACACTAACATAATCATCACCTGAAAATTAATACAAACACCCAATATCAACACTATTATATTCATCACCTGAACATTAATACAAACAGCCATCATAACACTAACATAATCATCACCTGAACATTAATACAAACAGCCATCATAACACTAACATAATCATCACCTGAAAATTAATACAAACACCCAATATTAACACTATTCTATTCATGACATGAACATTAATACAAACAGCCATCATAACACTAACATAATCATCACCTGAAAATTAATACAAACACCCAATATTAACACTATTCTATTCATGACATGAACATTAATACAAACATCCATCATAACACTAACATAATCATCACCTGAAAATTAATACAAACACCTAATATTAACACTATTCTATTCATCACATGAACATTAATACAAACAGCCATCATAACACTAACATAATCATCACCTGAAAATTAATACAAACACCCAATATTAACACTATTATATTCATCACATGAACATTAATACAAACAGCCATCATAACACTAACATAATCATCACCTGAAAATTAATACAAACAACTAATATTAACACTAACATAATCATCATCTGAAAGTTAATATTAATATTAGCATAATCATAAGGTGGAGGGGCAAAGCAGGGTCCACAGGATTGTCAAAGATAGCTTGCCAGGCAAGGTAATATACGCCCACTAGCAGCTTTGTTCGAAAAAGAACACATCAAATATTCAACCTGTCGTCATAGGCCTACATTTCGTTCAGAACTTAAATTAAGTGTTGTCTAAACATTTTTTTCTCTCGATTTCATCAAGGGTTCAGCATTCATCAAGATAATCAAAATTCTTCTGTTTATGAGCTAAAACTAAAACCTATTTTGAACAAGAAGGGCAATAAGTCATATCAATTATTAAAATCTTATAGAAAAAAAATTGTGCCTTCTAAAGTGTTAACAAGCTCAAAATCGAACGCGAACAAGGGCAATAATTCATATTCATTTTTTTTCGATTCTTTTGATTTTCAATAGGGTTCATCCTTGGGTGATAATAAACAATTTCAGCAAGTTTCGTCAAAATCCGTAAAGAATTGTGACTTGTAGAGTGTTAACAAGCTAAAAATCGAACGCGTTTTAAAGAACAAGGGCAATAATTCATATTAGATTTTTTCCGATTCTTTCGATTTTCAACAGGGTTCATCCTTGGGTGATAATAAACAATTTCAGCAAGTTTCGTCAAAATCCGTAAAGAATTGTGACTTGTAGAGTGTTAACAAGCAATTGTGGACGGACCGACGGACATGGATGACGGCAATATACGCTCCACATTTCATGTGGGCGTATAAAAATGGGGAGTGGGGAGTAAAAGCAACAAGTATGTAAGAATTCAATGATAAAAACGTCACCAACAGCTAATAGCAATAGCATGATTTGAGCATCACTGGAATTTATTCTGTGATGATTGTCCTTTAGCGTGGCATTCTCGCTTTTTATTGAAACTTTGTGACTGACCTTCTCAACTTGACAACTTGTGGAAAAGTAAACAAAGTTAATACACTTATGTTAAGCACGTTAAACTAACTCGTAGCTATCACATTATGTGAATGTATAAAAACTTCTTTTATCAATTTATTCTTCTCAACAAAAAAAGAAACAAAACGGCCGGCCATTTTCCATGAATGTAAATAATCCTCATCAATTTGGTCATTTATTCGGAAAAGTCAATTAGCCCCTTAATGAATAGCTTTGCCTTTCTTTCTCTTTCACCTTGTGTCAAGACTTTCTGAAGAATAAATAGATATGAGCTAATTTGAGGTGGAGTTGACTGAAGAAATTCGACCACTCTGGAACAAAGATCTATTTATCTTACTGATTATATACCACTCTCGTACCACTCCAACTCTACAAATAATCTTATTGATATTTTCAGAGCATTCAAAGTTTGTATGGAAGAATTTCCATCTCCATTCTCATTGACTGTAGCAATCCAATCAGTTGACAGGCTAATAGTCTTTAAGTGATAATTGCTCTCAAAGACACCCTGAGAAGGGGGTTAATTCTAAACAGATGACTTTAAACATTCTTAATGGTCTTAATGTCGTGGGATTTGAATACATAGAGCAAAACACCATATTTATTATTATATAGTATGAAAGTATATTAAGATACGACTCAATGGAAGCTCTGACCTTGGTCTCTAGCCACACTTATTGCGAATATGAGACGAACGTAACAGTTATTCGTAAAACTGTCTGAAAGCAGAAATTAATTACTAAAAATAGATAAATAGAGAGAAAAAAAATGTCAGGATAAAACATGAAGTTACTGGTATGTTGTTGGGGCCAGTAAAATCAAAATTGCTTTATATAAGCAGGAGCAGCCTTGAATTCAGCACCACCACCCATGAGAAAGAGTTTTTGCACATTTTGCCCCCCCCCCCCCCCCAATATAAAATTGCTTCCTACGGGCCCGATACATGTATATAAAGGTTTGATACACCAGACGAAGCAAGTCTATCCATCCAGGAACCAAAATTGAATGGACAAATCCTGTCACATAAAGAGCAAAAATATATTGTTTTGTGAAATTTCACGCGAGAGGCTCGTTATATTAATAGCCTTCATCAACAATGATTTGAAATATTTTTGAAAGGCTTATATCTATAAAACCGTTTGTGGTGTGTGGATTGCGTGAATGCCAATCACATCCATCATGCTATCATTGTATTTTTGTATCCCAGTTTGATAATAGCAAGATAGTTCGAAACACGCTATATCACTTTTGTTTGAAACATAAGGCCCAATTAAAATTCTAATTTTGGAACGTTCACTTTCTGTTTACCAATAATACCTTCAGTCTCAGAAATGGGATTTTTTTAAACTAAGCTAATCAGAAAAAAGTGAAAACACATTGATAAACATTATAATATAATTTTTCAGTAAGAAGCTATTAACACATAAATATTCAAGACCTAAATCGAAAAATGCTGCATGTTCCCATTTGAGAGTTTTTCCTGAAGGAGATGAAATGGTTTATTATGTCTTACTTTTCGCAATGCAGTGTGCAATAAGGTTTAATTTGCCTTTACAGCGACAATAGACTACTCTCTTTTCGATTCACTTTTTCGATATTAATGTGCAGATTAGGTACAGCAAAGGGATCCGTTTTTGTCCCATCTGCACTAGGGTGTTTCTAGTCACTATGGGAAATTTTCGTTTGCGACCGAATACATCGACCAGGTCAAAATTTTGTTCCATTTGCTGAGAAAACCTCTCAGGCAAAATTTCATAAAGTTTGGGTAAAGTTAAGAACTTGCTCAAGCCACCTGAACTTTTCGTTTTATGAGTCAAATATACGTGTGTCAGATTCAGAAGCTAGCTTCACTTTCTGCTTATTTTTTCTGTGAAAAGTCTGTCAGCTCACTTGCTTACATACACTGTGACAATCTCAACATCTTGAAACCAGAATTTGGTTGATTCGTAAAATAATTGAGACATTTTATCCTTCCAAACTTTCTTTCTCGTTGAGAAGCCTTTTAAGTGCTTTTCGATTTTTATAGTTAAAATGGATTTAACATGAAGGACATGGCTTGGTTTATTTGGGACACAGGTATAGCTACATGGACTGAAATTTCCGATGTAGAACAGCGAATGGCAAAGTCTGAAGAAGAATATCGGAAGGGTCAGCATCCGCGATAAGCAGAAGTTGCCGCACGACTTGTTTGTACCAATACCACTAGCAGAGCAGCCGCCCATATTTTCAACTAATCTGATAATCAGCCATGCTGCTATCCATAGAGCTCTGAGAAAATATCATAAAAAGGCCGTTGAAGAAATCAAGAAGTTATTTGAGTCTTGCATCAACCTTTCGCTGGAACGGCAAAAGTATGCTAGATTACAAGTAACATTAGTATCTGTCGTTTTAATCGTTCTTCAATAATAAAACCCAAACATTTACGATCCTATGAAATCCATACGAACACGTTGACAATGCATTGTTAGTAGCTAATGAACTTTTCATCTGAGGAAGTTAATCAATAAATGAGTAAATATTTCATAATGAAAAGTGGTAACAGAAAACCAGTACCAAAACTGGAATGTGGAAGCAGAAGCGAGCATGGCATGGAAGGTCGCAGATCAACTTTTCGGCTTCGAACTTTTCTATGTCAACTAATACTGGCTCGAGCAGTGTTTTGAATGTTTGAGATGAGACTGCTCTTGGGAGGACCATTCTGACCTTCTATCGCCACCATTTATCTGAAATTGTGCTTACAAGGTGTTCTCTTTAGATGATGCCGGTTTGACAAGGATATTTTTGTACGTTTAAGAGATGCTCGGGCAAACACAGACTCATTGATGTGCTTAACACATGTATGGACAAGCCTAGAGACAACTACAGGGAGCTTGTGTAGTTGACCGCGATCTTTCTTGGATCGACTCTTACAAACAGAATCAAGTTCCGGCACCAATACTCTCTTCACAGATCTATGCTCTGAAACCAGTTCAACAGCTAGTAGACATCCTAGCTCAAATTCTCAAGTATTGGAACAATATATAAAAGTTATTTGAAACACTTCGAATAGATCTGGAAAGAATCTTTCTTTGAAACAAAATGAATCAGTCTCTACTCTCAGGGTCGTCAATTATATTGCAGAGAGAGATGTAACCCTAATGCATTCAACTCGTCAATACAAGAGATTAAGAACAAAAACATTTATTGTACAATTGGTTGAGGATCACTTTAGAAGTTTTTGAGAGTTTTCAAAACCGAGAGACACTAAGGTTCTCCAATATCAGGTTTTTAGCTATTGTAACACTATATCACGTCAAAAACGTCAAATATCATTCCTTACCAACATAAAATAAGTTGATATTAGTTGCATTCTCACTCAATTTTTTCAATGTTCTTGAGCAAGTAGTAAAATTATTTTTTTTTTTAATAAAAATTTGCCAGTGTAGTTTTTTTGGTAAGTGGAACGTTTTGACACCCTGGTCGATGATTAACTCCAACTTTCAAAATTAAGAAACACCCTAATCTGCACGTCAATCAACGACCAGCATGAATGACAAGAAACCTTATTGAAAAATCCAAATGTATCTTCACGACCCTCAATCTAATTAAAATTATATTACATTTCGTTTCGGTTATTTTTTGATTGTCGACTCCATGGAGTTGACAATCAAAAAATAACCGAAACGAAATGAAATCTAATTTTAATTAGATTGCACGACCCTATGCCAGAATTGAACCCTTGACAATCAGGTTAGCGAACAACTAACTCACTGGAAATAATTGTGCATTTAGCAATCTTTCATTTGAAAAAATATAGCTAGTCCAACAGCAGTGTGTGATTAATAAATACCAAATAAACAATGTCAATTGAAAACATTTCATTCATGTGGATATTTTCCGGAAATGATTAGTTCTGAACGGTAGTTCCTCGCAAATCAAATGTCAAGTCTTTCAAAAATGCAAATCTTGTTTCGGCAGTTTAAATCCTCTGGAAGGACAATGAACTAAAGCATTGTTTCCAACAGACTGAGAACGTTTGAGATTCATGTCAGTTGGAAATTAATAGCGACTTGTCAACGTTCATTATACAAAATTACCCATGCATTGTTCATAGCTGTCTGTCTCTGCTCTCCAGTCGACAATAAGGGCGCAAGAGATGGACTAAAAATATTCTGTATGTGGTGTGGTAATGCAATTAATTGCGAAATCAGTCATCGGTCGAAGTTAATGCCTTATAATCATAAAACATTTATAGAATAATAAATTAAATCACGTGTGTGAACTAGTGTGATAAAGAACTGTTCCCTTAATTGATATTCTAATCAACATGACTGGACAGGTTAACCAGTTGAACAGGAGTTTATTCTGATATCAATCCGGCGTCTGGTTCAGTCAAAGATTGATTAACCTCAATTTCAATCTTTGTATTTAGAAACCTTAAAAAACAGACGATTGTGTCTTTAACGTGACGTTAACTTGTTATCTTGCAATCCACCCACCTTACTCACTGCCGTAAGGTGTACCTGAAAGCTATTTTAAGCTGTTAGCTTTAAAATAATCCAAAGAGGTCAACCACTTGCGAATATTTGTACCGCTAGCACATTCATGTACATTCATGTACAATGGTTCCATTGATCTCAGAAAACTTGGTCAGTCATGTTATACATGTATAAGCCTTTTATTGTTTAAAAATTCAAAATCATTAATCATTACTTATTACGGAGGCAAACTTCGACTGTAACTAACATCTGACTGGTTTTAAGGAACACTATTCAACATTGACAATAATAACAAGTTTTATGCCAAAACTTTGTGTATGACGCTAATTTCGGAACTACACTAACAAAAAGTTAGTATCTGAAACCTTATACATAGCGTCCGACATTTTTTTCATAACCAATCACCTCATGTATTTCATTAAGGACACCATTAAGACAGGAAATAGCCTTTTTTTTAATTGAAAATTAATAATTATCGTGCCTCTATCTAGGCACTTATTACTTATATTTCCCTGGTTAATCACACAATCCTTTGCAGGTGCTCTGATAACATGAGTCATTTTATGGATCTTTCAGTATCAAATATTTCTAAATCAAAATGATTGTCATTGTGGAAACTGTAGACGAAGTATTTACCACTGAGGATAGTGCCTACTCGTTCTACGACATTCACTTCAGTAGCAGAATCATCACAGGGATTTTAAGCTGGAAGTTGAATTAATATTACACTTGTAGGTTTTTGAGATTACGAACACGAACACGTCCTGTCCCCAGTCTAATTAAAATCAGACCCTAATTTCGTTTCGTTCGTTTTTTTTTAAATCCGGTTTTTTAACCACTACATTAGGGTCTGAGAACGAGACACTGTAACAGCCGTTCACGTTAACTTTGAGCTAACCTTGATAAAAATGACCTAATAAACTAGTCTACAGCACTTAGAAATCCTAGAATGCACCTATTGTTTGAGAACAAAATCCCAGCGCAGGAGAGGGCAAAGATCTGATAGGTTAAAACAAAGGTCATTAAGGTGAGGTCAAAGTTAACGTGAACGGCTGTTACAGCGTCTCGTTCTCAGACCCTAATGTAGTGGTTAAAAAACCGGATTTAAAAAAAAACGAACGAAACGAAATTAGGTCTGATTTTAATTAGACTGGTCCTGTCCCACAAGCGGCAATAAAGTTAATCTGATGTAGAAGTACTGGGAATATGATTCTCAACTCACCTTTTTCTTTAGCTTGCTTTGAACTTTCATATCTTTAGAGGTTCGCTCTCCTGGTGCACGAGAAGCCCATAGAGTCCAAATTATCACAGCATAAGCAATTGACATAACAGTACAAGGTAGAAAAAATAGCACAACACACACAAGGGTATAATAAGCTTTCCTGGCTGGTATAGCTATATGAGTTTGATTAGTAGTGCTGTCAAACCATGACACTACTGGCCAATGATCGTCACACCATCGTTCAAGGTGATTTTTCCATTGCACCTCATACAAATCCCTGTACACTAGAAGCGGTGCAGCTACAGCTAACGAACACATCCATAAAGCTATTATCGTATAACTTGCACGTCTTTCTATGAAATGAGCTTTCATGGCAAACACTATACCAAAAAATCTGTCACATGCTATGAAGGTAAGGGTAAAGATACTGGCCACCAGCGACAAAACTGAAAGAGATAAAAAGAAGGTATTAAATTTTTGTTATTGGTTATACATATTTAAAATTACAAAACCTCATAAATAGTTTCGAGTGTGACGTTCAAGGAAACTCAAAACCACAGGTACCCGTCAGCCCGAGTGTCAAAATCGACTTCTAGTCTGAAAGAAAACTCGATGTGTCGCTGCAAATATGCATATCATTTTTAAGCAAAATTATAGAAAAATTTATTATATATTAGCATTAGTAATGCATTTGTACTTAGCTAAACGAAACATTGTAAAGTGGTTTCTAAACTTTGTATGTGTATTTGCGCCAATCCAATTTCCATTGCGACGTCTGTGGTTCTTGCAATTCCACTAAAACTAACGCGTTGTATAACGTCACTGACAGTTATCTGCATAGCAATAGTAGCTTTCGGTAGATCATTGTCAGTGGAAAGTGGAATGCCGCAAATTGATGCCATCAGAGTCCCCAAAACACATACAAAATTTAGAAAATCACTTTACAATCCCTTTAATGAGATATGTTGATTAACTAACAACGAATAATGTCTGATTGACCGAACATAATAATATAAATATACTTTCTTTAAATTGAAATAAGTTGTTGCAAACCCATTAACCATGATGAAAGAAATCTGTAATGTCTAGCCAAAAACATTGTAAAATATGTAAAGCCAAGATAATTCGATTTATATAGAGACATGAAAAGTCCCAGATGAATACCAACTTGCATTGCAAACATGATGTACTTCGTCATTGCAGTGTGTTCTCGCGAACACACTGCTTTGTTTTCATAATTTTTTAAAAAATTAATTTTGTACCGAGTACTCTGAAGAAACTGTGATAATTACATCAATATTTGCAATGCATTACTTCACTGTATATGGTCTATTACTGCATGAATGTAAATTGATACATTTTTGCACAACCGGAAGTGCAATATTAAAAACTGTGCAAAAAATGGTTTATTGGCCTTAGAAAGCACATTTTTGATCCGATTTTTCTCGGAGTCAGGTTTTTTGAATCTCGTGCAAATATCTTATGGGATAGTAGTGAAAAAAAATCGAAATTTGAAAATTCATAGCACACTTTTTTGAGTCGAATTTTGCTGTTTTTGGCCAAAATTTCTATTTTCTGTGCTATTCGTCCGATTTTATCAAAAATTCTGATGCTCAAGCAGATCACATTAGAGAACAAATTTCCTCGGTTAAACTTTTTTTATCACTTTCGGTTTACATGATATCAAACTTCTCACTTCCGGTTGACCCACTCCACGAAAATCACATGGTTGTCAAAAAAACTGATACTAATAGATAGATATCATTATGACTCAAAAAATGAGAAGAAAAAACGGGAAGAAAATATTTATAGTTTGGCCGCCATTTTGATTTTTGTAAAAAGTGCCCAAATTTTATTCAGAAAAAACAGTTTATCCGATTTTGACGAATCTGGTGTCAAATAAAAGAACATAACAATTCTAAAAAATGTCGGGAAGCCGATTTTTGAATTTCGATTTGGTTTTCCTGCAATTTCCGGTTAAATTTTGTCAATATTTTGAAGGCCTGTATCTTTTGACCTTGACCTTTGATCTATCTGACAAATAATAAATAGATAGATATTTTGATTGTGTACAATAATCTATTTCAAAAATTTTATTATTACTTCCGGTTTCGACGTCATTCGCTGTTAAAGTTGAATTTTCAACTTCCGGAATTTTGAAGATATTCGAAAAATACTTTTTGCAGTATATTTGTTTTGTAGACACAGAAGTATACAAGTGTTAAAATGTGACCCGGATGTAACGGATCAGTCGCCATCTTGAAATGGTATATTTCTATAAAACGCAAAATGGGGCCTCAGGGTGTTATGGAATTTGCATAATATTGATGATTATGGAATCTACAGTTGATTGCTACCAAAACATGGGAAGCCGATTTTTGAATTTCAATTCTGATTTTTTTTAATTACCGGTTGAAATAAATCAGTAATTGTCAAAACTTTCAGGGTAAATATTTCGTGACCTTGACCTTTCGTGACTGAGTGACCTCTACAAAAATTAATGTCCTCGATGAGAAGCATTTAATGGCATAATATTTTCAGAGAAAAAACGCTTACTTCCGGTTTTATAGCCCTTTGAAAATTGCAACTTTAAAAAGCCCTGTCACGTGACCTAATTTACATACGTCAAAAATCATTTCGCAATCCATCAATGCTTGATCTACACTTTCCAGGGATATATCATACAAGATTTTTTAATTAAAATTCCGCCTTTCGGAATTTAGAAGATTTGTTCCTTCTGCCATTTAAACTGTACGTATTTTGTCCGACTTTTTGCAGTGCGTTCTAGCGAACGCACTGCATTGTTTTGCAAATGTCTTTTTTTGCAGTGCGTTCTAGCGAACGCACTGCTTTGTTTTGCAAATGACTTTTTTTTTTTTTTTTTTTTTTTTTTTTTTTTTCACTTTCTGGTCAGAGCGCCCAGCCAAAACTACACATGCCACATATAATCTCTCAAGATTTCCCACGATAATCTACTGCTCGGTATTGTTTAAATGTAAAATGACGCATGCCCTACCAACCGGAAATGAGGTATGAGAACATATGGGTTTTGATGTTTTGGCCATTATCTCATTTATTTTTCAACCGATTTTGATCGGACTGACTTTGCATATTTCTCTAATTGATTGTCCACGAGACAAAAGTTTAACAATATCATTTTTAGAAAAATCTTGATGACTTTTGGAGCACTTTTTCTTGACCACTTTTTCAACTTTTGCAATTTTATATTGATCAACCTGAAAACTTACATGTTTATAGACATTTTGATTGCGAGCAATTAGCAATTTTCAAAATTTCGATATCACTTCCGGTTTTGACGTCATTCCCTCTCAAAGTTGAAATTTCAACTTCCGGAATTTTGAAGATATTCGAAAAATTCTTTTTGCAATATGTTTGCTATGTAGACTCAAAATTATACAAATCATAAAATTTGACCCGGATGTAACAGATCAGGCGCCATCTTGAAATGGTATATTTTCATAAAACGCAAAATGGGGCCTCAGGGTGTTATGGAATTTGCATAATTTTTATGTCTATGTAATCAACAGTCGACTGCGACCAAAACATGGGAAGCCGATTTTGGAATTTCAATTCTGAATTTTTCTGATTTCCGGAAAAAATAAGTCAGTAATTGTCAAAACTTTCAAGGCCCATATTTTGTGACCTTGACCTTTTGTGACTTTGTGACCTGTACAAAAGTTATTGACCTTGATTAGATGTATCCAATGACATATTTTTTTCAGATGCCCAATGGTTACTTCCGGTTTTATAGCCGTTTGAAAATTGTAATTTTTAACTTTAAACAGCCCTACCACGTGACCTAATTTACATATGTCTTATTTTCTTTCACCGTCGTACTATGCTATGTCTGCTCTTTCCAATGATATACAACACAATATATTTGAATCAAAATTCCGCCTTTTAAAGTTTGAAAAATTTGTGTCAATTTCCATTGAAACTGTGCGTGTTTTTTTCAAATTTTATTTCGATCGTTCTGAAAACTTACAGGTAGATAGACATTTTGATGGCGAACAAAAATATGTTTTCAAAATGTTTGTATCACTTCCGGTTTTGAAGTTATTGGCTCTTAAAGTCGAAATTTCAACTTCCGGAATTTTGAAGATATTTGAAAAATTCTTTTTGCAGTATGTATGTAATATAGACGCAAAAGTATACAAATAATAAAATTTGACCCGGATGTAACAGAATAGTCGCCATCTTGAAATGGTATATTTTCATAAAACGCAAAATGGGGCCTCAGGGTGTAATGAAATTTGCATAATTCTGATGTTTTTGGAATCTACAGTCGATTGCTACCAAAACATGAGACGCCGATTTTTGAATTTCAATTCTGATTTATTTTAATTTCCGGTTAAGATAAATCAGTAATTGTCAAAACTTAAAAGGCTCATATCTTGTGACCTTGACCTCTGGTGACCAAGTGACCTGAAACAAATTCATTGCCATTGACGATACCTATGCACAGATACTTTCCTTTAGGTTTTCCGATGTTTACTTCCGGTTTTATATCCATTTGAAAATTGCAGTTTTTAGCTTTAAAGAGCTCTGACACGTGACCTAATTCATGTAAGTCACAAATTCTTTCACAATCTAATTATGCTAAATCTACTTTTTCAATTATATACAACACAATATTTTAAAATCAAAATAGCGCCTTTTGAATTTTGAAAATTAGTTATTCCATCTGCTTGTAAAATTTTAAATTCAAATTTCAGTTGAAGGGAGAGAACTACATTTTGACATAAAGCTGCGTTTGGGCGATCGTCCTCTCCCATTAACTTGCGTTTGGGCGATACGTTATCATTAATGTCCTTTTTTTTTACATTGTAACTGTTTAAAAGAAACATTAAGATATATTTTCTTTGAATGAAATATGTATTGATAAAATTCGATCTGTATTTCAAACTATGAAGTATGAATAATGTGCAGTCCGTTTCTAAATTGAGATTTGGCTCTTTCATGTGTCCTTTCACTACCGAACATGAAATGTTTATTTCACCTTTGACTACCGTGTGTGAACTGGTTATTCAACTTTTCACTACCGAATTCACAATTGTGCGTTTTAAAATTTGCTTTCTTCTGTAAACCTAACAACATGGACTGAAAGATGTCACTTTTCACCAATGGAGGAAACCGGATGCGCACTGCATGGTACCATTCATGGTTCTAGTTTTTTTTTTTTTTTCCGTTTTCTGGTCAGAGCGCCCAGCCAAAACTATGCATGCCACACACCATCTCTCAAGATTTCCCACGATAATCTACTGCTCGGTATTGTTTAAATGTAAAATGGCGCATGCCCTACCAACCGGAAATGAGGTATGAGAACATATCGGATTTGATGTTTTGGCTATTATCTCCTTTGTTTTTCAACCGATTTCGATCGGACTGACTTTGCATATTTCTCTAAGCGATTGTCCATGATACAAAAGTTTAACAATATCATTTTGAGAAAAATCTTGCTGATTTTTGGAGCACCTTTTCTGGACAACTTTTTCAACTTTTGCAATTTTATATTGATCAACCTGAAAACTTACATGTTTATAGACATTTTGATTGCAAACATTTAGCAATTTTCCAAATTTCGATATCACTTCCGGTTTTGACGTCATTCGCTCTCAAAGTTGAAATTTCAACTTCCGGAATTTTGAAGATATTCGAAAAATTCTTTTTGTAATATGTTTGTTATGTAGACTCAAAATCATACAAATCATAAAATTTGACCCGGATGTAACGGATCAGGCGCCATTTTGAAATGGTATATTTTCATAAAACGCAAAATGGGGCCTCAGGGTGTTATGGAATTTGAATAATGTTTATGTCTATGTAATCAACAGTTGACTGCGACCAAAACATGGGAAGCCGATTTTTGAATTTCAATTCTGAATTTTTCTGATTTCCGGTAAAAATAAATCAGTAATTGTCAAAACTTTCAAGGCCCATATTTTGTGACCTTGACCTTTTGTGACTTAATGACCTGTACAAAAGTTATTGCCCTTGATTAGATGTATCAAATGACATATTTTTTTCAGATGCCCAAAGGTTACTTCCGGTTTTATAGCCGTTTGAAAATTGCCATTTTTAACTTTAAACAGCTCTACCACGTGACCTAATTTACATATGTCTTATTTTCTTTCACCGTCGTACTATGCTATGTCTGCTCTTTCCAATGATATACAACACGATGTATTTGAATCAAAATTCCGCCTTTTAAAGTTTGAAATATTTGTGTCAATTTCCATTGAAACTGTGCGTGTTTTTTTCAATTTTTATTTCGATCATTCTGAAAACTTACAGGTAGATAGACATTTTGATGGCGAACAAAAATATGTTTTCAAAATTTTGATATCACTTCCGGTTTTGAAGTTATTAGCTCTCAAAGTCGAAATTTCAACTTCCGGAATTTTGAAGATATTCGAAAAATTCTTTTTGCAATATGTTTGTAATGTAGACACAAAAGTATACAAATGATAAAATTTGACCCGGATGTAACAGATCAGTCGTCATCTTGAAATGGTATATTTTCATAAAACGCAAAATGAGGCCTCATGGTGTTATAGAATTTGCATAATTAAGATGTCTATGGAATCTACAGTCGATTGCTATCAAAACATGAGATGCCGATTTTTGAATTTCAATTCTGATTTATTTTAATTTCCGGTTAAGATAAATCAGTAATTGTCAAAACTTTAAAGGCTCCTATCTTGTGACCTTGACCTCTGGTGACCAAGTGACCTGAAACAAATTCATTGCCATTGACGATACCTATGCACAGATACTTTCATTTAGGTTTTCCGATGTTTACTTCCGGTTTTATATCCATTTGAAAATTGCAGTTTTTAGCTTTAAAGAGCTCTGACACGTGACCTAATTCATGTACGTCACAAATTCTTTCACAATCTAATTATGGTAAATCTACCTTTCCAATTATATACAACACAATATTTTAAAATCAAAATAGCGCCTTTTGAATTTTGAAAATTAGTTATTCCATCTGCTTGTAAAATATTAAATTCAAATTTCAGTTGAAGGGAGAGTACTACATTTTGACATAAAGCTGCGTTTGGGCGATCGCCCTCTCCCATTAACTTGCGTTTGGGCGATAAGTTATCATTAATGTACTTTTTTTTACATTGTAACTGTTTTAAAAGAAACATTAATATATATTTTCTTTGAATGAATTATGCATTGATAAAATTCGATCTGTATTTCAAACTATGAAGTATGAATACTGTGCAGTCCGTTTCTAAATTGAGATTTGGCTCTTTCATGTGTCCTTTCTTGCACTTTAGACCTTATTTACAAATCTTAGAAATTTTGTGATATGCGTTTTCCACTGATGTATATCAAACTGTGATTACGCTTTTTTTTTAATCAGATGACTTTCACTACCGAACATGAAATGTTTATTTCACTTTTGACTACCGTGTGTGAACTGGTTATTCTACTTTTCACTACCGAATTTAAAATTGTGCGTTTTAAAATTTTGTACCTTCTGCATTTTAATGTAAAACGAGCTTTCTTCTGTAAACCTGGCATCATGGATGGAAAGATGTCACTTTTCACCAATGGACGAAACCGGATGCGCACTGCATGGTACCATTCATGGTTCTAGTTCAAATTCATTTTGATCAATCTGAAAACCTACCTACAGTTGGATAGACACTTTGATTGCGAACAAAAATCTGTTTTTAACAATTTGATATCACTTCCGTTTTAACGTCATTCGCTTTTCAATTAAGATTTTCAACTTCCGTAATTTACAAGAAATTTTACACATACTGTTGACAGTGTACTATGTTTGTTCAAACCCACAGTTAATAATTAGATTACCTCCCCTGATGCATAATGCCCCAATGTCATTTCAATTTTTTTGGAGGCTCTGATTTAAGTAATAAAGTACTTCATTAAAGCAGAAACAAGTACATAATATCCGCATGGTCCTGATGTACATAATTTAATAGTTTTGTTATAAAGCTCCTTTCTTTGGGGAAAACGGTATTATATGTGTTCATAATTGTGTATAATATGTTAGGCTCGTGCCTTTGGTTAGTCTCTTTAAACCTTTTTAGATTCATTAATTTGTCATATTTTCAACAAATAAGCTTTTCGCAAGAAATTATGAATAATCCGAATCTGTTCAACCCCATAGGCCTATAAGCATTAATTTTCCTACATGTTCACGCCAATTTTTCTGCGTTTTTTAGTACATGTATTTAGAGTTATTATTGTATCAAGACTATAAGTGATCTTTTTCAGTATTTTTCAGATTGGTAGTAAATTCTAACTGTAGAATATACCAATACATTTCTTAAGAAGAAATTATATTTTTCAAATATAATGTGATTGTGATTTATTGAAATAATATTAAAAATTTAGTTTT
This sequence comes from Lottia scabra, assembly GCA_029955415.1. Classification (NCBI taxonomy): domain Eukaryota; kingdom Metazoa; phylum Mollusca; class Gastropoda; family Lottiidae; genus Lottia; species Lottia scabra. The sequence goes on from JARJEI010000004.1 coordinate 25,407,557, forward strand.
ATATACGTTGTATAAAACTGTTCAAGGTGAAATGTTTTTGTAAAGAAACATAAGAGTATGATTTATTCTTTTAACGACAAACTTTTGATTGGATTATGAGCAGCAGTCTCTCAATTTGGGTCGAAAGATGTAACTTTTCACCCATGGTCGACACCGGATACACACTGCTCGGCACCGTCCACGGTTCTAGTTTATCTTTAAATCTGTATGCATGTATGTTGATGATTCATCAATAAGAGCAATGTCAGTTTATGATTCTTTTTCTTGAATGTCGAATGCTCGCATCATTTAATTTTAATCTTCATGCCCCCAAAAAGTAATCTGGCAAATGCTTTAATTGTGTAATAGAAATGCAAAGAAGGTTGCTGTGCAATATACAGTTAATATATATACGGTATACAAAATGTTTTGAATTCAAAATCTATATATACCATTTTGATTATCAATTCAGTCTCGTAATGTATTAACAATTTGTATATTTTATTTTCGATCTGTGCTAATTGTAACAAAATAATGTATTTTTAGGTGTTTTCAATTCAACTCCAACCGGTTGCTTCGTTAACGCAAAGAGCTCTTAAGAGGCTTCGCCCTCTGGATCTTACGCAGTTCCCTCCAGCCATTTTGTTAAGTAACGCAGCACTTGACCTATTCAGCCTTATACTTAATGTCATTTTGCTGCCGTTCCAAGTCATTATTTGATAAGTGTGTCTAGAACTAGATCTTATTGTCAGGGTCATTGTTTGATCAAGTATCTTTTAACAGTTTTCTTCCTCGCCAGATGAGTGTAAATGACAGCGTAAGAATCACTTTGTCACTGTTTCGATACGTAATGCACTATCAAGCTGACGTAAACGAAACAAAATTTACATTAATGCACGTTAACTTATTGTTTTATAGATTAGATATTGGAAATTTGGTTCTTATTTGAATAATCATGTTACTTGCTTTAGGACTTACTTTAGTGATTATTAATTAAATAGATAATTTTTAATATTAATTGTGTAATAATAAGTTGATCTGATTATTGTGACAATACACGCCTACACAAAGATTCACATTGCAGGAGGCAAAACATGTAAAAGTATCTCTAATGTGTTGCCCATAGTTATATCCATATCGAAATTGTGTTTCACGTCTCTTGATTTAGATGAAGATAAAGGCCAATAATTTTGATTTCCAGCTGTTGAGGTGAACATTCAGTGGAACACAGGAAAGCGATTGACCTATCAGCCTACCAATTCCTCCATCTGGAAAAATGGAAATCGGGTAAGGTATCCGAGAGCAAAAAAAAACTTTCTTAATTGGGATTTACCACATAACAAATTGTTGCATTTGGTTTTATTATTATATAATATTATGGTTAGATTATATTGCTGTATAATTTATAAGAGGAATATATCACTTGAAACAATGTAAGTTGGTCTCTCGGGTGTAACACGCTTTATAGAGAAATATAATCAGATCGGCTGTACATCTTAGACAAGAATAACCCCTTAACATTTCTCATTGAACACTCTACAATCATGTAAATCGAATTAGGCCAAGTTGCAAGTAATTTCTCTCTAAATCTGGTAAATTCATTTCAACATTTCCATTTAATTTCTCGAATCTAGGACTAATTTGAAAGTCGAAAACTTGGAATGACATTTTCAAGTCGGTTAAGATCGATGGAATTTGTGATATGGCCACTGTGCTTCTCTTACAGATACGATTATAACAATATCAATTTCAAAACAACTCTTTGAAGACAGGCTACGTAAGTTATCAAAGAGATTCATAGATAAAAAATAGCCGTTTCTTCTTTTTCTATCAAGAAATAGGTCTGTTAATTAACAAAATTGGGCAAAAAAGTAATCATAGGTTCCAAATAAGTTGAGTACGTTGCGTTAAAATAGCATCACTGTCTGTTATAGCCATTTATTAATGAGATGTTTTTAGAAATGAGTTAAGTTGTTGAACCAACTTAGACTTGCTAGTACATAAAACTGACAAAGCGTCTCAGAATTTGATTTGATCTGTGTATGTATGTGCCCAAAAAGGCGTAGATGCGACCACAAACATTACATAACTCCGGAACATGTTTTCAAAGGTAATCTGCTGGACAGGTTTCTCCATGCTATGCAGGGTTCTTGGGTACTATTCCTCGACATCACCTTTTGCTATTGGCTTAACTTTAAAACCCTGTGATAGCATGCATGTAAATTATAGATAATTAAGACTTGCATAATGTCCCTGATGATGTGATGTAGAGCAAGGTTTGAAGTTTGATTTTTAAACATGATCAAATTATAAATATCTTTGAACACAGCGACTCAATTGAGACATAAAAATACACAGGGCTGATTATCGAAGAATAAAACTACAAATAAATAGAGTAAACTTGGGAAAATTCTAATCCGCTTTGTCGTTCACTTTGACAGATAATGTAAATAAGGTTCATGTTTCTTTATGTGAAATTATTTTTCAAAATGCGTGCTGTTCTACTTGCAGACAGTTCCAAATCAATTATTGTCATTATTGCTGATGTTAAACGCTGATTTATAAAGCCTGAAGCTCTGTGGGACATGAAGATAAATAGGTCATACAGTTATGCCTTACAGCATTATAATCAAGTCATAGAAAAATAATAAAGTGATCAATTTGCTCCCTTGTTAAATTAGCCATTAGCACAAGTTACTATTTGTACTGTCAAGAAATGATTAGGTTATATATTATGTATTGTTTTCTGTGTAAGGTATGTTTTTAGTCTGTTACCATTACTTTTGTGCTAAGGGGTATTACAGATCGATACTAACAAATTTTGATGTTACATAATTTACCGATTTACTGATAAATCTGGTTTTACGTTCCGTTATTTGTCTTTTAAAAAAAGTTTGTCAAAGAGGGTGAATTCGTGAGCCAGTCAATTAAGAATCATTGGTCTTATTTGCAACTACGTTCTCGAGAACTCGAGATTGTATAGAACGAAAGAACAGGGTTTCGAACGGAAAGAACGCACTCTGGAAAGCCGTTCTTGTCACTCTCCATTTCGCTGGGAGTGGAGTACAAGAACGGTGGATAAGAAATGGCGGCACTTCTAAACATAGGAGAAAGTGAAAGTAAGGGCATCATCATCATTGTTTTGTTCTTAAGATGATCTTGAACATTCGTAACTGAGCTCTCCAGTAGACTGCTCTCGCTGTGGCTCAGTGAGTTAGACGCTTGCTCGCTATCCCTGAGGTCCAGGGTTCAATCCCGGTATGGGTCGAGATAATACCTTCTGACTTTCAACCCGGCTACCCCCTGTCAGTGATGCAGGTCGGAGGGGCTGATATGGAAAAAGCGTCTAGTCGTTCGGATGGGACAATAAACCGAGGTCCCGTGTGCTATTGGCTGTGCACGTTAAAGATCCCTCGACAGTTGGAAATCGAAAATAAGAGCAGGCTAAAGCCGCTGTCCTGGCAAAATTTCCCTCAGTGCACACTGCATGGCGTTTCCCCGTCCTCAATTAGCCCACATAGGTGCAGAAAAGTAGGACGTAAAACTCCATTCATTTCATTTCATTTTCGTGATATGTAGATCGGAACTTTGCTGCGAATCTTTATGTCCACTGACCGGGCACTGACTTGCTGTTTTGACTATGATGATACATGATATAAGTAATATACGCAATAAAAAAATAATTGCAGGAAATAAACGTAATCGAACTTCAGTAATCATGTAAATAAAATCACTTTTGAAGTGGAATGAAACTTTCCCCTAGCATTATAGTGTGATTGCATGTACTGTTGTTGACAAACCCTGGAAGAACATTCTCATTCCACTATTTTTTATTATAAAACTTCTTGTAATGGTAATGAACGTGATCAATAGAATCTACTTAACTGAGGATAATTACCTGCAGGCCCCAAACTAAACAGTAAAGCTTGATACACATCAACCGTATTCAATTTACTGCTACGTATCATGCAAGAAACACCTTTTTTTCTTCTGTTCACGCAAAGACATAATTAGTTTTGATACAGCGGGACTGTATTATCATCTCTAATTTTGTTTAGTCGAGTTAGTAACACCGTTGATAATAAGTCACACTAAATACTATTTTTGGTAGCACGAAGAATACTTATTAGTCATTTTTGACACTCTTGGTTATGAGTTATGGATAAGGTTTCCGCTTATCGAGATTATAAACAAAAACTAGAATCGTGAGACGATACTGGGCAGTGCGCATCCGGTTTCGTCTATGGGTGAAAAGTGTCATTTCCAATCCATACATATACATTGTTTATATTCGGGAGTGAAAAGTATAATAACCAGTTCACGTTCGGTGAAAAATGGAATAACTAGCGTATGATCGGTAGTGAAAAGTCATCTGATTAAAAAGTCGTTGTTTTTATTTATGTACATTTTTATACATCACATCATTGAAAGTAGAATAGTTAAAGAAAATTTATTAATATTTTTCATATGTAATATCATACATATGAAAGAAATGAAGTGAAATGAATGTAGTTTACGTCCTATTTTTTCTGCTCCTATATGGGCTAACTGAGGATGGGCAAACGCCATGCAGTGTGCAATGAGGGAAATTTTGCCAGGACAGCGGCAGTAGTCTGCTCTTTTTTTCGATTTCCAACTGTCGAGGGGTCTTTAACATGCACAGCCAATGGCACACGGGACCATGGTTTATTGTTCCATCCGAACGACTAGGCGCTTTTTCCATGTCAGCTCCTCCGACCTGCATCACTGACGGGAATCAATCCTGGACGTTCAGGTTGGCGAGCAAGCGTCGTACTCACTGAGATACTGCGGCCCCCTTCATATCATAACACCATTACTTAATGTGATATATATATATAACATCAGAATTCTGAGTGCTAACTTTCTTAAAAAAATTCGCAGCTCAGCTAGTAATATATCATTTTAAAAAATCTTAGCAAAATATTTATATTATTATCTTTTTAAAAAACTTTTTAATGGTCATCGTTTTTAGACATGCAGTTTTCAAAAAAATATTTAATAAATGACAGAACCAGATTTTTAGAACCAATTTTCTTCTTTTGGCATCGGATCGTTATCTTCTATATTTAGATTTTATTTTTTCATTTTTACTACATAATTTAAAACGTTAAAAGCGCAAGTGACAATGTAAGAAAGTAAGCACTTGCAATTGTCAGTTGAGGGGATGGAACTGCATTTGAACATATAGACAACAAACATTTGTCAGTTGAAGGGAGAGAACTGCATTTAAACATACAGAAAACAAACATGTAAGTTTTAATCTTATATTTTGCAAGCAAGTGTTTTTTCAGATCATTTGAAAAATGCTTTATATAGTTTAGTAGGATACAATTCTCCCCCAAAATTTTCATTGTTGTATTTTAGTTTTATGATATTAAAAAAAAAACATTTGTTGTACATTATATCAAAACATTGACCAGTGAGAAGCGTTAAATGAAACAATACACTGTACACAGTACACTAATCATGAAATGTGAGACGTGCTGAGGGGATGAAACATTGTTACACAACAACGTAGACTCTCACATGCCATCAGGAACGGGAGGATTTAATGACCCTTCCTATGCGATTTTAAAAGGTTATGAAAGTCCATTACTAATACCCCCTGTCAGTGATGCAGGGTTAATGATATGAAGGGGGGGCTTAGTGAGTCAGACGCTTGCACGCCAACCTGAACGTCCAGGGATGAATCTCGTCAGTGATACAGGTCGGGGGGCTGACATGGCAAGGGCGTTCAATCGTGGATGTAAATAAACCGATGTGCTAATTGGCATGTTAAAGATCCCTCGACAAATGGAAATTGATAATATCGGACTAATGCAAAATTGTCCTCATTGCGCACTGCATGGCGTTTGTCCGTCCTCAATATAGGTGCAGAAAAGCAAAGCAGGACGTAAAACTCTATTCATTTCATTTCATTTTTCAAAAATTGGAAATTTTTATAATGCTTCCACTGTAATATATTTTTTCAGGGTCACATTACATTACTTATTTTTTTTATGATGACCATTTTTAACTTGATGCTAACAAATATTTTCAAATATCTCCAAAACTAAGGAAGTTAAAATTACAAGATTACAAGCAAATGACGTCAAAACCGGAAGTAATATAAATATTCTAGAAATATTTTTTTGTTCAGAATCAAATTGTCTAACTACCTGTAAGTTTTTAGATCGATCGAAAAAATTTCAAAAAAACACGCACGGTTTCAATGGAATTTGACACCAAATTTGCAAGTTTTAAAAAGCGCAATTTTGATTCAAATATATTGTGTTATATATCATTTGAAAAAGCACATTCAGCATAGTAAAAATGAAATAGAATTTGTGACGTATGTAAATTAGGTCACGTGACAGAGCTCTTTAAAGTTAAAAATTGCAATTTTCAAATTGCGATAAAACCGGAAGTAAACATCAGAAATCGGAAATGAATATATCATCTGATAGATCTCGTCAAGGGCAATAATTTTTGTACAGGTCAAGAGGTCATCAAAGGTCAAGGTCACTAGATATGAGCCTTGAAAGTTTCGGTCATTACTGAAATTCTTGTTCCGGAAATATAAAGAAATTGAAATCGAAATTCAAAAATCTACAACCTACATTTTTTTTGCAATCGACTGCAGAAGTCGTAGATTTCAAAATTAAAAAAGTCCGATTAACCCTCGGTTCTGAATTAAAATTTTAAGAAACATAGGTCAGTTCAAGATGGCGGCTGATCCCTTGCACCTGGATAAAATTTCATCATTTTATTTTTTATGTATGACCAAATCTATGATAACACAAAAAAAAATTTTCAAATATCTTCAATATTCCGGAAGTTGAAATTGAAAGTTTAGAAGCAAATGACGTCAAAACCGGAAGTGATATCGAAACTTTGAAAATTGATTTTCTTTGGAAATTCATATGTCTATGTTATTGAAAGGTTTCAGATCGATCGAAATAAAATTGCAAAAGTTAAAAAAAATCCTTTAAAAAGTGCTCCAAAAGTCACCTACAAAAGTCAAAATATGAATTTTTCAAAATTGCAATTTGTAGCTATTGGGTTAAACAAATGAACCAAAAAGACCGATCACAATCTGTTGGAAAAATGAGTTGAAAATGGAAAAACCCTGAAATACGACTTTTTATTTATACGTCATTTCCGGTCAGGCAAAAATGCGCCATTTTACATTTAAGCAACAACGAGCAGTTAATCATCGCAGGAAATGATGTCAAGTTATGTGTGGTATGTGCAGTTTTGGCTGGGGAGCGTGACCAGAAATAGACAAAAAAAAAAAAAATAGTCAATTGCAAACCAAAGCAGTGCGTTCGACAAATCGAACGCACTGCAATTAGCGAGGAAAAATAGGTTAATGACATACAGAAATAGATGAGCTTAAATAATTCTAACACCACTTCACGCAAATGGACGTATATTTCGGTCGTCCCTGTCTGTCCGTCTATTGGAGTTCTTGAAAGAGTTCCTAGCCTACTTGGTCATGTTTCGATATAAAGCTATCGAGTTCTTGGCAGAAAAAAACCTGTAGAAATCAGCCTGTTATCGCAACAGAAGCTTGGTCGCAACCAATTTTGAAGAAACTCTGCATATAGGCTACGTAATGTACAGTACCGTGCAATAAATATTCGTACAAAATGGCGGTGTGGTTACATTCGCCCTACGACCTTAAATACTTGCACATCACCTATGTATCAGAAACGTTGGACTTGTCCAGGAGTACAATTAGCAAGTTTTAAGAAGCATGTAGAACGAAGGGGGTACATAGTATACACGAGACGAGAAAGGCAACTCATTTCTATGTACGAATATATATTGCACGGTACTGTATGTGGATTGATAGTTGACGATGTTTCTTTAAAAGGGTATAATGGGATCCAACAGCTTGTGAATGATATTCGTAAAAGATAATGAGAAAGCAGTATTGTATATCAAATTACGGTTTTAAACCTATAAAGTACAATACATGTAGGGTACATTAAGGAAGTCAAATTTCGATTTTGATATAAAAAATCATGAAACATCTATTGGGAATTCGTCTATAAAAATACAAATCTTTATACTAATAGTTTTTCTATTGATGTCTACCAATAATTGTGTTAAACTGCGTAATTAGACAATCTAATTAAGAATAAACCACGGGTAAGAAAGTATAGTGAGTACTTAATGATTCACATGAGAATTAGTAAACATCTATAATAATTCAATATAAAGATAATTTGACTATAAATGACTTGTAAAATGTTCAAACTTAAGCCATCAATCAGTAACAAATGAAGTTAGTTTAGGAATGGATGTGATCACGAACTGGTCATTATATCCATGTTAATTATATCTTACTCTTTTACTATTGATTACGTATACACACGGGACAATTTTCTACAACATAACTTTTCATTACCAATAATTTCCTTTTCTTTCACTCTGACATCTAATGATGAAATACCCAATCGTTTTTCACAAATCTTTCTTAATTTGACATCGAGCTCATAGAAATGGAAATGAAATGAAAATGAGTATAAGTTTATTTGTTATTATTTCAATAAATGTAATAAACACTGACGTAAATGGCACATAATTTACACCATATCTTATAGAATACACATTATTATCGACAAAAGTCTGAGGTAACCTTTCATTATGTTCTGCTATTTGAGACGATCCTTACCTAGTACAAATTTTATTTCCACATTCGTAAACTTCAAATCCAGCCCACAGTTTCAGATGTCTGTGGTTCTGACGTAGTCCTATTATATTTAGTCTATATTATTAACAGATTTTGCAATGCAATGTGATGCATATGCGATTGAGATGATATACGATTGAGCATTATTGTCTGTAAACGGAAGTCATAATAATAAAACACCTAAGTAAAACCGATCTGATCGGAAAACGAAACTCGAAATCCTACCTGCCTCCAAATAGTAAAACAATTTGGGATTACATTTTAACTTCCGCATAAAAAATAGAAAAACCTCTTTAAGAGCAAACGCAGTTGGGCTTGTCTGTAGGTAGCACTGATTTTGTACTTGATGCATTTTCAACGGAAAAGATGTACCAAGACTAAACTGACATCTCCCATTGGTATAAGAAATGAACACAATATAAATATTTAAGTATATCAAAGAGTAAAAGCCTGTTTGCGCTGTTTACCATTTATACGTTAAATGCATTTTCAGAACGTATTTAATCACAAACACCACAGGGTTTCGTATAATATGAAATACATCAGTAATTTGGTTTTATTATATAACGTTATTCGCTTTGTTATAATACAATTAAAACATTTTCATTCGATTACGTTCAAATTATGCAGGTGTTAGTTTCAATATCAAAACATTTGTTCAAGCTTAATAATAACCTTGAAATATTTTTCTTCACAATAACACTCCCGCCTCCGCCTGATAGCTTGCCATTGCCTTCGGGCTTGGAAATCAATAACTGAATATGTAACCTTGCAAGAATATGCTTTCTCAGAATGTCTATACAGATCAATACAGCATAAAACAAGATGATATTCTTATTTACCCTATTTAAATTCTATATTCGGATATTTGAAGATGAAAATGAATTTCTAGTATATTACTTTATAAGTTTTATATCCTACGTTTTGGTTTAAAACACGACAGAGATTGATCTTAAAACACATTTTGAACAACAGCTTCTCAAACTGATATCGTTGGTTCTAATCGGCGTGGGAAATCCGGATGACCTTGAAAGTCAGCGTAAATGGGAATGGATAATCCGGGAAAGATCAATGCTTCGACATTTGGCAAAGGACTGTAAAAAGGACTCCTTTTCAGCTAGGAACCTATGTTGTCATTTTTCTAAAAAAAATTATGGTTATTTGTGTCTTTCTTTCCCTTGGATAAAGATAAAATTATATTATTTATTGCTGACAATAGAAATGCAATTAATATGCCCAAAGTAAAATCTTTTCTCAGTAAATCCAATTTCCTCTGATATTATGTTGACATATTTCACAGATGTAATTGACAACCCATATAACCAAATTATAGGATTTATAAGCTGCTGGTGTATATCTGTACAAATCATAAAAATTCAATTTTCAAGCGAGGATGACAATCTAATTTTTATATCGACGTGACAAAATGACAAGTACAGAATTATTCGTCTACGAAATTCTATATTGGAATCAAAGTTGAAGACAATCTAAATGTGATTAAACTGAGATTTCAGAATCATTCAGTTTTTATTGAATTATATCTCAGTGTGATTGGCAAACAAGTAAAAATAGAAACGTTGAGGGCAAACGTTAACTAATACAACTAATATAACTCATCATATGTCAATTAGTTCTAAAACTGAATACAAATTAGTCTGATTTCACTAATGTTTGTAACCAAACTTTTTAGCTAAAAACTCGAAGAAAGAAGAATCGTTGGTCACTAATAAGTATTGTTACGTTTTGATTACTATAGTTTATGATCTAACTTTCAACCTGTCAATCAAATAAATATTGGTCACTTCTGATTAGATCAGTGGTTCCCAACCTGGGGGCCATGGCCCATTAGGGTGTCATGGGATGTTTATCAGGGGGCATGGCGCCATGGCGCATGGGGATGTACACCATTTTTTTTTCTAGACCAACTTTTGCTGTGTAAGGTCTGTAGTTGGCTGTGGACAAATGCATCTGACCTCCTGAAGATGAGGAGGCACAAGACAATAACCCTTGCGCTGTATTCCCTATTTAGCCCTAGTTTGGAATAGAACAGGGGGCCATGGTTCTGAGAGCTTCGTGAATTTGGGCCACAGCTTGAAAAAGGTTGGGAACCACTGGATTAGATGAATAATGGATTATGTTTAAATCTAGATTTCTGTGCTCTTAGATTTCTGTGCTCTTAATGAAGAAATGAAAACTTTACAAAAGACCAATGCGGATTGGACCAGTAGCTTCAGGAAGTAAATGAATGAAGGTGATATGTTTGTGAAGGAACTGTATGGCAGTATAATCTTATTATAAAATTATTGCATGATTTCATGATGTCATTTAAGTCTTAAAGGTGTGAGGTAATTTTGTATATAGTTGCTTCCGAACTTAAATAATGATAATAAAATTATGCAATAACAATATATCTGAAGCTGATGACAAACTTAACAAAGAGTTATGTGCACAAACTGGTGAATGTCAAACTAATAATATAATATACATGGCTACAGTCACAAACACAAATTAACGTAAAACATATCAAGCTGTCAAAAACTATTTCAAACAAAAATTTTACAATATATACAGGCTTTTAAGCATAAACAAATGTTAAAATAGCACGCCCAAAACGCATTAGGCAACTCATCCTGTCTTTAAATGCGTCCAATAATAAATGCCCTACTAGAGATGTAGGGATTCAAGACGTCAGTTTTTCAGAGGTCAAAATCATTGTTAATTCGGGTACGTAAATCCACCTTTCCAACAGTAGCAGTGTTAAAAAGGATTGTTTATCTGAAACAGGTGTCCATAACGAGTTCCAGTACATTAAATGTCGAGAGTTAATTGATGAGACGTTATCCACTGGAATAATCAGATTCGCTTGTCTACAAGTCAATTTTACTGGAATAGGTGAATGACTGGTTTTGTGCAGATCGATCTGCTTTATTCTCTAGCAGAATAATACGACTTGCATATTTGTTTAAGTCAAATCGTTTCGCTGACCTGTTAATACTAGAATTGACTTATCTGTACGATAAAACCGGGTTCGTAAACATGGAAACGTAATCTTTGAAACAATTGAGTAGGTTTGACTGTACATGTTTTAACTGTTGTGTAGAATAATGACATTCTTTAGTCTGTACGTGTCGAAACCTTTATTGGTGTGTAAAATGATGGCTTCTCCAATCTGTACATGTCGACACATTTTTACTGTTGTGTAGAATAATGACATTTTCTAGTCTGTACATGTCGAAACTTTTACTGTTGTGTAGAATAATGACATTCTCAAGTCTGTACATGTCGACACTTTTACCGTTGTGTAGAATAATGACATTTTCTAGTCTGTACATGTCGACACGTTTACTGTTGTGTAGAATAATGGCATTCTCTAGTCTGTACATATCGAAACTTTTACTGTTGTGTAGAATAATGACATTCTCTATAGTCTGTACATGTCGAAACCTTTACTGTTGTGTAGAATAATGACATTCTCTATAGTATGTACATGTTGAAACCTTTACTGTTGTGTACATTTTGAAATGTTTCAATTTATGTAATTATATTTGTGGCTTGGTTGTTGAATAACAAACAGTGTTAAAAGATGCCTAAGGTAAATAACAAAAAACTAAGTATGCCATGCTAAAGTTACATAAAAACATTATTATTTCCAATTTCTGTAGTGTATTAGAAAGTGTCATATTCTAGTAGTAAAAGTTCTTCTAGAACAATTTTCAGCTTAATAGGTGTATTATTTTTAATACACGCAAGTATCAAATAAAAACTGCCATTTCACATCCACTTTGACATGAACAAACTCAAAAATAAAACTCAGATATTCCCTGTGGGATTCTAAAATCGCTTCTTTTAAAATTAATCAATATCTAAAGTTTTTTGTACAAATCGCATAAGAAAAGATAAGTATTTGCGTCTTCTAAACAAGGGCTAATATTATGAAAGCAGAAAAGAGCACATACCATATTAAAGTGGATCTGATCATCAGGTCATTTTTAACAACAAAACATTAGGCCACATAAAAAAAAATAATTGGTGATCGTCCTTTCAATTTCCGAAATCAGGGGAGGGGGGGAGGTTTTTTTTTTTTTATTTTTTATTTTTTTATAGGACCCTAATACACTAAAGCCCACATGATACAATGGCAGCGCATGCGCGGATGGGTGTTGTAGTTCCTACTATGGTCGCTAGATGGACCTACTGGTATTATATTACAGTTATTCTGCCTTAAATGTCCGCGAAAAATTGAATTTTTGCTATACCTACGCTATTAAGCGGATTGTTTACGTTTTTTTTTAAAAATAAAAAATAAAAAAAAATTAGGGACGGGGCCATTTTCAGGCACGGGCGGGAAATTATCATCAGGCTTTTATTAACATGACAACACAAAACATTAGGCTAAAATTTATCATGAGACACAACACATTTAAGGGATTGTATAGTAAAGAGATCTTCTAAACTTCTGTGTGAGTGTCAATTTGCATCATTCCAAAGTCTGTGGATCTTGCAATTCAATTTTATGACGCTACTATTTAACCTTTCCATCTTATGACTTCCTATGAAATTGCGTTAGTTTAAGTGGAATTGTAAGAACCACAGGCATCGACGTCCCGTTTCAGAGACTAAGTTGTTATTGGTCCAATGAAACTTGGTTCAATGTGAGTGCATGTTTGTCCTTATGGGCTAAATGTGACGGGATCGTATCACTTGTGGTATTGGGTCAAATTCTAACCCATGTAAAATAAAGATTTTATTATTATTATAAGCCTATTGGGCGTCCGAACTATAAAGGAACAAATTGATGTTTCAATTGGAGACTAATTTTATAATGTTATTTATGCTGTGCCATTGGGTTATTGGTTTTTGATTTTAGAACCCCCTAGTAAAGCGTGGGAATTTCGTACTTAATATTGAATGTTATCACAAATCTGACGATTCCTTATAATCTTATATATAGCATGCAATAGATTGGCATAGGTTAAAGTTATTAATAAAAGAACATGCCGAGAAGGCTGTGATATTCAATTAATAGAAATCATCGAATCAAATAATATTGAAAGAGCCATCACGGTCGTAAAACGTGAATTTCCTTCTATATATATATACGATAAAAAGAGTTCAAGACAAAAGTGTGCCGTGGATGTCAATGATGGTCTAAACCTATTGAACATGTTTTCAAAGATATTTTCTTTCCCTACTAATTAAAATTTCTCTTCTTTGAACTGTTTTGGTAGAGCACTTCTGAAGATCGCACTGAGGCATAAGTAATCGTAATTGGCACAATATTATCACCGCATCCTTATGGCTTTAATAAAGATCTTTCCCAGCAAAATCTTATGTGGACATAATAATTGTGAATGAAAGATCCACCCACGCCATTGTATAGTTAAAAGACCAGAGAGTGTATAGGGCCTAATATTATCATGATTTCGACCACACTAAAACATACTAAATATAAAATATGCTAAATTGAAACATAAAATGAAATGAAATGGAGTTTTACGTACTACTTTTCTGGGCTAATGTTAATGAGAAAACTCTATGCAGTATGCAATGAGAGAAAGATTTCCAGCTGCATGAACTGCATAATCGACTCTTGTCGAGGGATCTTGCAGCTCTATGCTGAAATTATGAACAGCAATTTGTTGTGATTTGGGTTTTTAGAGCGACTCTCAAGGGTTATTTCTTTCGGTATTAAGAAGTGTGATTATGTTTTTGTAGTAGAAGTTTTTAGTTTAGAACAACGATGTGTTTTGGACTGTGTTAAGCACAACGTCAATCTGCATATTTTATTTAAATAAGCAGGTCCAGATGTCATTCCAAATCCAATCCTGGCATAGACACCATATATTGTCATTGCTGTTGAAAAACTAAAAACGGGATCGAAGGCCAACCATTCAGGTTTATGCTGTTTACTCAGAGAAAACTTTTAGTGAATTAGCTAAGGCATGATCAATGCTTTCTTTAATCCAGTATTGACTCTCAATTCATAGTCACATTTATTTTACATTGAATTACGCTTGTATAAAACTGGTGAGATATTTACTTTTATATCTTGAAATTTCCAGACTTTTAATTTTCTAGGTGAGCTGTGTTTTTAATTGACAAATCTAATAAGTTATTTAAATACTAATTACATTTCAAATAGTTATTGATCAAACAATATTTCATGCTTTTGTTCTGTCTCAACTTCACAGGTGGGAGTAGTCCGAAACTTGCCGACTCTTGCCTCAGCCTCTGATAGCTATTTGGACGGATATGGCTGGGAGAGCGTCAGAAAAACTAGGCCCCAAAAACTTGCGATTTCCGCACCTCCGCGAGTGCTGGGTTTCTAAACGTATTTATTTACCTCGAATCCACAAAACTTCGATATATTTGGAAAGATGAATGATTTTGTTGTTCGATCATAACACCATTATCCCCTTACACCAATATTAAAGGCCATGTATGCGAGTTCATCAAAGTTTTTTTCCACGAGAAATAAAATCTGTCGGTCGCCAAGGTGTGGAAACTCCCCTATTTTTGTGGCCTAGTTTTTTCTGACTCTCTCCCAGCCATATCTGGCCTATCTATCAAAGGCTGAGAATGGAGTCAGCCAGTTTCGGACTAAGGTAGGACTAAAACTGCTGGCCAATCATTTTTACCTCAGACCATCGCAAGAGCGCAAATGGCTGAGGTCCAAACATTCTATCTAAATGCTAAACAATAGGTCTCATATCTAAACCAGGTATTAAGGACAATTTGTTTGCGGATTTCTCAAACTCAATATCTAGACCACAGACATAGACAAAAGACTTTTAGTTTCTTGTGTTCATGTTACCGCCATTGTTCCATTTTCTTCCAGGCCACGATGCCCATTTTAAAGAGGTTTTTTAAACTTTGTATGTGTATCGGGAACACTGATAGCATCAATTTGCGTCATTCCAATTTCCATTCCCACTAAAACTAACGCATTTTATGTCCCCGATACACATCAAAAGTTTAAAAAACTTCTTTACAATTTCTTTAAGATATGCGGTAAATTGTATTTTAGGGTAGCTTTGGGTTGGGGGACATGTATTTCACATAAAAAATATATTGACGTACCTTGTGCGAATGTGTTGAATTTACAGAAGAAGGCCCCAAGAATCCAGCCCTCTGTTAAATCATCTAATAAATGAACCCAAGAACATGTCAATACGACTAATAAATCAGCCACAGCCAAATTCACAATATAGTAGTTAGTGGTAGTCTTCATCCGTTTATTACGAGCTACCACCAAAATCACCAACAAGTTACCAAACAAAGCCATAACGATAACCGGCACATAAAATGCTATCTTTAGGACCATCTCCCAAATAGGATAAGTTCGTATTTCACCAGGATATTCCCTTTGAGAATAATCAAATTCACCGTAATCTAAAAATTCATCTCCGCGTTCTTCTGATAACAATTCACTATAATTTCCCATTGAGGAAACAATTCCACCAGGGACACTGGAATTAGACAAATTTGTGTGCAAGAAATTTGTAAAATTATCTTCTAAATACGACGTCATTATGATGGTATTTTCAAACAAATTCATTTTAAATGGTTGTGGTAATTGTGTATGTCTCTTAATGGGTTACCAGATTTTCAGGATACCACTAAAGATTCCCTAGAGTCGTCCATATCTATAGTCCAGACGTTGTCTTGTACAACTATCACTCGGTATCTCTTTTTCTGTTATAATCACACTTTATTTTATCCTTAGTCTTGTCTTCAAAGATACTACGGAAGGTGTTAGTCGGTTAATAACACCTTAATTATTCATGTTTAATCAACTTTTTTATTTCTTTTTATTCAAAAACTTTCCTCTTTCCCACATAAAATATAATGAACTTAAGTTAACTGTCCAGAACCATTGAAATATTCATATCCATTAATCTATTTTAGCCTCTACAATCACTGCAAAAGAAGAAATCAAATTGGTTATTTATAATTCATAAAATTCAACAGACCAACTTGTCGACATTATTGTGTGGTATTGGAATCTCCCAGAAATCGAAATCGATCGGTAAAAAATAATGAATTTATAAAAATGATTGTTGGAATATAAAGCCAACAATTTTATAGAAAGTAAATCAAATTTAAACGTGTGCTGAAATTGATATGGAAAGATCTTCACAATCACATTAATTTCGGCAAATAGCGTGCCGTGATCTTCTTTATTTTAGAACCGGGTGCCTTCCTGGCTTGAACCAAAGTCGTTTTATGAAGTTCACACTTGATCAAATAAATATGTTTTTTGTCGATAATTCTGAACTGTTCATCCCTTCATAAAAACTGACTTCGACAGCCAAAGGCGCAAACTTTTTCCGAATCAATTTTGAATCTGAAAGAAACATTTACTCTATGTTTACAGACTGTGTAAACCACAAACAATTTTCACCGTCTGAATAGTAGAAGCTGTTAGTCAGTAGCCACTGGAATTAATAGCCACTGGAATTAATAGCCGGTGATGTATATCTATTCATATCCGACTTCCAGCTACGACTGACATCGCCAGAAACTAAACAGTCTTTGAATAGAAAACAAAGTATCGAATCCTGCTGCTGCTAATGGATTGCCTTTTTCCAGTCTACAGAAGATGAAAGATAAACGTATCTTACGAAATCTGTCCACGCATTTTGCTCACGAATGTTAAACACGCCAACCAAGAAATCATTTCATATACAAAGTATCAGGTATCAGAAGCCGCCTTTAATATGACTCGTTTTATGAATTAAGAAGACAAATCTCTGGATGTTTCAGATAGTTAAAGAGGCACAGGCTTCATTTTCGCGGGTCGATTTGGATAAGTCTCAGAAACGGGGATTTTTTAGCTCAGCAATTTAGTACTGGTTATCACAACTCATCATTGAAATCAAATCCATGTGCATCCATAATTATTAGCATTTGAAAGTTATAATGCCCTACTACACATTAGCGATACTACGCAATATATAGAAAAGTCATCTATAGAAATAGAAGAAGAAATGTCTAATTTAAGGTATATTTGAAGGAAATACGCAATTTTCGTGCATTTCTAGTGCTTCTGGAGGATACTTAAATATATTCAAGACCCAAATCAACCAATAAAAATGAAGACTGGTCTTAATTTCTTTCTGAGGGGAACGTCCGATTTTTCAACTTGCTTCAGTGTGGGTTACTAAACACTCGAGGGTGTTTTTGCTTGATAGACATACTGCCACCAACATTATTATTATTATCTTTAAAGTAATATTAATAATAAATTTTTCCACAAAAAACCCAAGGGGAGAGTTATAGGCAATCAAGCTAAAGAGCCAAAGGACCATGGGGGACGGTGACTTGAGCCTTAGAAAAGCAATGTCATTTAGGCTATTATTGTGTATCTTAACGGTGTCGGCATGTGTATTAAAGGGGAATGTTCAGCATTTTCGAGGATCGATTTGGGCTTTGAATTTATGTAAGGAAATAACCTTTAGATTTACTGGAACTGCCCAAAACTCGCTCAATCCCTTCAATTATACCCGTACCTTAACAGTTATCTTTCATTTTCTGTATAAGTGTTTTCTATATAAGTCATAGTTTTACAAAACGACGAGTCGTATTTTTGACTTTTAAACGCTGATACTTATGGATACACCAGGATTTGAAGGCTTTTGGAGCATAATTAGATTAGCTGAAAAAATCCAAGTTCTGAGACTAAAAGTTTTTTGGTCAAACGGTTAGTGAACATATACCTTTAACAATTCCTGAAAGCGTGACAAGTTACCAATCCGTATCGGTTAAGGTTAGAGTGTTCCTACATATTGAACAGATCCTACATGTACCTAGCGATATGCATGTACCTGTAAAAATTGCAATCAACAGGGAAGGGATTTTTTCTGCGATTAATCATATTATTAAATAAATAAATTATATAAACTTTAAGAAGTCGTGCTGTTTCGAACCAGAAATCCGCTTTGTACTTTGTTTAACTAAACACAACTCAGCAGGTTTACTGAGATGTCTGCTTTTGAAAACTTTTGAAGTAACCTCCTATATTTACCCGATCTAGTCATGTCGTAAATTGCGTTACTTAACCTTGGCCGACTGTCTGATTTATTAAAATTTTCAACGTGGGTTTGGAGAGAGACTGTTTTTATCTATTTAAGTGCAATTTAAAAGTTATTTCAAATTTGACAAGTGTTTAATGCATTATTGTCATTTCAAACTGAATAGCTATGAAGAAAATCTGAATATTTCACTTGATAAATTTTATAATAACATTATTTTTTTATTAACAAAATTCGTTAGTTATTACGGTTAACTCTTAAGTGAACTTTTTGAATGTGTACTAAAAACTATTAACTTACCTTTAAAATTAATAGAGTCACGTAAGTTCCATGCCTGATCAGACGTATAAGTTGCGATATAAAACATTTAGTCTCATACGTTCACATAGTTCAACAATAACTTTTACCGATGCCATCAACTCTGTAACTGATTGGTTAATGATTCTCGTAATCAACCAATGGCACCTGTTGTAAGAATAATCGATGACTTAAGGCGATCAGTAGAAAGAAATTCTACTCGTGTTCACACAGTTAACATAATATACTCATACAGAACTTGTTAAGTAGAGGTACTTCCTCTTAGAATAAGCATAAAATTCAAATTCAGAAACTTGACCAAAAAGAGTAAATATTGTCGGAGATATGAAACAGGCCCGTAGGAAGAGTGCCCCCCACCCCCCAATAATTTTGACATTAATGACTGAAGCAATACAATTTTTTTTGTCAAGATATAACAATAAATTACTGGTATGTTGTTAGGGCCAGTAAAATCAAAATTGCTTTCTATAGGTAGAAACAGCCTTGAATTCTGCACCACCGCCCTTAAGAATGAGTTTTTGTACATTTTGCCCTGGAGAATGGCTCAGCTAAAATGCTCTTGCTCGGTATGCTAGCTAAGCTTTGTTTGGCTCATTTTTTTTCATAAAATGCATTTGGCCCTTTACAAAAATTAAATGGGGAGGCTTGACATAGGGTATGTCATATTCATGTGTTTTTCTTTTTCTTTTAAATCTCGACAAATCCCGAATTTCCAAGAACAATGTTTTTTTTTTTTTATCAGTGTTGCTCAGATGTCCTGGCTTTCAAGGGATACATTCATATAATAATTTGATCTAACAATTGACTTAATTGCTTTCCATCCATATTTTAGATGGGAGAGAGGGGTGTGCCATTCAAAACAAGATTTTTACAACAAGTTTTCTAGAAATTCTGATGGAGTTTATACAAGAAAAGTCAACAAATGTGATCTCAACTACTACACTAGCTTTTCTGTTATATTGTAGATTGAAATTGCAATGAACTTCTTGGAACAACGTTTGATTGTAACTAATGCAAATGTGTATATCATCATACATATGGAATAGTGATTATATGCGTCTTTAACTCTTTTTAATTCACCCCATTAATCTATAACTTATCTGAACTTTCATTACTTGAAAGACGAGGCTTGTTATGGTGTAAACACATAAAAAAGGGATTCTGTTGAAAAACAGGCTATATGGAAATAGACCATTGACTCCCAACACACTTCATGCACCATTACAAAATTCTAAAGGTTGTGCATAATTTTCATAATAAAAAAATAATCTCTAAAACTAGCGACCCAAAACTGAATCTGAGCAAACCTCTATGAAAATCAACCTTGTTATCTGACCTACAATTCGGACATTTTATCCAAATATCCTGTCATAGGAACTTGTCAGGGCCTGATTTTTCGGACATAAAACACAATTCTAAATTATAATGTGTTTTAGTTAGTTAATATTCACTCTAGTTTGTGCATAGTTAAAGGGATATGTTCACATTCATACGTCTTTCGTATTTTTTAAGATTTTAAATTTTAATAATCACTACAGATGATTGAAATTTAAATCTTAAAATCCATGTTTATCCATAATTGTTCGCGTTTGAAAATGAAAAAAACGATTCGTTTGAAATTGTGAAATTTTAGAGTGAAATTTCAATGTTTGAATAAATTTTGCGATTTTCCTGCAGTCAGATCTAGCACTTGAAGATTATTTACGTATATTCGAGTCCCAAATAAATTCCCGAAAATACCAACCGTAGCCCTTTAAAACACTTTACAATACACGATTGGATTGGATTGGAGATGTAGGACTTTGGAGGACTTACAGTAAATATATTGTTAATAATGGAATGTCATTTATTCTTCTGCTTGGAGAATTTCGAAACATTTAATTATAACTTAAGGACGGAAGCGAGAGAGAAAAAAGTTGATTATTATAGCCTTCGTGTCTTTCTTGGCGGAAATGGAAAAGAATAAAAGTTTATTATATATTCTTATTGTGTATGATAGATACTATTCATTTATCAAACTCAGGTCATTGTATGGATAACAATCCGAGGTTAAGCCGGGATTAAATAAATTATTATTGGTTTGTCTGTACCTTCAAAAACAGTTCGCTGATCATTGAGTTCCGTTAGGTTTCCATGAACGCTGTTGGATTACTATTAATACCGGATGTAGTAGTTCACATTATTGTCTAGATTACATCCCTTACTCTTGTTCACTTTCCTATTTAATTTGCAAATGTATTTCTCTCTTATATATGCATCATATCTTGAAACTTCACTGTTGAACTGAGAATAAGACCCATTTATACTGAGCGCAACCGCGAACGCAACCACTGCGACTTTTAGCGCGACCTTCCGCACGAATCATCATTCGTATTGAAAGCGGCGATATGCGCGGAAATTCGCTGATGGAACGAGTCCATTTATGATTTGGACTATAGACTGTGCTATTTGCTTCCATATGTATTTCTTCTTGTCGATATCTTTGAAGTCCCTGCGACTTTTATCATAAATAATAGGATGCTTCTCGATTAGCAAAATGAGCTCTTCTGTTTTGTCTCCTGACCATCTTCCTGTGGTCAAGTTATTCCCCGTGGTCAAGTTATTCTCTTTAACTACCGTACATCTAATACTTTGACAGATAACCCCGAGTGAATCTCGGACAGTTGTCAATCCATTACAGTGTAAAATTTTTAATTATGGTGCTATATAGACAAAATTTCGAAAATTACAAATTTGTCCGTATTTCTAGTACTATTATCGGTCATGGCTTTTGACGTACATAGTAAAGGAGAAAGGTATGACATTGGGATGATGTCTCCTGACATGATGATGCCGTCTGAAAGTGAACTGACAGACATGTATGAACTTTGAACTCTGATTGGCTAATGTAAATAGTTCGCGAGGTCTTTTTAAAAAAAAATCACTCTGGAGGCAATCTCTGCGGTTTTCCGCGCTAACAGAAATTCGGCTGCATTGCCGTTTGCCCTTAGTATAAACGACCTCATACAAAATCAGGTCAATGCGAACGCTGCTTTTACGTTCGCGGTCGTAGTCGCACTCAGTCCGTAAACGGGCCTTTAAGGCAGCTTAGTCGTTCAGGGTGTAGATAAGAGTAAACCGGAACATCTCGTCCCTCAATTAGTGAATTTGAGGGACAGGAAACCATTAATGGTTATAAGTTGAAATCGCGCAGCAAATTTGGTTCCGTTGAAGTATCCTTCTTCTTTGAGGTTTTCTCTCTAAAAACTGTTAGAGGTCAGCTTCATAACAACCATTTTTTCGACAAAATAAACCGCAATTTCAACTTAAAAATATTAATGGTTTTCTGTCCCTCAAATTCACTAATTAAGGGACAGGATGTTCCGGTCTAAGATAAGAGCTACCCACTAATGAAACATTTGGAGAGTAACATTTTAATACAAGAGATATTTTTGATTGTCATAGAAAATGAAGACAAGAAAGTTAGCCTTTTTTCCATTATGGGCAATGATGAAATTATGGGAATGGTGATCTAATTTTCATTTAAAATGCGGAATTAACTTAACTTGATAATTAGATTTGAGTAAGGAAAAGGTATCTTTTTTTTTATCAAAGTAGCTGTGAGTGATGCGTAAAATAAAAGTGATTGTATTCTTATCTCCACAGAACAGAAAACATTTCAACACGTTCAATAAAAGTGATTGTCATAAGAATTTAAAGTCTAGCCTGAAACAAAAACTTTCAGATTTATTTTACATTTTCACAGTCATCAACACGTAGTTCATGTCAAATTGTCAATCATTACCATTAGCTAAAAAGTGTCAACGCCAGAGGATCTTTTAAACTCAAAGGGAAAAGGTTCGGTAGGTCTTTAATAGCCTTCAAATGTAGGCCCTAACGACACGAAAATTGCATAATTCAAATAACCTCTAAACATATAGCCTAAGTTTCACGAAAATACGAGTCGTATTTTATACTTTCAAACGCTAATTATTATATGAATATTATAATTAGCTAAATGTAGGGTCACGTTAAAGTGAATTGATTCTCTCGTTTTGAACAAATGAGTAAATATTTCAAATGAAAAGTGGTATCAGGCCTCTAAAAGTGTGATAATACCTATTGGCGCCACACCCACCACTTTTGCTAAACAATATAACGTCATTAACGACGAAATTCATAAATAAGGGAGAGAACTCTGTCATTTTTTTAAATAAAATTTAACATTAAGGGAGAGAACTCTGTCATTTTTTTAACATTAAGGGAGAGAACTCTGTCATTTTTTTAAATAAAATTTAATATTAAGGAGAGAACTCTGTCAAACATTTTGTTTTGTTAACTGTAATAATTAGGTCAAAACATTACGGGAGACAACTCTTATCGTAATTTTTTAAATGTTAACAGTATAACTGATCACTGAATTTTCATAAGATGGATTTAGCCATGGTTATATTTCATTTTAGGTGAATCATTGTGTTATCGCATAATCAGTAATGCATGAAGGTAATAATTGGATACTTCATTATCTTTTTTCGAAATTTTGTCTATATAGCACCATAATTAAAAATGTTTACTAGCAGGCAATATCGGTTCACTCTACTATATTTTCCGTATATTATACATGTATAGGCCTACGTAGATGAACTCGGAGGAAAAAAAAGCAATTAAATTTGATAAGATCTAGATTATAGAATAAAAGAAAAAATGATTATTTCGTTCATTCCGTTTATCTATTGAACCTATACATAGTTTTACAACTTTGAAGTTCAGAAAATGTCAGACGAAACCGGACTCCTGTCTTTTTCAAAAGTCATCAAAATAAATATTAGTCATGAATTTTTAATACCTGGAACGAATTAGATGTAGTTGGTAATATAACGAACTCCCTCGCACTCTCAAATACAATAATCTATTGTATAATCAATAATATCATCAAAAGATATAAATTGAAATAAGATAGCTTGCCAGGCAAGGTAACATACGCCCACTAGCAGCTTTAATTTTAAACAAAATAATAAGTTACAGAAACTTTCGTCAAACACCTATTTGAAGTTGTTGGCAAGATACTGAACAATATTACCAAGTTTTGTCAAAATCTGTCAAGAATTGTGCCTTCTGGAGTGTTTACAAACTAAAAATTAAACGAAAGAAAATTTCAAGAACGAGGTCAATGATTCAAAGTAGATATTTTTTTTGATTTTGCTTATTTTCAATAGGTTTTTTCCTTGGGTAGGCCTAATTATGAACACTCGCACTAAGTTTCCTCATTTAGCCCTGTAGACTTTTTACGAGCAAGTGTGGACCGACAGAACGACGGACGGACAGTCATGGGTGACGAAAATATGCGCCCACAATATGTGTGAGGGCGTGTAAAAACGAGTTTTCCTGTCATATATTTTTGTACGATTCGGCCTCAGAAAACGAGAGATGGAAAAGGTCATCTTTCTTGTCAGATTGAGTAAATGAAGATGGAAGGGGTTAAAGATAGAACACCCATGACTCTTGATGAAATCGACGACTACTAATTTCTTCTAGATATCATTATTGTACATGAGCCAAACAATTTTTCCGAATCCAGTAGCTACCAAGTTGATGTTAGTGCATTTTACACGGTCAAGGACGATAATTCTAAAACTGTGTTTTGTTCGAATACATACAACATCTTAACAGTTTTCGTGATATCACGTTTCAACCAAATCGTATGAAAACCTGAGGAGTTTTACAACTTGATGTGCATCAATCAATTCGCAGTCTAAAAGTACACAGGATGATCGAAGAAGATGATAGGTGAAAACTAAAGATTGTATTATGCTGTAAGCTGATTTTCATGTTTTCTTGCTAAGGAAAAGACGATTACTAAAAATTCGTTCTGAACCAGCTTAAATCCCATCGCATATTAATCAAAAGTAGATATAAATAATAGTTTCTAACATGTTTCTGGTGTCTACGGACTGACTAAGGCAACATCAAGCAATGTTTTTTAAGTGCACACTAAATCCGGTCTAAAACTACAAAAGTTTCAAGTTATTAATTTGTTTAATTCCCAAAAATTAAAAACAATAAAGAAGTAGGAAATTTTAAAATATTTCAAAGAGTATATATTTTGATTCGAGTGAAAGAACATCCATATTCATCATCTTCGATACATCATTATAATATTCATCATCTTAGATACATTATTATAAAATTCATTATCTTCGACACATCATTATAATATTCATCATCTTAGATACATTATTATAATATTCATCATCTGATTATAGTAGAGAACCCGTTATGATTATTAATCCCTTGTTTTAAGGATCATTTTCACATCTTGGACTTGGTTGGTACCGGTCCCCTCCAATGTTCACCTGAAAAAAAGTAACCTCATACAATATATAATTATTTACGTTACTAGACTAGACAAATATTACATAATTAAGTTCAAACTATGATTCATCTTTATCCAGATCTATTTATAAGTCATCCATACAATCTAGATCTCTCAATAACTCATCTATACAATCTAGATCTCTCAATAACTCATCTATACAATCTAGATCTATCAATAACTTATCCATACATTCTAGCTTGATCAATAACTCACCCATACAATCTAGATCTATCAATAACTCATTTATATAATCCAGATCTATCAATAACTCATCTATACAATCTAGATCTATCAATAACTCATCTATACAATCTAGATCTATCAATAACTCATCTATACAATCTAGATCTATCAATAACTCATCTATTATACAATCTAGATCTTTACATAACTCATCTATTATACAATCTAGATCTATCTATAAGTCCCCCATATAATCTAGATCTATCAATAACTAATCTATACAATCTTGATAATTCAATGACTCATCTATACAATCTAGATCTCTCAATAACCCATCCAAACAATCTAGATCTATCAATAACTTATCCATACATTCTAGCTTGATCAATAACTCACCCATACAATCTAGATCTATCAATAACTCATTTATATAATCCAGATCTATCAATAACTCATCTATACAATCTAGATCTATCAATAACTCATCTATTATACAATCTAGATCTTTACATAACTCATCTATTATACAATCTAGATCTTTACATAACTCATCTATTATACAATCTAGATCTATCTATAACTCCCCCATATAATCTAGATCTATCAATAACTAATCTATACAATCTTGATAATTCAATGACTCATCTATACAATCTAGATCTATACATAACTCATCTCTACAATCTATCTATCAATAACTCATCTATACAATGTATGTTTATCAATAACCCATCCAAACAATCTAGATCTATCAACAACTCACCCATACAATCTAGATCTATCAATAACTCACCCATACCATCTAGATCTATCAATGACTCGCCCATACCATCTAGATCTATCAATAACTAACCCATACCATCTAGATCTATCAATGACTCGCCCATACCATCTAGATCTATCAATAACTAACCCATACCATCTATATCTATCAATGACTCGCCCATACCATCTAGATCTATCAATAACTAACCCATACCATCCAGATCTATCAATGACTCGACCATACCATCTAGATCTATCAATAACTCACCCATACCATCCAGATCTATCAATGACTCGCCCATACCATCTAGATCTATCAATAACTAACCCATACCATCTAGATCTATCAATAACTCATTTATACAATCTAGATCTATCAACAAATCACCCATTCAATCTAGTTCTATCAATAACTCACTATACAATATAGATCTATAAATAACTCATCCATACAATCTAGATCTATCAATAACTCACCCATACCATCTAGATCTATCAATGACTCGCCCATACCATCTAGATCTATCAATAACTCACCCATACAATTTAGATCTATCAATAACTCATTTATACAATCTAGATCTATCAAAAAATCACCCATACAATCTAGATCTATCAATAACTCTCTATACAATCTAGATCTATCAATAACTCATCTATACAATCTAGATCGTTCAATAACTCATCTATACAATCTAGATCGTTCAATAACTCATCTATTATACACAATCTAGATCTCTCAATAACTCGCCCATACAATTTAGATCTATCAATAACTCATTTATACAATCTAGATATATCAAAAAATCACCCATACAATCTAGATCTTTACATAACTCATCTATACAATCTAGATCTATCAATGACTCGCCCATACCATCTAGATCTATCAATAACTCACCCATACAATTTAGATCTATCAATAACTCATTTATACAATCTAGATCTATCAAAAAATCACCCATACAATCTAGATCTATCAATAACTCTCTATACAATCTAGATCGTTCAATAACTCATCTATACAATCTAGATCGTTCAATAACTCATCTATACAATCTAGATCGTTCAATAACTCATCTATTATACACAATCTAGATCTCTCAATAACTCATCTATATAATCTAGATCTATCAATGACTCACCTATAGAATCTAGATATTTTAATAACTCATTTATACAATCTAGATCTATCAATAACTCATCTATACAATCTAGATCTATCAATAACTCATCTATACAATCTAGATCTATCAATAACTCACCCATACAATCTAGATCTATCAATAACTCATTTATACAATCTAGATCTTTACATAACTCATCTCTACAATCTAGATCTATCAATAACTCATCTATACAATCTAGATCTATCAATAACTCATCTATACAATCTAGATCTATCAATAACTCATCTCTACAATCTAGATCTTTCAATAACTCATCTATACAATCTAGATCTATCAATAACTCACCCATACAATCTAGATCTATCAATAACTCATCTATACAATCTAGATCTATTAATAACCTATCTATACAATCGACCGAAAACCATGTTCAACGATCATCGTTTTTGCGTACGGGATATCAATAAAATTAAAGGAGCTTTACGTCTAATTGTTATGAACCTATTAGTGTCTTTATAGTAACGATATAAACACAAAAGGTGGATGCAAACTGTTCACGTGTCTATTGGGCGAACTCGTGGCTGCGCCACACGTGAAAATATCAGAAGAACTCTGGCATGAAAACCATATCCACTCGTAGCCATAGAATAACCTCTATATATTGAGCAGTGTTAAATTAAATTTTAAAAAATCCGGTTTTGTTTCTTCAAGCATTTATGACTTTGAAGACTATACTATTGAAGAAAGTGACATGCCGGATCTTCACGGCATTCTCTATTTCAAAACGCACTGATACGTGAAATGGCTTTTAGAAATTAAACACAAACAAATAATGATTAGTATTTTATTTCAGAGTACATATTCAATAATACAAATATTTCATGGAAAAAGTTAATATTGTTTAAGATAAAAATAACTAACTAGGCAATATAGGCCAAATTCGTATTATGCATACACATTTAAATAAGGCATTAAAAAAAGTAAGGCATGTATGGACTAAAACTAAATTATGAGTATTAAAAGCCAATCCAGTAGCCTTTTTGAAACGAATATTTTTGAAAATGCAACCAAACAAATTTCCTGTCTAAAATTAATATAAATGATCCTTAATTCATTCAATATACAATATATATCGGGTGTCCCAAAAAAAACGTCCCCAACTTTGACGCAAAGTATCTCAGCTGCTGATGAGCCGATCTCTTTCAAAATTCTCACAGATCTACTTCAACATGTCCTTGTCAGACCCTGTAAATATGAAAGTCATCGAATAAAAAGTGTACACGTACTGCCACGAACAAAATAGCATGTCAAAAAATTCAATATCAGAGCAAACTACATATTTGAATTTGTGTTCATTAATTGTGTCTTCACCACATCAACCACCAATATCAAACATTTTCCATCCTGATAAACTCTTAGGGATCTCATCTGAAGGTACCACTTAAGAAGCGACGATCCTGCATTTCAGTTCCTGTTCAATCAGTGTGTCCTTCTAACCCAAGTGCAGTACACCTGTTTCGTAAAAGAATCCCATATTGCCCAGAGTCATTACCTTCACCAGTGGAACAAACTAGATGAACAGGAACTAAAAAGCAGGAAGGTAGCTTTTTGGGAGAAAATATCTTAAGATGAGATTGGTGAGAGCATTTCAGGATGGAAAATGAATGATATTGGTGGTCGATGTGGTGAAAGCACAATATTTAGACACAGGTTGAAATGTGTAATTTGCTCTGATATTGAATTTTTTTGCATGCTATTTTGTTCGAGGCAGAACTGATACAATTTTTATTCGATGACTTTCATATTTTCTAGGTCTGACAAGGACATGTTGATGTAAATCTGTAAGAAATTTGAAAGAGATCGGTTCATCAACAGCTGAGATACTCACAGTCAAACTTGGGGACGTTTTTATTGGGACACCCGATATATATATTATATAAGACTAAACATATAAAAGTTATAATAGTGTAATAAAATCAATATTTAATTTACATTACCCTGACCTTGTTTGAGGGATATAGTACTTAGATCATTCTAAAACTGAAAGTTACCGACTGCAACCAGCAGAAATGGCGGCAAACCTCATTATTCCAAATCTATCCCAAAATCCAAACTCTACGTTAGGTTCATATTATGTATTTAAAGGTGAAAGAGGTAGCTAAATCACATATTAACCTAACCAATGCAAGACTATATCCTTGAGAATATATAATGGTGAGGTAGATAACATTGGCAAGTATTAAAAATAACAGATAACAAATACTATAACAAAATAACAAATTAATATTAAGTAAAAAGATTCGATAAGTAAAAAAAAAGTAATAAAATGGAAATATAAGAATATTTTATAATTGTAAATCTCATGTGATCACTATTGATCATTGAAAGCAATTATGCAAACCTCATTTTGCATATTATGTATTGGTCCAGCATAAAATGATTTTCTCACAAATCTTCATCGTGGTTTCAGTAAATACTGTCACTTTGCTTTCACAACAATAGACTCCCTTGTATTGAAGTTTAATAAATTCAAGTATTGGAATAACAATGTTCCTTATAAATAAAAGGATAGGGCCGTGGTTCACTTTAGCCACATAGCTCCGTATGAGGCAGAGACATTAAACCAATCAACGACATTTTTCATAGAGAGGGGTTATCTTCTCAAATGGTGTTCCAGAGTTTCGTACAGGTGTCCATACTTACAAAAAAAAACACAAGGAGGAACAGTATGAAAATTCTAACCTCTGTCTCGAATACGAATAAAAAATCTTTTGACGCGTTGAAGAGACGTTACTAAAACTGAGAGAAAATAACCTTTTCAATAAAACCTTGTCAGACATTTTCAAAAGGTTTCGAATTATTCATCTCTGACCATCAACTCAATTAAAACTTCGAACATAACATTCAAAGACTTTTCTACATCCGCTTACTTAAAGACATTCACCATTGGTGTTAAATTAAGTAAGAAAACAACATTTCAGAAAAAGAGAAAAGGGAAAGGAGCGCAGCTGTTAATTTTACATTCTTAATTCTTTCAATAAAGATCTTTGATATAAATGATGAAGCGACCTGCTGTAAAATGCAACACGACTTGTAAATTTCCGGTTTAATTTGAACGAATTGCAAACAGTGAATAAAAAGGAAGTAGCACAGTTTCTGTTATTCAGGATGAAAGCCCACTGGAGATCTAGAGAATAAAAAGTCTTCACATTTCTATTTCTATCGTATACTCTTCCAGAATAGAAGAAAAGAAGAATATAGAAATTGTCCAATTTCATTTCAAATCTTCTTCAGCGAACTATTTCTCAACATCAACTTCAGAATTCACAATATTACAAATTATGGTTTGGTTGCAAGAGCCATCGATATCGTTTACTGGCAAGTCGCTATTCTTGGGTTAAAACCTATCGCTCTTACGCGAGGAACACTTTAAAACACAGAATCACTCGCATTCAAAATGAATTCTTTTTTCATTCTGTGGTTTTAGCAAGTAGACCCCTCCTTAAACATTAATGATGGCATGCGATTTTCAAACCAATCAATCAATACATTTTAACGTTTTGTTTTGCAATTATGAACACATGCACGAATACACCACCTCATGCGAAGCTATTTCAAACCACGATCGCTTATGACTATTGAGATAGAGGGTACATGTCGAAGAATGCTACTCTCCTTGATAAACCGAAATTGACTTAGGACTTGGGAATAAGTCCAAGTCTGCGAAAAAAATAATTGGGGCGAGGGACAGCCTTTAATTGATCAACGGATTATCCGGACCGGATTTAATAGCCGTTGGGCTTATAAAGTCCCGTTGAAAAGCACTAGCTAAATATCTTTCTAAATCCATAGGTATGGGACCCTGCCATTGAGTACCTGAAGATAGAATAAAAATCCGTACATGCAAAACAATTCGCATCTTGTGAATGTTGTCATGTTTATAATTATTTTTGTGTAATTTCGGAAATCTGAAAATCGAGTGGCCGAAATCCGAGGAGTTTTTGTGGTGAGCTTGGGGGTGAGAGGTGGATTTTGAAAATATTCAACCAAGGGCAACCCACTTCCAGAAACGCTTCGCGGTCCCTGTCAATGGTTATCGGAGAGTTGATGTTGGAGGTGCCACTTACTTCCTGGAATCTCTCAAGGTGCTTTCGGTCGATCAAATAAAAAACTCTTTGTAAAACGTTTAAGATCTATTGACAGTAGAAATTGATAGAAAAAAAGACCTATGGCACTGTCCTGCATCAGAGGATTTCATTAGTCATAATATAAAACGTTTATTAACCAAATCAGGAGGACGTAAAGCTTCATATCATTTCATTTAAATATATATAATCTTTAATGAATGGCGAATGATGCACATACATATGGTTCAAGCATCCATCTTCATTACTTCCATTCTCACCCACACCCTTTTTCACACAAATCACTTGCGACCATTTCAAATGAAAACTCTAACATATTGAAATTTGACATAACGTCACATCCATCAATAACATAAAGGAGTTCCGTTTGCTCATGGTGGCATCACATTGCTCAGTGCGTGTATCGGATGTCACAAAAAACACGTCCCCAAGTTTGACGATAGTTATCTCATCTGAACCAATATCTTTCAAAATTTTCACAGATTCTCAAGGCGTCGCTTTTTGGGAGAAAATACTTTTAGATGAGATCTGTGAGAGCTTAGCAGAATGGAAAATGGTTAATATTGGTGTTTCGTAGATGTGGTGAAGGCACAATGAACACAGGTTGTAATATGTAATTTGCTCTGATATTGAATTTTTTAACATGCTTATAATGTTCGGAGCAGTACCTGTACAATTTTTATTCGTTGAATCTCATATTTTCAGGGTCTGATAAAGACATGTTGAAGTAAATCTGTGAGAAGTTTTAAAGAGATGGTTTCATCTGCTGCTGATATAACTACCGTAAAACTTGAGGATGTTGTTTTGGGACACCCGAAAAATGCAATCAATATTTACCTAATAATGCAGCTAATATTGGAAATCTATCAGCACCGAATATAACTTCTTCTTTATCATCAACATGTGCTACTATATACGGTGATCCAAACGCCTGAAAAAATTTTCATTAGAATTACAATACCATATAACTTCTCAAAATTTAGATCAGATTAGGTGTTAATCTTAAACAAGGTTGAAGCACTGCAATGCAAAGTAATTACAATCAAATTTGGTCATATTTATTGATTTGTTTTTTGGGTTTTTTTTTTTTGGCGACCAGGTTCTAAAGTGCAACAATCTTTGGTTTACCTACAATCGAACGAATGTATGGAATTTCAAAAACAGATTAATTCTGTAAGTCATTCTCAAAACAATATAAGAATGATGTTCATGTGGAAAAGAGAACTGTCCACGGGCAGATTGTTGACGTGGTCTGAAATAAAAAACTTATTTTGATGGTTAAGAACAAGCAACAGACCTCTAGTTTAACGGCTCTATCTGTATAGGCACGCAATCTATTTTTAACTGGCAAAGTAGACATCATTGATAAGGCTTCGGTAATATCTGCATCTTCTAATCCGGCTTCTTGACTGGCCTACAAAGACATTACATTAAGTACGGGTCAATTCATTGCTTAATTGATTTTCTCATAATAATCAGTAAAATCGAAATTTTCATTGTCTGGTATTTTATACGATGATTTTTTTTTAAGTAATACAATGTGATGTAAATGGAAATTCCTAGACTATAATCCTTCAGTTGCACTTATGAGCTTCAATTTTCATTATTGATCGAAATAGTGTCATCAATCGTTGGCTAGTTCATGCATTGTAGGTTTCAGGGGGAATGACATAAATGCCGACTGAAAACATTTGCCGCGTCTTGTCATTCAGATTGGACAATGAACAATGAGCAAGGGTCTCTCGATAGGATCGGCCAAGTTTGTAAATATAATCCGCAGTTGATGGGAAAGTATTTCATGAGTTGGCGTGTCGACGAGTTGACTAGGCATCTGAATAATTGAGACTTTTCAGAAATTTTTAATATGTTTATGAAATATAGAACATCGTTATCTAAACTTACATCAACAAAACTTTCTGGTAATGTAATGTCTTCATCCTACATACAAAGAAAAAAACTGGAGAACTTCAAAGAAGTGGTATCGCTTCATTCATTTTAAAGTTTCTATACCCTTGGCTATTCTAATCTACATTGAAAATAAGTTCACGTCCGAATTTTAAAAAAACATTCTAAACATATTTTGGACATAATTCTGCAAAATTGGGAAACATCGGTGCCAGTTCCTAACAACTAGACCCCAGTATAATAAGACCCTTGTACTACTGGAAATTAACATTTTGTAGACTATACACTTCTCAACCACTCCCCATTCGTCTAAAAAAAAATATCAAAATGCATATTATACTAATACTACGGTATTTACATTACTCCATATTTTCATCCACAATTGTCGGCTAATTTCTTCTGTTTTATCTATATTCAACATATCTACTGCCGTTATAAATCTCTGTGCTTTTAATGAACCTTTTTCAAACATAACTTCAGAAACATTCTGAAATAAAATAAGTCTTAAGTACTCTTAAGTGAGACAGAATTGATAACATAAATCCAGAGAACTTGTATTACAGTTCCATGCATAAATCCGGATTTATATCCTCTTGAATCCGACCATATTATGTGTTTGCATATCTAAAACTTTGACTCCATTTGCCTCCTTTATCAATGTTTTCAAGGACAGGGAGAAATCACTTTTCGGGTATGTGGATGTGTATGAAATAAATAGACCTCAAACATGTTAGAGCCAACACACCTATGCTTGTACTTCATTTCCAGTCATTCAAAAACATTTTACACTAGATAGTTTACAATAAAGCAACTAAAAATAGGGCCTACCTTTGGAGGTTTTAATGGAACTTTATAATATTCTGCTAGTCTATCTAAATCTTTATACATATATTTAAACTTGTTAGGTACTAGCCCTGGAGGTCTGTTACCAGAAGCTTCCATAACAGCACCAAGAAAAAAGGGTTTCAATTGTAAATCTAAATGCCAATGTGGTCGGTATCTGCATAAAACCTGAAATATATTATAATGATTAATAAATACCGAATTTTCAATGAAACTCTTTTAAGTCTTCGTAAGTTTGTGTTGTCTTACACATTCAACATTGAGATCCGAGACCTCAATTTAAGTATTGATATTTTTTTTATATATATACAACTACCAACAAATTTGGACTGTTAATCCTTTATATATTATATTTGGAAATAAATGAGGTGGGTTGAAGTTACAGTCCGATTTGACAGGTCTAAATGGACGAAATGGTTAAGTACGAATTGACTCACTGGGTGATCTCAGCTTGTTTACAGTTTGTGACATTTCAATGTAAATAACACCGTGACGTTTATCAAACATA
Source organism: Lottia scabra (assembly GCA_029955415.1). Lineage (NCBI taxonomy): Eukaryota > Metazoa > Mollusca > Gastropoda > Lottiidae > Lottia > Lottia scabra. The sequence goes on from JARJEI010000004.1 coordinate 25,442,423, forward strand.
TATACAAATAAATCTTACCTCAAATGCTAACCAGGAATAAGGAGACACAACATCGTAAAATAGTTCAACTGTTTTCTTCGCCACCTGAGCCATCGCATTAAAAAAAATGTCAAAAGGCCTATAAAAACATATAAGTGGACTTTGATCGAAGGCTAAAGGTGGATAACTCTTGAATAAGATTAAGACTAGAAAGTTTTCATTTATTTTCTCTTTTTATATTAATCGGAAAATAACTCTTTATCGTATTTTCATTGAGATACTATTCTTAATTTAAATGGTAGAGTTATAACCATGACCCTTTGTTTCTGTACGTTCAATTGTTATATACGGTCCTTGAAACGTACCTGTAAGTGTACGATTTGACAGACTGGTATATTAAAGTGAAATTATGTGAACGTCTGGACAATCTGGAATAAGTTCTAAAGGCGGCGCTGTTTTCAAGATGGAAGCAAATTTTAGCAAAAATAAAAATTATGATGATAATTCTCTTTTCTACACTATATTATCAATTAATTGATTTGTCAAGTTGTCTGGATGTTGTATTTAGTGACAGTGTTAACTTGTACCCTACCGAAAATCTAACTGTGATCGTCTAAAATGGATAAATTGAGTATCATTTCTGGTGCCTTGTTTTTTGCAGCTGACATCTTTGCTGTCATTAGTCTGGCAATGCCAAATTGGATTATTTCAGAAGTTGGAGGTAATTTTAAATTGTCATTGGGATGCAGTTGTAGAAACTTTAATTTAGTAATGACAGGATGAAAAGGAAACGATACTTAGTACAAGAGAACTATTGCCATTGACACAAGTATAAAGCATGAATAAAGAAGGCAAAATTTTTCAATTTTCATTCACACTTTACTTTAAGACAATATTATTCATTCTTTTATCTGTTTTTCAGGGAATGTTTATATTGGCCTTCTACAGACTTGCTTGACAATTTATGGCAGGCCGCCTATATGTTTTTCTCCAGAACCAGTACGTGCAGAATGGGTCATGACATTTATATGTGTAGTTCTGGGTATTATGTGTATCAGTATAACAGTTATTTTATTAGGCCTTTCATTATGGGAATACAGAGTCATGAAGTTTGCACGATGGCTAGGATTTGTGGCAAGTAAGTATTCCGTGAAATGTGAACATTTGATATAAGTGACCTGCTAAGGGTTGCTTTGACTTTTTATATATGCCTGCAATACAAAGGATTTGAAAATTCATCAGCTAGTCAGTAGCAGGGCACTCAAATGAGATCAATTGGATTTTTTGGAAATTGTCTCCAGTTCATATGACCTTATAATTCTTTTTATATATTTTTCAGTGATTTTATTCTGTCTGGCTGCTGTGATATTTCCTATTGGCTTTGATATGGATCAAATAGGAGGAGAAGCTTATCAGTTACCTAATAACTTTCGTGTTGGAATATCATATATTTTCTTTGTATTGGCCTTGTGGATTACTGTAGTGTCTCAACTTTTTGCATCTAAAGTTTGTCTCCCACATTTTTGAGTGAAAAATGTTTGGGAGTTCTGTAAAAGCAAAGCAATCTTGTTAATCAAAAATAATTGACATAAAATGGCAGATTATTTTAAGCATTGTAACATTTCTCACTGTTGCCAAACTATATTCATGCAGAAAGTGAGATTTTATTTTGAAGTATCGTGAGCTATATCTACACAAATGATAAGGGGTTATTCGAAATCAAATAGTTGAGCAATGAATGATATTTGTACACATTCAGTAGGTTACTTTGTTTTTAGGGAGTTTTAGTTTTCATATTACCCATGTTAAATAATGTTTTATATAACTCTGCCTATAAATTAAGAGGACTGCTTGGAATTATGTTTTAATGTGCATTAAATATCTGTACTCAAATTGTGCTACATTAGAAATATTCGGTGTGTAACATTCTTATATGATAACTTTTTAAGACATCGCATTTTTCTATGATAGTAAGATTTTTGATTATAGTATATTTACCTTTTCTAGTCAGTTGTACAGTTTATATCCATGTGATTGAGTTTGTTTATTTGTTTGTTATTGTTGTCTTCCTTGTCTTATAAAGTCATGACATATTCTATTGATAATCATTGACTCAGACATTAAACCAAAGATCAAGCTTTTTATTTTTTTTTGCTTTATTTTGTTATAATCATCTCTTTCCAGTTATATTTTTTCTGTAGTTACTCGCAAAATTCAAAGATATGATAAATATTCTGTGCATATTCTGTGGCATTTCAATACTAAAGCACAAACAGTTTTGTCTATCTTCAAGTAAAATGAATAGAATTTGATGCACTACTATATTTTTACAGTGATTTTTACTACCAAATTGTGTAGTTTTGCATTGATTTCTGTGCTTAATTACAATTCACATATATGTTAGGAGGAGGGTTTTAATAAGAAAGGACTAAATTTCAGTGAAAAATGTATGTTGTGTTAATTTTTTGGAACATTATGGGAATTTATTACAATAGTACATGCTAAGAGTCACAACGACATATTATGCTTTTACCAATTTATTGATGATTATGGCCAAACTATTGTTTATCAGCTTGCAAAGCAAATTATGAAGTCATTCTCTTATTACATCAAAAAGTAGAACTTTTAAAATTTGATAGATTTTTATGTAAAATAATTTTTTTTTAATGTTTATCCTTTTTAATGCCAACTGCAATTATTAAAAAAATGTAAAACCTGAATTTTGTTTATTTTTTAATGGTAGCAAGGGATGTATAATTATGCACAATAGGAGATATTTGGATTTGACGCTTAGATAATAATTAAAATCCCTACAAGCAAAACAATTCCGTTCGTTGATCAAAAATCTCGTCCAGAGCATGACAAAATCGGGTGCAATAATTATATAGTAGTGGACTTCCCATACAATAAAAATATGCCATGTGCATTGGAATCCCGTTTATCCGCACATTGCCGATCCAAATAAAGCTGTGTGGTTTAACGAATAGTGTCATAATACAACTAAAATTTTTCGGAAATATTTGGATATCGGTCAATTGTGGATTCTGAACAGGTACCGTTTGTTCCAATCCTAGCTTCAATCGAACGGTATAGCCTTCCCATGTGATGTATTTTGATTCTGATAATCTTTCTTTCACGTATGATATAAAAACCACATATATAAATAAGAAAGTTAAATTTATATATTTTGAGGTATATGAGAAGGGGCTATGCTGTTTCCGTGCAGTTACAGTACTTTTGAAAAATACTAATATACAAATCAAGACCCAAAACTAAGCCATCACAATGCCCATTTTTCCTTTGTAAAAAAGTCTTTCTTTTTCCCTTTAGGATATCCATGATTTTAGGATCGGTTGTCGTTTGAAATTCAAGTATATTATGTACATATATTTCACATGGATGCGTAGGCTGTTAATATTTATATATTAGATTAATCTGCAAATAAAAAAATATTGATTATTATCATAATACCATTAATTGTAGTTATATTAAACATGGACTCGAATGAACAATTTCACGTGAAAATAATAAATAAATTCATGCTGTTATCAAACAACTTATTAGTTTAAGCATTGTAATCACTGGAGTGGCATGTCATTAGTGTAGGCGCAATGAGATGAGACGTATACGAAATGAAGTGAAATAATTTCATGATATGACGTATGTTCGTGATCCAGATCTATTCTTCTGTTTGTAGTACTCCTGGACTTGTATCGCGTAAAAAATAGCGAGGGACGCTAAAAGCATGAGCAATGAACCAAATCAAATGTTTTTCGACTTCTAACATCCTTGGAGATTAATATTTGGAACAAGCTTGATCTAAATTTATAAAGAATTGCGCCTTTAAGAGTGTTTACGAGCAAATAACTGAACGGGTTTCAGTTTCGGTAGTGTTCCGTGTGTGATTCAAACACTCAGCAATTAATTTCGTTAAATATTTTTCATTTTTTTTAAATTATCAATAGGGGTTATCCAAAGACAGGGGCCCTGAAACTTAATTCAAAAATCATATTCACATCTTTATAGAATTGTATCTGTAAGAAATCTGTGAAAAGGCCATTGATTTCCTAGTTTGGAAATAAACTGAAGCCAAAGCTCCGAGAGTTTCATGAATATGGTTTGAAAGAGGCTGTAAGCCACTCATGGGGTTATTGGACACCCACTTCAAATTTTAGCTATCTATATCGAGTTCACAAAACGATTAACGCACTTTCAAGAACTGGGACAATGAATTATAATATACTAACTGTATTACTGCACTGTATAAATAGTTTATTAGTTAGTATGCTATATTATTTACCTAGATTTACTATTTAAGGATGCGTTCTACGACTCGCCTTGACTTTCTTCAACAGTTTGTCTTTTATAATCAGCTTTGATAAACACTGAAATATATATATTAAGCTCACAATCTTTGGTGAAACAAGATCATCCTGTCTGATGACGCTAATGAGGCGGGAAACATCTGATTTAGAATGATGTAGAATCTGTACAGATTGCCACTGAAATGATATTTTTGAAGCTACGACTCTCAATATTAAGTGACAAGAATAAATTTCCAGTAAGATGGTTTCAATAACATGATAACTTAAGATTTCATTTTAAAATAGAAAAATCTACCAACGTTTCAGATACTTACTAGTTACAATGCTACCAATCACCAGTATGACAATTGCTGCAATGTTACTCTGTAGTATTCCATATTGAGAAATAACTTGTCTTAGAGCAAGTGTAAAAATCAAACCACAAAACTGTAAATAAATATAATATAAGATTTGTGTTATTAGTAAATCTCTTGTTCTCCTGTCTGCAACTTATCGTGTCAATGAAAAAAGACAATTCCATGTAGTGAGCAATGGCTAAAATTATTCGGTATGGATCCTAAACAGTATGGAACTAATGTGCTGCGACCTTGCATTAAAATTAGAAGCTGTTGTACCACTAACGACATGGTTTATTTTTCAACATTGTCTCCCCTGCGGTCCACACACTTCTTCCAGCAGTGTTGGGGTGCTTGGATCCCGGTGGTATAGAAGCTATCGTCCACCAAAAAAGTCCCCAACAGCAGAAATGACCTCATTATCAGTCCGGTGCAGCTTCCCAACCAGGTGTTTGTTCATGTTCGGGAACAGAAAATAGTCAGATGGTGCCAAATCTGCTGTTGAGGACTTTTTTGGTGATAAGGATGAGAGCTTCTATACCACCGGGATCCAAGCACCCCAACACCGCTGGAAGAAGTGCGTGGACCGCAGGGGAGATAATGTTGAAAAATAAACCATGTCGTTTGTATCAGAAAATGTGGAATTTAATGCATGTCAAGTTTAATCACTGTGGCATAACTCCTTCTGGGTCAGGCTATGAACTTTTCAGCCCCTCCACCCTCGTACATCAGTTTCTTAACTTGCAATTGCACAATATATCTTCGACAGCAAAAGAAAATCAGTATGTTAAACTACAACCGCCATAAGATAGATCCGGAAGTAACAACACTCAAAATTTGGTTCTGTTAACTGTGAAACATATTTTTGCCAGTTGTCTAGGTTTGAGTCAGTTTTTAATGTTAAAATGCGAATGTGAATATTTACGTTTGCCATGGCTGTGAGCACACCACTTGGTATTCCTTCTGGCTCTGGGTACGTTAATTCTGCAGCAAACTCATATCCAACCGGTAAAAACCCAGTGGCAAAAAATCTATAAAAAAGTTAATGCGTTAGTTCATTCAGATGGCTTTGTATTGAAATATCTTCCAGACGTAATAATGCCTCTGAGGTAAGCAATCGCTGATATGTAAAGAGGGTCTAATCGTTTCGTTGGGATAGGACAAACGACTGAAGTCCCGTGTGCTACAGACTCATTAGACATAACAGATGCAGAAAACTCAAATTCGTTATGTTTGGTACAGTTTCGATTAATTTATCTTACCCAAGAATACCCGCAGTAATAAAAACAATCCATATTTGATTTTGGTCAATAGTAAACGTAAATAAAACCATAGATACTGCTGATAACCAATATAAAGCTACAGAAGTTCCCCTAAACATAGATAACAATAGTTATTATTTAATCAATAGTTCATCTTCGTTTAAATTGAATATGTGACAATAATAACGTGGATCTTATCTTTAATGCTGAGTGAATTAAATTGGCCGTTAAAACTATAATGGTAATATAATTCATTACACATTATAATTAAAACAGGGATGGCCATTCTGTCGGCAATAGTTACGGCAGCAACGACGTACCAGATGTTGACAAGAGTAACAATCTGAGAGTAACAGTTTTAAACAACAAGAGCTTTTACATTATTTATGAAATTTCAAGTTCAATCCTGGGTGATTATAAACAATTCCAACAAGTTTCTTTAAAATCTGTCAAGAATTATGCCTTCTGTGTTCTGGAGTGTTAACGAATAACAAGCTAAAACTGTGTAGGCTTTTTACAGGCTAAAAATTTAACATGTTTTCAAGAATAGGGGCAATAACTGATAAATTCTTTTTGTATGATTTATCCCTCTCTCCCTACAAACACTCACACCAAGTTTCATCACATTCCTTCAACAATTATGGACAGACAGACAAAAAGGCAGACAAAAAAGGCGACGATTATACGTCCACAGTAATACATGTATGTGGATTAATACAAAGTTTATACAAAATAAAGTCTTACAGCAGTTTCAGTATGAAATAACATTTATCTCGAAAAATAAATAAAATCTTACTTATATGTTTTAAACCTATCAAGCCATAAACCAGCTAATATAGACGATACAATTCCTGCTAGAATAATAACTAAACCAATTCTTCCAGCATTTACTTCTTGATCCTGAAAGTTAAACACGATCTTGTCTGTAACTAGTCAAAAACATATTCCAACACTAGCCTATATATCTTCTATAATTTCTTAAAGTGTCAAGGATCTTCTAGTTTTTCAACATCTAATAGACCATCTGACTTAACAAAAGCAGCGACTACCACCATCAAGAAGAATAACCTTGATCATAACTAGTTTGGAAGAATGAAGAAGAGTAAAAATCGGTCAGATGAACATCAAATCCAAAATTATCTGTCAGAATCTAGGAGTATAGATCAATACTCCTAGGTCAGAATGCACCAATGCAATGCTATTTATCATTTTCTCACTACGGGGAGGACCTTCTGTTGGGACTTGCGTCCAAGAAACTTACTTGAACTCTACGGACTATTCTGGATTGTACCTGCCATACTTACACTTTCCTCAAATATTTTAGAGACATATCCACGATCTTTGTTCTGGTCAGCTTGTAGAATTCAGTAATGATATTCAATGATAACGTAATATTTTCATATCTAACTTGGTGCAGCATGAAATCAGCTCTGGTCAGCTTGTAGAATTCAGTAATGATATTTGATGATAACGTAATATTTTTATTTTTAACTTGGTGCAGCATGAAATCAGCTCTAGTCAGCTTGTAGAATTCAGTACTGATATTTGATGATAACGTTATATTTTAATTTAAAACTTGGTGCAGCATGAAATCAGCTCTAGTCAGCTTGTAGAATTCAGTAATGATATTCAATGATAACTAAATATTTCAATTTTTAACTTGATGCAGCATGTAGAATTCAGTAATGCTGTTTGATGATAACGTAATATTTTCATTTCTAACTTGGATGCAGCATGAAATCAGTTCTAGTCAGCTTGTAGAATTCAGTAATGCTATTTGATGATAACGTAATATTTTTATTTTTAACTTGGTGCAGCATGAAATCAGCTCTAGTCAGCTTGTAGAATTCAGTAATGATATTCAATGATAACGTAATATTTTCATTTCTAACTTGGTGCAGCATGAAATTAGCTGTAGTTAGCTTGTAGAATGCAGTAATGCTATTTGATGATAACGTAATATTTTTATTTTTAACTTGGTGCAGCATGAAATCAGCTCTAGTCAGCTTGTAGAATTCAGTAATGATATTTGATGATAACGTAATATTTTTATTTTTAACTTGGTGCAGCATGAAATTAGCTCTAGTCAGCATGTAGAATTCAGTAATGATATTTGATGATAACGTAATATTTTTATTTTCAACTTGGTGCAGCATGAAATCAGCTCTAGTCAGCATGTAGAATTCAGTAATGATATTTGATGATAACGTAATATTTTTATTTTTAACTTGGTGCAGCATGAAATTAGCTCTAGTCAGCATGTAGAATTCAGTAATGATATTTGATGATAACGTAATATTTTCATATTTAACTTGGTGCAGCATGAAATCAGCTCTAGTCAGCTTGTAGAATTCAGTAATGATATTTGATGATAACGTAATATTTTTATTTTCAACTTGGTGCAGCATGAAATCAGCTCTAGTCAGCTTGTAGAATTCAGTACTGATATTTGATGATAACGTAATATTTTTATTTCTAACTTGGTGCAGCATGAAATCAGCTCTAGTCAGCTTGTAGAATTCAGTAATGCTATTTGATGATAACGTAATATTTTCATTTCTAACTTGGTGCAGCATGAAATCAGCTGTAGTTAGCATGTAGAATTCAGTAATGATATTTGATGATAACGTAATATTTTCATTTCTAACTTGGTGCAGCATGAAATCAGCTGTAGTTAGCATGTAGAATTCAGTAATGATATTTGATGATAAAGTAATATTTTCATTATTAACTTGGTGCAGCATGAAATCAGCTCTAGTCAGCTTGTAGAATTCAGCAATGATATTTGATGATAACGTAATATTTTTATTTTTAACTTGGTGCAACATGAAATCAGCTCTAGTCAGCTTGTAGAATTCAGCAATGATATTTAAAACGTAATATTTTCATTTTTAACTTGGTGCAACATGAAATCAGCTCTAGTCAGCTTATAGAATTTAGTAATGCTATTTGATGATAACGTAATATTTTTATTTTTATCTTGATGCAGCATGAAATGAGCTCTAGTCAGCTTGTAGAATTCAATAATGATATTTGATGATAACGTAATATTTTCATGTTTAACATGGTGAAGCATGAAATGAGCTCTCTTCAGCTTGTAGAATTCAGTACTGATAATTGATGCTAACGTAATATTTTCATTTTCAACTTGGTGCAACATGAAATCAGCTCTAGTCAGCTTATAGAATTTAGTAATGCTATTTGATGATAACGTAATATTTTTATTTTTAACTTGGTGCAGCATGAAATGAGCTCTAGTCAGCTTATAGAATTCAGTAATGATATTCAATGATAACGTAATATTTTCATATCTAACTTGGTGCAGCATGAAATCAGCTCTAGTCAGCATGTAGAATTCAGTAATGATATTTGATGATAACGTAATATTTTCATTTCTAACTTGGTGCAGCATGAAATTAGCTGTAGTTAGCTTGTAGAATGCAGTAATGCTATTTGATGATAACGTAATATTTTTATTTTTAACTTGGTGCAGCATGAAATGAGCTCTAGTCAGCTTGTAGAATTCAGTAATGATATTTGATGATAACGTAATATTTTCATTTTTAACTTGGTACAACATGAAATGAGCTCCAGTCAGCTTGAAAAATTTAGTAGAATTATTAGCACTGTAGTGATTTTTGATGATAATTTTTTTTTAACTTGTGATGATAATATGTTATATTTATTAAAATTCTTACTTACTTGATGATAGTATAATATTATATTATTTAACAATGTTGCTATAGCGAAATAAACACCTGTTAATAAACCTGAAAAAATAACCAAGTTTTCTATGTTATTTTCTATTTTCACTCGACATTGGTATCCAAGCGTAACATTGAACAATAGACTAAATTTAAAATTTAAAAACCAAATGGAATGGTAAAAACACGGTTATATGATCTTAAGATAGATCTTTGCTTTTCAAATTCGATTATTTTTTATATTTGAAAAGTTAACAATAACTCATGATTGCTTTTTCACTTACATCGATTGATTTTTAATGAAAAGACTCAAATTTTGCAAGAGAGACGTGAACATTATTACTTTTTTACATTATTAGTTTAGTTAAAGGGAGAAGTAAGTTGAGTCGAACGCATGAACTAGCGCCTTTAAACTGACTTACCATACGATATTGATATCAATATAAATGATGGTTGTTTGATTAATATTTTGAATGAATGACGATAATCTTCGGTTTTGATTCCTTGTATAATAGCTAACTGAGCATAACTTGGAGGTAGTTGAGGTTTTTTCTCTAAAACTACAAGACAAAAATTCACATTAGCTAACAGGTGTCTAAATAGTAGAATGTGCAAATGATGACGTCCAATGTACTATATAGGTATTATATATTAATGGTTGATGCTTCATTATTACCTTACTTTTTTAATTGATATCTCCAAGTAAAGTTCCTATCATAAAAAGCTGCTTTTGCCTTCCAAGAGATATTTGGAATTGATAAACGAAATACAATCATTAATAGTTTTCACGCTCTACTTTTATTCTGAAACTGTGCCAGGTTTGAAATTAAACAAATATATTTCACTTACAGATGATATTTAATAGAAATATTAAAGTAGCTACAGCAGCTCCCAAATAAAACATCAAGCCCAATCCTACACCAGTATCATGTAAATTATCACTGTTTGGTACTAACATAGGAGGTAGCAAGAATCCCATAGCAACTCCCAACTTAAAATAAAGAAAACATATCTTCTATAGAAGTGAAAAGCGCAAAAACAAAATTATCTTTCACTTTTTGAATCTCATTTACCAAGTCGCTGTATTTTAAAAAGAGTTTTTTCCAAGTATATCACGTATATCGGGTGTATCAATAAAAACGTCCCCAAGTTTGACCGTAAGCTGTTGGTGAACTGATCTCTTCAAAATTCTCACAGATTTACTTCAACATGTCCTTGTCAGACCCTGAAAATATGAAAGTCATCGAATAAAAATTGTATAATTACTGCCTTGAACAAAGTAGCATGTCAAAAAATTCAATATCAAAGCAAACTACACATTTCAACCTGTGTCTATTGTGCTTTCACCACATCGACAACCAATATTATTCATTTTCCATCCAGAAATGCTCTCACCGATCTCATCTTAAGATATTTTCTCCCAAAAAGCAACCTTCCGGCCTTTTAGTTCCTGTTCATCCAGCATGTTCCACTGGTGATCGTAATGACTCCGGTCAGTATGAGATTCTCTTCATTAACGTGTGTACTGCACTTGGGATAGAGGGGCACAATAACTGAACAGGAACTGAAATGCAGGATGGTTGCTTCTCGAGTGGTATCTTTAGATGAGATCCGTGAAAAATTTATCAGGATGGAAAATGTTTGATATTGTGGTTGATGTGGCGAAGGCACAATGCACACAAATTCAAAATTATATGTAATTTGCTCTGATATTGAATTTTTTTACATGCTACTTTGTTCAAGGCAGTTCTTGTACACTTTTTGTTCGATGACTTTCATATTTTCAGGGTCTGATAAGGACATGTTGAAGTAAATCTGTGAGAAGTTTGAAAGAGATCGACTCACCAGCAGCTGAGATACTTTACGTCAAAGTTGGGGACCTTTTTATGGGGACACCCGTTATAGCCTACACATAAAAATCACGTTTCAGCTTTCCGGATAAAAATGTGTCTAGTATTGGGCGTTACCATGACAAAAGCGCTGAGGTGATGCTAATATAGTGCCCGATATTCATACAAACTAGGTAATCAAAAACCCTAGAAATGTCAAGTTATGGTTATGGACTTCAAATGCGAAAGAAGATAAATTTGAGATTCTGTGAGTTTTTATATACTTTTACCTGGTTAGCAAACACACCAAGTGCTGTAGCAAGGGACACTTCATTGGCACCAAACCATACTGCAGAAATCTGAGGTGGAAAACTTGTTACACATATATTAGACAGACCATTTAGTACTTGAGCTATCAATAAGACATAGAAACGATCAGGTTGAACAGCAACACATTTAATCCAAGAAGCTAAACAGTTTAATGTTACTCCAAATATAATATTCATTTTTAATCCATATTTATTGAGTAGCCATAATCCCGGTAGAATAAATAAAGGATAAATTAACATATAAACTGAGGCTAGCCAGTCCACATACATAGCTTTTACATTGTCATCATCAGGTAAACTTTCATTATAATATCGTATCATAATATTGTTAATTATGTTCATATGTACAAACTGATAAGCATTGTGTATAGAATATAACGAAAAGAGGCCTAACATAATCCATCTTCTTTTATAAACATGTACGTGAATATCATTATTCGTTGATATGGTACCATTAGTTTCCGTTGGGTTCAGGTTTGGCAGGTCAATTCCTGGTAACTCCTCTGTATATTTCCTACGAATCGTTTCGTCCATCAACTTCATGTCGGGAGTCTGCTATTCAAGAAATAGCGAATATACTAATTCTTACAATCTCTTCCTATTAAATAAATTTCATATCCACGTATTATATATTAAATGTAAATCGTAGGCCACCATCATTATCATAAACAAAATGAATTTTCCAGTTTAAAAAATCAATATAATAAGCCTACCTATGCATATAATATAACGCTGAATTCGTTGACCCATTTAAGTGATAATATAATATAATTTATTGACTTTCGTTTATGTATCCTAAGTAAGCTTTTATTTAGCAACTAAAATATTTAAAGGGATATGTTCACTAACTATACAACAAATAAAATTTGAGTCTCAGAATCTGGAATTATTTAGCTATTCTAATCCATAATATAGTTAACAACTCTCCCTCAAAATTTAAGCCTTCAAATTCCTGTGTAGCCCTAAATATGAGCGTTTGAAAGTCAAAAATACGACTCGCCGTTTAGTAAGACTATATGAATTATATAGAAAACATTTATACAGAAAATGGAAGATAAATGTTTAGGTAGTTGTATTATTGAAGGGATTGTGTAATTTTGGGACAGATCCAGTATTTCCGAAGGCTATTTACATAAATTCCAGGCTCAAATCGATCCTCGAAAATGGAGAACATTCCCCTTTAAGGTATCATTGTGAGTTACGCATGCTTACTGTAGACATAAAACACTAACTGAAAACAATTCCTAGGCGATATTCTAGATCAGAGAAATCCCCATTCCCATTTGAAACCAGCTTTTCAATCTTTTCGAATTTATACATTATGATATCGCAGACGTCGCAGTGTCGATGAAAGCTCAAAAGACGAAAACAACAGGAGAGATATCGTTTATTGAAGTTGGTCAATTCCCACCGACACATAATCTTAGGTTATAAGTGTATGGAGATACATCAATTCTCGGATAACGCCTTTATTTTGCCAGAGGAAAATAGGCAAAACCCCAAGCGACAAAAACTCATCAATAGTTATAGTAGTGTACGTATAACTAGTATAAGTGAGACCCTCCCTTTAACCCAATACAGTGTACTCTGTCATTTCCGACATCTGAGTACTACGACATTCTGCGTAATCCGACATCAATGTCTGGTCCCGATTGAATTCCTTCTTATGTCAGTTTAAAACACTCTTAGTATTCCGACAATCTGTGTATTCCGAATTACGACACTGATAATTGGTCCCGAGTCCCGACAATATTTAAGACAGAAAAAAATGTTAAAAATCAGCGAGAGAGATTTGAAAATTCATAATGTTTAGTTAAATATAAAAATATATATCTAACTGCAAACAGTTTCGGATTTGTAGGACTCGATCAGTGCAGTGCTTATGCTGGAGTTGAGATCCGCCTCAGATTATATCGCATATTATGTGATATTTAATTTTACTTCCTTACTCCTATCATTTGAATTCAATAAACATGGCTCGCTGTTCATTAGTTTTTGTATAACTTTTACAACAAAAAAAAAACAGAAAACTTTCAAATGCTATATTTTTATACGCCAACGTCTGTCTGTCTGTCGGTCCACAAGAATTGGAGCCATGGTGTCTTGATGGATTTTGATGAAACTTGTTGTGAGTGTTCATAATCATTCAAGGATGAAACCTATTTAAAATAAGACCAATCGAAAAATATTTGATGGGTTATTGCCCTTGCTTTTGAAAATATGTTGTGGACACGACAGAGAGCTGGGTTCTTGGTGGATTTTGATGAAACTTGGTGTGAGATGGGAAAAGGGGCATATTGTGACAGGGGCAAAATGAAAAAGGGGTGAAATGGGAAAGGGGCGAAACAGAAAAGTGGCGAATTGGGAAGGGACCAAATGGAAAGAGACAAAATGGGAATGGGCAAAATGGGAATAGTTTGGGGGCGAAGTTGGAAGGGGCGATATGGGAATAAACCGTTTTATTCATGTGATGCACCTCTTTAATTTGAAAGATAGCTTGCCAGGCAAGGTAATATACGCCCACTGGCAGCTTTGTTCGAAAAAGAACATTTGGCAGAAAATAGCAACCTTCAAATATTCAACCTGTAGTCATAGGCCTACATTTCATTCAGAACTTAAATTAAGTGTCGTCCAAACATTTTTATTTTTTTCGCGATTTCATCAAGGGTTAAGCATTCATCAAGTTTAGTCAAAATCCGTCTCTGTTTATGAGCTAAAAACTAAAACCTATTTTGAACAAGAAGGGCAATAAGTCATATCAAATATGTTTGTGACTTGCATAGTGTTAACAAGCTAAAAATCGAACGCGTTTTAAAGAACAAGGGCAATAATTCATATTAAATATTTTCCGATTCTTTTGATTTTCAATAGGGTTCATCCTTGGGTGATAATAAACAATTTCAGCAAGTTTCGTCAAAATCTGTAAAGAATTGTGACTTGTAAAGTGTTAACGAGCTAAAAATCCAACGCGTTTTAAAGAACAAGGGCAATAATTCATATAAAATATTTTCCGATTCTTTTGATTTTAAATAGGGTTCATCCTTGAGTGATAATAAACAATTTCAGCAAGTTTCGTCAAAATCCGTAAAGAATTGTGACTTGTAGAGTGTTAACAAGCTAAAAATTGAACGCGTTTTAAAGAACAAGGGCAGTAATTCATATTAAATATTTTCCGATTCTTTTAATTTTAAATAGGGTTCATCCTTGGGTGATAATAAACAATTTCAGCAAGTTTCGTCAAAATCCGTAAATAATTGTGGCTTGTAGAGTGTTAACAAGTAATTGTGGACGGACGGACCGACGGACGGACCGACGGATATGGGTGACGGCAATATACGCTCCACATTTCATGTGGGCGTATAAAAAGGTATTAGGTCTACACGTAATTAAAATATCGAGTTACGGTGTAAATAAGAGTAGGCTATATTTTTGTCTCAACCTGAATTAATAAAGAACAATTACCTAACCTTTAAGGAAACATTTTTAGAATCGATATTTAGCAATATAATAGATTCCTTTGCGGGGGGTATATCGAAATATAAAGCTCGGCTTACCCAACGTGAGCTTTTCATTGTGTTGTTTCTATGCTTGTCATATATCAATGACTTATATTATAATATAAATGTACATGTATTAACAATATTGACGAGATATGTATGCCTTGCCTTACCCCATTAAGTAATTTAAATAGATGTATCTATATTTATCCGGGATATTAATTGATTTGATAAGCATGACATTATAACTAGGCCTATCTGCAAAAACAAATTTTTATTGTCCGGAAATTTGAAACTAGTTGCCTACGGCAGCCATTTAAAACTAAATACTGTAGACTTAAAGGGCCATCTCGCTTAAAAAAAGGTTTACATTGTCAAAAAAGTCGCAAATGTTACCTTAAAATATTTACCTAAAGTGTTTTTTATTATATCTATGTATCATCTTAATCAAACTGAATTTGTTTTTAAAAGTTTATTTTAATTAAGCAGGTTGTCCTAGTTTTGATGTTTGGCTTAATAATGGCTCAATATTACTAGCTGAAACCTTTAGAATACATAGGAGGGACAATTAGGCGTTTAGTTTACTCAAATCCTTACAGTAGTATACTAGCAAGGTCCAAAAAGCGTAACGAAATTTTAAACCTTTAGTATTTTTAGTGTTTAAAAATTAACGGCTGATTTTTTTTTAGTTAAATCTTTCAGATACATCAATACATCACATATATATACCTAGATTTAGGTATATAGTTTTAACAAATTTGAGCAAAAAAAAATTGCTCTAGATAAAAAATCGGATTGTCCCTTTAATGGGTGTTGTTTTGGGTAACTAAGAAAAGACAGACAGACCATGATCATTTATGTTATATATTGGTTCGAATGAAAAAGCGATATCACTGAGCTTTGATTGTTTCAAGGTTTCGGGCACAAAAGCCAATATGATTTTATCAAAGGTAATATAACTTTTCTATGTAATTTAGCATTTTAAATTGTCAACTTGTAACAAATGATCAAAAAACATGAAGTGCTTTTATTATTTTGCATCATAATTTTTATGTAATTGGATATCGTTCAATAAAGGATAAATAGAGGTTATCCTATGGCTACGAGTGGATATGGTTTTTATGCCATGAGTGTTTGTGATATTTCCACGAGTGGCGTAGCCACGAGTGAAAATATCACAAACACGAGTGGCATAAAAACCATATCCAAGAGTTTGCCATTGGATAACCTATTTATCCGATCTCTGTTTTTTGTTATATGTAAAACGGTTTTTACTCATACCGTACCATTACATGTTATTAAACATCACTGACAGTAAACAATCTTGACAAAACGCTAATTTCGACGCGAAAAAGTCTCGGAAAGACTTTTTTCGTGTTTTTGTGACGTTCGCTTTTAATTATTCCTTCGAAGTTAACAGAGGCAAACCCGCCATTTTGACTGTTAGTAAGGAGTGAAGCACATGCATTAAAGCTTGGCCACGTCCATCGAATACCACCCATTGAATACCATATTTATTCAATGGGATATCATTTTTATCCGACATAAAAAGAAAAAAATTTTTTTTATCTAGATTGCATCACAGACACAGAATATGAAAAAAAAATTCATTGGAAACAAATTTTAAATTTTTATTTCCCATATCGGTTATAGGATAAATGTAAATATATTATCATAATATACCTAGATTTCCCGATAGTTATTTTTTTTTTATTTGAACCATAAATATTCACCTATATGCAATAATTATTAATTAAGATAAGAAGTAAACTGTACTTTCAGAAAACTAGCTTACATTAAAAATTTCAAATTATGATTTTTCTGTCATTTTTGTACTTTTAAAATGCACCATATCAATTTAATCTCTTAAAAAGTATTTTGGGAGCTTCTTTAGCTTTTTATACCGACAGTTGTTTCCCGTTTTTTAGTCTGTTCTCTTTTCGTAATCCCATTAAAAAAAGGTTGGCACCGTCACTGTTTCATGTGACATAATTTCTAGTTGCCATTGTTTGTTTTAAGGATGATAAAGTAGTAACTAATTCCTGAAAGCACCTGCATATTCTCTTATTTTAGGTTTCGTGGGTTATTTTAAGTACATTCTTACTTTGTACTGTTGATGCGTATTATACAAATACTGAAGGTTATGAAACTAAGAGTTCCGGTAAGAGATCTTATTTTGAAATTTGTCGGTGGGTAACACTGTCTAGCGCCCTACTCCTACTCTTTTGGCGAAATGATCATCTGTTGTTGATCACCGTTTTCACAATCGTCATTTTCTGGATCCCACGGAAGAACCATCCGTCGAACCTATTCTATGAATGTGAACCTGTAATCATCAATCGTTGGCTACCTATCTAAATCATTTGGTTGATGTTATAAAATGTAGATATGAATTACAAATGTTTTAATTTACCCTATTCTGACTCAATAAATTGTTTAAAAAACGTGATTGGGGAAATTTAAACGCGTTTACTTACGAATTGTATCTGCTAAATTATAATTTAACGGTATACACTACTCGAAAATCGAACAAGCACGATTCCCGCTATACTACACTCGTATCGTCTTTAGATTTTATAATTAATTAAGGGGAGCAAATCATGTCTTCAACAATTAGTCAATTCAACAAACGGTGACCAGTGTTCTAGAGTTATTATTTCAATAAGTTGAAATTTCTCTGTTCTTTATACACATCTATTAAACTTGTTTATTTTTAGGGTATAACAATAAACAGTCAACCCCAGCAACTGGTAAGTTACAAAAGTATAAACTTGTTGTGATAGTTAAAGTAGACAGATATTTGGATCAAGCTTGATTTCAGTGCCATAGGTACTGTGGAAAAAATTTCAAACGGACTTTTGCACTAGCACAAAAGCCCCGTGCGTTTCTGTGAAATCTAAAATCCGACGAAGTGGAAATGTTCCGGAGAGATTTTTTGTTTCTTATTAGACGCAAAAGAAATACATGTAATAAGAAATGAAATGAAATAGTTATATGTCCTGCTTTTTTGCACCCTCAAATCATGTTGTTTTGAATAGCATATAAACCCAAGGGTATTATTATTTTTTACCTGACCTAATAACAGACTCTGGTCGTTTTGTTTTAATTCGTTAAAAAATCAATAATTAATAAATAATTAATTAAGGGGGATTTAAAGTTCAACAATGGCGTCCAATATGCTAGTTCAGGTTGGTCCTTCAATTATTTTTTTATTTGTTAGATTCATTTGTAAAACTTTACACCCCAGTAAAATCTTTTATTTTAGTGTACAACTATCAGCAGACAACCCCCTCTGGAGTAAATGGTAAGTTTTTTCTGGTAAACTGTAAAAGGGTTCCAAATTTAAAAAACAAAATTGGCGAAAAAATTATCGAACCGCTTCAATGTGAAATATATTTACGAAGAACATTATCCAACAATCAAAGTCAAAATTTGCTCTTTTCTTCACTAGATTTGATCTTTTATATTTAGACAATAAGAGGAGAAGTATAATTTATAATTGTCAATTCGTTTGTTGTCTGATAAGTAAATCATTTGTAGTACAGTATATTCAAGTATGTAAATGTATAGACAAGAACATCCTGTCCCCCAATTAGTGAATTTGAGGGACAGGAAACCATCAATGCGTTATAAGTTGAAATTGCGCAACCAATTTGGTTGCGTTGAAATATTCTTCTTCCTTGGGTTTTTTTTCTCTAAAAACTGACAAATTTCTTGTATGTTTTAAGGTCAGCTTCATAACAACCCTTTTTTTTTGACAAAATAAACCAATAATTGTGTGTCAATATCTTTTTTTAACTATAAAACTGTTATAGCTCCAAGTTCAATTTTGTATGTCTTGTTTTTCCCCTTTTCTGGACTTATTAGAACAAACTGAATTTTGGCATTATGAAAATAATATGTGCCTACTCATCTGTCATCCGAGTTATAATATGACATGCTTATCTGTCTGCTTTAACTTTGCTGATATAGTTCTCTGTTAGATCGAGTTTGCCATTGGCTGACAATTTAATCGCTGCCGAGACGATGAGATGCATTGCCCGCACACGGTGAGTCTATTGCCTCGCGTGACAAAAAATATCAAACAGGATAGAAATTAGTCTCACTGCCTCGAGAGGCGTGAAATTGGTCAAAATACACCCGCACACGGTAAGCTGAGCTAAACGTCTCTCGTGACCGTTTGCTCAGCTAGTTGCTCGCAGTGTGCGGTGTAAACTTTATACAACAGTCAAATAATCTTTATCAGAAACTTCAATTCTTTTAAATTCATATAGTCAATGTAAACCGTACAGATATTAACTTCAGTAAATTCTTTATTTTAGGGTATAAATACCAAGATACAACTTGTAAGTTACTAAATTATTGTAATTAGGTTGTGATAGATAGTAAAATGTTATAAGGGTGTATTTCTATATACATATTTCTTTAAATTAGTGAAACAATTATCCCATCACATCAATGTAAAATATCTTTACGACTTTATATAAAAATCAGAGCCATAATTAATTACTCGTATCGTCTTTAGATTTTACAATTAATTAAGTTAGCAAGTTGAAATTTCACTGTACATGTACATTACAACATATCCGGTGTCCGACTGTAAATAACCCAACCCTGAAAATATGAATATCATCGAATACAAATTGATTAAGTACTGCCTCGAACAAAATAGCAAGCCAAACAAAAATTCAATATCATAGCAAATTACCTATTTCAACCCGTGTTCAATGTGCCCTCCAACCCCACCGCTTCGATCACTAATATCATGCGTTTTTCCATACTGAGACGCTGTCTTGGAATCTCATCTAAGGGTATTTTCTCTTAAAAAGCTAACATCCTGCTATCCGGTTGAAAAAGGAAATTGGCTTTGATATTGAATTTTTGACATGTTATTTTGTTTGGGGCAGGACTTGTACAATTTGTATTCGATGACTCTAACATTTTTTTGGAACAACCGACATATTAACTTCAAATTGTTATTTTAGGGTATAACTACTATCAACAGACAACCCCACCTAGATCAACTTGTAAGTTACCAAATTGTTATTTTGTTGTGATGGATTTTTCGTAAAAGTAGGCCTACAGTCAGATATTTTGATCCAGCTAGAAAAACAGAATAAAAATTAAATAAAATGATATAAAGCGGAAAGGATCCTCACGGAACCTTAGTTGTTATCCTTGTAAAATATAGATCTTTCTTTCAATTCTTCTAAAGTAATAATATTCACTGTAAACTGATTACATCTAATTACTTCAGTAAATTCTATATTTTAGGGTATAACTACTATCAACAGACAACCCCACCTAGATCAACTTGTAAGTTATCAAATTGTTATTTTGTTGTGAAAGAATTTTGGCAAAAGTAGGCCTACAGTCAGATATTTTGATCCAGCTAGAAAAACAGAAAACAAAATAATAAAAAGGGGAAAGGATCCTCACGGAACCTTAGTTGTTATCCTTGTAAAATATAGATCTTTCTTTCAATTCTTCTAAAGTAATAATATTCACTGTAAACTGATTACATCTAATTACTTCAGTAAATTCTATATTTTAGGGTATAACTACTATCAACAGACAACCCCACCTAGATCAACTTGTAAGTTATCAAATTGTTATTTTGTTGTGAAAGAATTTTGGCAAAAGTAGGCCTACAGTCAGATATTTTGATCCAGCTAGAAAAACAGAAAACAAAATAATAAAAAGGGGAAAGGATCCTCACGGAACCTTAGTTGTTATCCTTGTAAAATATAGATCTTTCTTTCAATTCTTCTAAAGTAATAATATTCACTGTAAACTGATTACATCTAATTACTTCAGTAAATTCTATATTTTAGGGTATAACTACTATCAACAGACAACCCCACCTAGATCAACTTGTAAGTTATCAAATTGTTATTTTGTTGTGAAAGAATTTTGGCAAAAGTAGGCCTACAGTCAGATATTTTGATCCAGCTAGAAAAACAGAAAACAAAATAATAAAAAGGGGAAAGGATCCTCACGGAACCTTAGTTGTTATCCTTGTAAAATATAGATCTTTCTTTCAATTCTTCTAAAGTAATAATATTCACTGTAAACTGATTACATCTAATTACTTCAGTAAATTCTATATTTTAGGGTATAACTACTATCAACAGACAACCCCACCTAGATCAACTTGTAAGTTACCAAATTGTTATTTTGTTGTGATGGATTTTTGGTAAAAGTAGGCCTACAGTCAGATATTTTGATCCAGCTAGAAAAACAGAAAACAAAATAATAAAAAGGGGAAAGGATCCTCACGGAACCTTAGTTGTTATCCTTGTAAAATATAGATCTTTCTTTCAATTCTTCTAAAGTAATAATATTCACTGTAAACTGATTACATCTAATTACTTCAGTAAATTCTATATTTTAGGGTATAACTACTATCAACAGACAACCCCACCTAGATCAACTTGTAAGTTATCAAATTGTTATTTTGTTGTGAAAGAATTTTGGCAAAAGTAGGCCTACAGTCAGATATTTTGATCCAGCTAGAAAAACAGAAAACAAAATAATAAAAAGGGGAAAGGATCCTCACGGAACCTTAGTTGTTATCCTTGTAAAATATAGATCTTTCTTTCAATTCTTCTAAAGTAATAATATTCACTGTAAACTGATTACATCTAATTACTTCAGTAAATTCTATATTTTAGGGTATAACTACTATCAACAGACAACCCCACCTAGATCAACTTGTAAGTTATCAAATTGTTATTTTGTTGTGAAAGAATTTTGGCAAAAGTAGGCCTACAGTCAGATATTTTGATCCAGCTAGAAAAACAGAAAACAAAATAATAAAAAGGGGAAAGGATCCTCACGGAACCTTAGTTGTTATCCTTGTAAAATATAGATCTTTCTTTCAATTCTTCTAAAGTAATAATATTCACTGTAAACTGATTACATCTAATTACTTCAGTAAATTCTATATTTTAGGGTATAACTACTATCAACAGACAACCCCACCTAGATCAACTTGTAAGTTATCAAATTGTTATTTTGTTGTGAAAGAATTTTGGCAAAAGTAGGCCTACAGTCAGATATTTTGATCCAGCTAGAAAAACAGAATAAAAATAAAATAATAAAACGGGGAAAGGATCCTCACGGAACCTTAGTTGTTATCCTTGTAAAATATAGATCTTTCTTTCAATTCTTCTAAAGTAATAATATTCACTGTAAACTGATTACATCTAATTACTTCAGTAAATTCTATATTTTAGGGTATAACTACTATCAACAGACAACCCCACCTAGATCAACTGGTAAGTAACCAAATTGTTATTTTGTTGTGATGGATTTTTGGTCAAAGTAGGCCTACAGTCAGATATTTTGATCCAGCTAGAAAAAAAGAATAAAAATTAAATAAAATTATAAAAAGCGGAAAGGATCCTCACGGAACCTTAGTTGTTATCCTTGTAAAATATAGATCTTTCTTTCAATTCTTCTTAAGTAATAATATTCACTGTAAACTGATTACATCTAATTACTTCAGTAAATTCTATATTTTAGGGTATAACTACTATCAACAGACAACCCCACCTAGATCAACTTGTAAGTTATCAAATTGTTATTTTGTTGTGATAGAATTTTGGTAAAAGTAGGCCTACAGTTAGATATTTTGATACAGCTAGAAAAACAGAATAAAAATTAAATAAAATGATATAAAGCGGAAAGGATCCTCACGGAACCTTAGTTGTTATCCTTGTAAAATATAGATCTTTCTTTCAATTCTTCTAAAGTAATAATATTCACTGTAAACTGATTACATCTAATTACTTCAGTAAATTCTATATTTTAGGGTATAACTACTATCAACAGACAACCCCACCTAGATCAACTTGTAAGTTACCAAATTGTTATTTTGTTGTGAAAGAATTTTGGCAAAAGTAGGCCTACAGTCAGATATTTTGATCCAGCTAGAAAAACAGAAAACAAAATAATAAAAAGGGGAAAGGATCCTCACGGAACCTTAGTTGTTATCCTTGTAAAATATAGATCTTTCTTTCAATTCTTCTAAAGTAATAATATTCACTGTAAACTGATTACATCTAATTACTTCAGTAAATTCTATATTTTAGGGTATAACTACTATCAACAGACAACCCCACCTAGATCAACTTGTAAGTTATCAAATTGTTATTTTGTTGTGAAAGAATTTTGGCAAAAGTAGGCCTACAGTCAGATATTTTGATCCAGCTAGAAAAACAGAAAACAAAATAATAAAAAGGGGAAAGGATCCTCACGGAACCTTAGTTGTTATCCTTGTAAAATATAGATCTTTCTTTCAATTCTTCTAAAGTAATAATATTCACTGTAAACTGATTACATCTAATTACTTCAGTAAATTCTATATTTTAGGGTATAACTACTATCAACAGACAACCCCACCTAGATCAACTTGTAAGTTATCAAATTGTTATTTTGTTGTGAAAGAATTTTGGCAAAAGTAGGCCTACAGTCAGATATTTTGATCCAGCTAGAAAAACAGAAAACAAAATAATAAAAAGGGGAAAGGATCCTCACGGAACCTTAGTTGTTATCCTTGTAAAATATAGATCTTTCTTTCAATTCTTCTAAAGTAATAATATTCACTGTAAACTGATTACATCTAATTACTTCAGTAAATTCTATATTTTAGGGTATAACTACTATCAACAGACAACCCCACCTAGATCAACTTGTAAGTTACCAAATTGTTATTTTGTTGTGATGGATTTTTGGTAAAAGTAGGCCTACAGTCAGATATTTTGATCCAGCTAGAAAAAAAGAATAAAAACTAGAATCGTGAGACGATACTGGGCAGTGCGCATCCGGTTTCGTCTATGGGTGAAAAGTGTCATATTCAATCCATACATATAAATTGTTTATATTCGGGAGTGAAAAGTAGAATAACCAGTTCACGTTCGGTGAAAAATGGAATAACTAGCGTATGATCGGTAGTGAAAAGTCATCTGATTAAAAAGTCGTTGTTTTTATTTATGTACATTTTTATACATCATTGGAAGTTTTTTCCATGTCGGCCCCTTCGACGTGCATCACTGACGGGAATCAATCCTGGACGTTCAGGTTGGCGAGCAAGCGTCTTACTCACTGAGCTCCCGCGGCCCCCTTCATATCATAACACCATTTATCATTTTAATATACTTAGCAAAAAAATTATGTTATTATTTTTTTAAAAAACATTTTAATGGTCAACGTTTTTAGACATGCAGTTTTAAAACTTTTTTTTTAATAAATGACAGAACCATATTTTTAGAACGAATTTTTTTTTTGGCATTGGATCGTTATCTTCTATATTTAGATTTTATTTTTTCATTTTTACTACATAATTTAAAACGTTAAAAGCGCAAGTGACAATGTAAGAAAGTAAGCACTTGCAATTGTCAGTTGAGGGGATAGAACTGCGTTTGAACATAATATAGACAACAAACATTTGTCAGTTGAAGGGAAAGAACTGCATTTAAACATACAGACAACAAACATGTAAGTTTTAATCTTATATTTTGCAAGCAAGTGTTTTTTCAGATCTTTTGGAAAATTCTTAATATAGTTTAGTAGGATACAATTCTCCCCAAAAAATTTCTTTGTTGTATTTTAGTTTTATGATATTATAAAAAAACATTTGTTGTACATTATATCAAAACATTGACCAGTGAGAAGCGTTAAATGAAACAATACACTGTACACAGTACACTGCATATGAATTGTTTGACGTGCTGAGGGGAAGATACGTTGAAACACAACAACGTAGACTCTCACATGCCATCAGACATGGGAGGATATAATGACCCTTCCTATGCGATTTTAAAAGGTAATGAATGTCCAATACTAGTACCCCCTGTCAGTGATGCAGGGTTAATGATATGAAGGTGGCTTAATGAGTCAGACGCTTGCTCGCCAACCTGAACGTCCAGGGATGAATACCGTCAGTGATACAGGTCGGAGGGGCTGACATGGTAAGGGCGTTCAATCGTGGGTGTAAATAAACCGATGTTAAAGATCCCTCGACAAATGAAAATTGATAATGATATCAGGCTAATGCAAAATTTTCCTCATTACGCACTGCATGGCGTTTGCCCGTCCTCAATATAGGTGCATTCATTTTCATTTTCATTTTCAAAAAATGGAAATTTGTATAATACTTCCACTGTTATATATTTTTTTCCGGGTCGCCTACATTATTTATTTCTTTTATGATGACCATTTTTAACATAATGCAAACAAATATTTTCAAATATCTCCAAAACTAAGGAAGTTAAAATTTCATGATTACAAGCAAATGACGTCAAAACCGGGAGTGATATAAAGATTCTAGAAATATTTTTTTGTTCAGAATCAAATTGTCTATCTACCTGTAAGTTTTTAGATCGATCGAACAAATTTAAAAAAAACACGCACAGTTTCAATGGAATTTGACACAAAATTTTCAAGTTTTAAAAAGCGCAATTTTGATTCAAATATATTGTGCTATATATCATTTGAAAGAGCAGATTTAGCACAGTAAAAATCAAATAGAATTTGTGACGTATGTAAATTAGGTCACGTGACAGAGCTCTTTAAAGTTAAAAATTGCAATTTTCAAATGGCGATAAAACCGGAAGTAAACATCAGAAATCAGAAATGAATATATCATCTGATAGATCTCGTCAAGGGCAATAATTTCTGTACAGGTCAAGAGGTCACCAAAGGTCAAGGTCACTAGATATGAGCCTTGAAAGTTTCGGTCATTACTGAAATTCTTGTTCCGGAAATGTAAAGAAATTGAAATCGAAATTCAAAAATCGACAACCTACATTTTTTTTGCAATCGATTGCAGAAGTCGTAGATTTCAAAATTAAAAAAATCCGATTAACCCTCGGATCTGAATTAAAATTTTAAGAAACATAGGTCAGTTCAAGATGGCGGCTGATCCCTTACACCTGGATAAAATTTCATCATTTTATTTTTTATGTATGACCAAATCTATGATAACACAAAACATTTTTTTCAAATATCTTCAATATTCCGGAAGTTGAAATTGAAAGTTTAGAAGCAAATGACGTCAAAACCGGAAGTGATATCGAAACTTTGAAAATTAATTTTCTTTGGAAATTCATATGTCTATGTTATTGAAAGGTTTTAGATCGATCGAAATAAAATTGCAAAAGTTAAAAAAAATGCTTTAAAAAGTGCTCCAAAAGTCAGCTACAAATGTCAAAAGATGAATTATTCAAAATTGCAATTTGTAGCTATTGGGTTAAACAAATGAACAAAAAAAGACCGATCACCATCTGTTGGAAAAATGAGTTGAAAATGGAAAAACCCTGATATACGACTTTTTAATATACGTCATTTCCGGTTGGGCAAAAATGCGCCATTTTACATTTAAGCAACACCGAGCAGTTAATCATCACAGGAAATGATGTCAAGTTATGTGTGGTATGTGCAGTTTTGGCTGGGGAGCGTGACCAGAAATAGACAAAAAAAAAATAGTCAATTGCAAACCAAAGCAGTGCGTTCGACAAATCGAACGCACTGCAATTAAATAAAATTATAAAAAGCGGAAAGGATCCTCACGGAACCTTAGTTGTTATCCTTGTAAAATATAGATCTTTCTTTCAATTCTTCTAAAGTAATAATATTCACTGTAAACTGATTACATCTAATTACTTCAGTAAATTCTATATTTTAGGGTATAACTACTATCAACAGACAACCCCACCTAGATCAACTGGTAAGTTACCAAATCAAAATTTTGTTGTAATGAATTTTTTGGTAAAATGTTATAAGGGCTGTAAAATTTTAAATTATTAGTGAAACTATTACTCTACCACTTCAATGTGAAATGAACTTTATACAACAATCAAAGCTTTGTCTTGTTTTCTTCAGTTAAAGCTATCATGCTCTAACTTAGCTAAAAATAATTATTTTTTTTAGATAATTATTTTTAGCTAAGTTAGAGCATGATAGCTTTAATTTGATATTTTAGTAAGAAGTAAATAAAAACTTAACATAAATAAAAACATATATTAGTTAAAAATTTCGATAGCTAATTTTCTACCTAAGAAATGACCATATCATTTTCAGAATTTTTACAATCTGATTTTGGATGCTATTTGAGCCTTAGCTCCGGAGAACATACTCACCCCTTCCTTGAGTTTTCTTAACCATACATTAACATAACCTTACATAAATGTTTTTAGGAATTTCTTCACTCTTAATACTAAATATTTAAAATTACATCAATTTACATAAAAATTTATGCAGTACGTCATACAATAAAAGGTGCTCATGAAGCTTAACTTGTTACAATTGACTTTCCTGCTTCCTTGGACATTTTGGTTTATGTTTGATCGACTTCCTTAATATTCCTCAATACTTCCAACATGTTTTCCTGCTGATAGTTCTACACCTTGCGTTATATTTTTTATATTCCAGAGGATATTGTACAGGTTACATGTAACCATGGAGCTTTTAATTTCAAAATAAACAAAGAACTACTACTACAACATCATCCAAATTTCAGTTCGGTATATTTTGGAAACTGTGATTTAACACGGTATTACATGTATTATTACCAATATTCATACATTCTGCATTATGGTTTAAGTAGTTGTGGATCCACAAGAAAAGTAAGTATAAAATACCTTTTTTTAAATTAATACGAGGGTGGAGTGAAAAGTTCATAGTCTGACTCGGAAGGAGTGATGCCACAGTGATGAAACTTGGCATGCATTAAATTCAATATTTTCTATTGGATCCTGGTGGTATAGAAGCTCTCCTCCTAATCACCAAAAAAATCCTCAACAGCAGATATGACCTCATCATCAGTCCGGTGCCGTTTCCCAGCCAAGTGTTTTTTCATGTTCGAGAACAGAAAATAGTCAGATAGTGCCAAATCTGCTGTTGAGGACTTTTTTGGTGATGAGGATGAGAGCTTCTATACCACCGGGATCCAAGCGCCCTAACAGCAACACCACTGGAAGATGTGTGTGAACCGCACCGGGGGACTATGTTGCAAAATCAACCATGTCGTTAGTATCAGAAAATGACGAATTTAATGCATGCCAAGTTTAATCACTGTGGGAAAGGGCCGGAATGGGAAGGGGCGAATTGGGAACGGGTGGTATGGGAATAAGGGGCGGGATGGGAAAGGGGCAAAACAGAAAAGTGGCAAATTGGGAAGGGACAAAATGGAAAGGGGCAAAATGGTAATAGTTTGGGAAGGGGCTAAGTGGGAAGGGACGATATGGGAATAAACCTAAAATTGACATATTTGCAGTTAAGATTGATATGATAATCGGACAATGTTATATTATTTCAGGAGACCTACGATAAGATCATCTATAGTAATACTGTTTATGTAAATGATGGATCTAACACGGTGATCACGAGAGAGGGTGGTAATGGTTATTTAGTACAATGTAAAATGGGAAGAGAGGCTTATGGTGAAGGACAGTTTGTAACATACAATGCCTCTCGTGTGTATTATGGTGAAGGTAATTATTCGGTGTATATGAGGTTTAGTCGTCAGATGAATTCTGGATATCTGTATTCATACCCAGTCTCAGTTGAATTAGATGAACAGATATATGGACATATCACAGTAGGAAATGTTGACAACCTGATGCCAGTAATTGAGGAGTGTTTTGCTACACCAAACAGTACTTCATCATCGGATATTTATTATCTGATCAAAAATAGGTAGGTAAATTTTTATAAAATAATTCCATTTCCATGAGAAGGGGGGGGGGGGGGGTGGGGGGGGGGGGGGGGTATCGGGGTTGTGGGGCATGATGTTTCAAAAGGAATTTCCAGTACGAAATGTCGACCATTTCCATAATGTTAATTTCGAGGCGTTTTTTTTTTCAAATCTAAAGCTATCCAACCTTATATTTTTATGGATTTGACGATATTTTGTCTTTTTTACCCAAGCACATAGGCGTACGGGCTGGGGGTGCAGGGGGGGGGGGCAAAAGCAACCCCCCCCCCCCCCCCCCCCAGTGATTTTCATGATGGAAAAAAAAATAAAATCGTTCGGAAATGATGTGGTCAGGCAGAAGGCGAGAAGTTTTTGGAATTAGGGGTTGGGGTGGGGGTCGACTTGTCGGGCATATATATTTTGTTGTCGGGGATGGCGAAGCTCGTGTCGGGCAATAATCTGCATTTATTCTGTCCATGTTCATTCCACATGTTTATGGTTTATAGACAACGCTTTAGACCTATATTTGTTAGTACCGCAGGAGATGGTATTTTAAGTACCGTATAGTACCGCCATTTAATCAATATGTATCGTGAATATCATGTACACCTCAAATTTAGTTCAGGTATGGCTATTTTTATTCATCAGGGGCGGATCCAGGATTTTCGAAAGGGGGGGCGTAGATGTCAATTTTACCCGAGCGAAGCGAGGCGAAAATTTTTTTGACCTTTATTTTGGCTTAAAAACATAGAATAAGTATAAATTGTACTAATTTAACGGTATCTGACGTGGACCATGTTAACGAAATCTATAGGCGTATTCATTGTACAGTCTAATTTAAAAAAAAAAAAGACAAAGTAAAGGGGGGGCGTACGCCCTCTACGCCCCCCCCCCTTGATCCGCCACTGTTCATTGTAACAATTTATTCTGTATAATTATAAAGGTTATATGGACAAAGACCAGAAGATATTCCCCTGCTTCAGTATTTAAATTGTCCTACAGTGACTAAAATTATACTAGCCACACTTAAACTAAACATGAGACGTACAGGTCACCATCTAAAAAAAATTGTACAGTTAGTCTAGAACATGCATTCATAAACACGGTTCTTATCGGTTTTCGTCCATGTGGTTCGGATCGTGAATCATATATAGCTGAAGTTGCAGGAAATGCACTCTGCACAGAACAGATTTCTCAAAATTTTCTACCGCCGGGGGAAGTGAACAGCCCCCCCCCCCTCCGGACCCCCCTTAAGTTAGCATTAGTTGTCGGGCACTAAAAGTATAGATACTAGTTCAAGGGAAATAACTGGTAATAAAAAAAGTTTCCAATGAAATGTAGGTCATTATGAAAGCAGTAAAAAGCAGTCTAATTAAAATCAGACCCTAATTTAAAAACCGGATTTAAAAAAAAAAACGAACGAACGAAATTAGTGTCTGATTTTAATTAGACAGCAGTAAAAAGTAAAGTTATTTCTTTGTATCTTTCAGATGCCCCGTTGACTCTTCAACAGTTATCTTTAATTCTACATTTGGCTTCAAAACGTTTGAGTTCATTAAAGAGAAGGGAAAGATTGATATCGTATGCCGTGTGTTTATCTGTACTGAAGATGACGAATCATACAGATGTACCCGAGGCTGCTCTGGATATAGAAAACGGCGTTCTACTGACGAAGATGAACCCATTTCAATTTATGAAGGACCTTTTATTTTTGCAGGTAGATATAGTTAACTCTAGTATGTAGCACCTCTTCATTATTGAATTGGTTTTCAATATAATATGCCCTTCATCTATTCATTTTCATTCTTTACTGCTATAAAAAACAAATTCAAATTGCATCAAATTGCATCATTAGATGCAATGTATATAACACTATGGGCCAATTCTATTATGAAATCTGGATCGTCCGGATTCTACATTTCTATTCGATTATCCATCACGTGACTGTTTTAGGAGAGTTTGGAGAGTCCAGTCTCTCCATGCTGTCGACCGGTGGGATCGCGGAGAGATGACGGCATTGACGTCACCAACTGGCTGCTTTATTACCGTAGCAGTCGGTTACCGCTCGGCTACTTCCGTAAAATAAATTCCGTTTCTCCAATTTAGTTAAAATAATTAAAATACGATCACGGTGGGTCGTGTGTTACCATGGTAAGAAGATTTTTCCGGATTGTTGGGAGAATGCATATATAGATTAGGTCAATGATGTAATTGGATTCGACTCATGAAAAGCAAACTCATATCGGCCAGCTTGATTCTCCATTTGTGATCTATTTACGTTTTTATCCGGATTATTGGGAGAGAAAATCCGGACGATTCGGATTTCATAATAGAATCGGCCCTATAGGATCAATCTGAATTATGTAATGAAACTAAATCCATCATTGGGTTATTGTGTGTGGCTGTTAAATTGGTTGCTGGCTGCTGCTGGACATCATGTTTGGGTTTCGAGGGTTTTTTTTTGCAAAACGCAATATTATTGAACACTAAATGGACAAAAATGTTCCTTGATAAATTTTGAGAAATATTTTAATAGTTGCTTTTCTAGTAATCTTTGGTATGTTTTATATTAAAGATTATTTAATAATTTGATGAATTTCAGCCGAGGGTGATGCAGATACAACAGTTGCTATTGCAGTCGGTACCACAGCTGGTGTTGTTGCAGTTGTTGCGTTTGTTGCAGTAACCATTAAGCTGGTGGCACCAAAGGTTGCCGTTGCTGCAGCAGGTTATAGTAGTGTTGCTCAAAGCGTTCCTGCCACTGTAACAGTTTAAGCTACATAATTACGAATATCCGTCGATTAATTATATTAATTATTTATTTATTGCGTGGTATATATTTTATATGTATACACCAAGATCCAATAAGTTTCAAGATATTGGACACTAAATTTAGATCCAAAATATTTCTGAAATAGTAAACAGCGAATACTAATTAAACGGTTTTTAAAAACCGATACCAAAAAATTTATTCGGGTTTTGAAATTTGTTGAACTTAAAGTTTGAAGTAGTTAAAATTCATCACCCGGTAGTTAGTGCCACATGTAATATTAAACACGATACTGGCCGTTTTAAAACTGCAGCGCTTATAATTAAACGGTATTCCTTCTTTTCTGCATCTGAATGGACAAAACGACACTAAAGCAACAAGAAATATTTTGCAAAAAATCGCAGCAAAAAAGTAATCATTTGCAAATTCAACCTTCTATCTTGAGTTGTGCATAGTAATATCTTACCATGATCATTATAATGCTAATAAATTGAGAAATTTTTATTAAATGTAAAAGTAAAAAAAAGGATATCTGATTTTATTATTCTATGATATAATGTCATGCTAATTAATATTTGCCGTTTTCTGTTTTCAATTCATATGTACCTTCTTTGATATCTTCTTTCATTGTATCAATATGATATTTACTCTTCTTATTTTTTCTGTAATAAACAATTGTATAATGCCTTGAATAGTTCTGGTTATAGGGGCAAATGCAAGTATGAAAACTTGGTACTGTATACAATGCGGTGTACGATGCCCCGTTATAAATACAGTAAAATGATCAATTCATGGCCCAAATTCATGAAACTACCAATCTACCAGAGCCTTGACCCTCATTTATTAACTAGGAATTGTAAGGCCAAATCTCATTTTTATACGCCCACATGAAATGTGGAGCGTATATTGCCGTCACCCATGTCCGTCGGTCCGTCCGTCCGTCCGTCGGTCCGTCGGTCCGTCCGTCCACAATTGCTCGTTAACACTCTACAGGTCACAATTCTTTACAGATTTTGACGAAACTTGCTGAAATTGTTTATTATCACCCAAGGATGAACCCTATTGAAAATCAAAAGAATCGCAAAATATTTAATATGAATTATTGCCCTTGTTCTTTAAAACGCGTTCGATTTTGAGCTTGTTAACACTCTACAGGTCACAATTCTTTACGGATTTTGACGAAACTTGCTGAAATTGTTTATTATCACCAAAGGATGAACCCTATTGAAAATCAAAAGAATCGCAAAATATTTAATATGAATTATTGCCCTTGTTCTTTAAAACGCGTTCGATTTTGAGCCTGTTAACACTCTACAGGTCACAATTCTTTACGGATTTTGACGAAACTTGCTGAAATTGTTTATTATCACCCAAGGATGAACCCTATTGAAAATCAAAAGAATCGTAAAATATTTAATATGAATTATTGCCCTTGTTCTTTAAAACGCGTTCGATTTTGAGCCTGTTAACACTCTACAGGTCACAATTCTTTATGGATTTTGACGAAACTTGCTGAAATTGTTTATTATCACCCAAGAATAAACCCTATTGAAAATCAAAAGAATCGCAACATATTTAATATGAATTATTGCCCTTGTTCTTTAAAACGCGTTCGATTTTGAGCTTGTTAACACTCTACAGGTCACAATTCTTTACGGATTTTGACGAAACTTGCTGAAATTGTTTATTATCACCCAAGGATAAACCCTATTGAAAATCAAAAGAATCGCAAAATATTTAATATGAATTATTGCCCTTGTTCTTTAAAACACGTTCGATTTTTAGCTTGTTAACACTCTACAAGTCACAATTCTTTACGGATTTTGATGAAACTTACTGAAATTGCTTATTATCACTCAAGGATGAACCCTATTCAAAATCAAAAGAATCGAAAAATATTTAACATGAATTATTGCCCTTGTTCTTCAAAACGCGTTCGATTCTTAGCTTGTTAACACTCTACAAGTCACAATTCTTTATGGATTTTGACGAAACTTACTGAAATTGCTTATTATCACCCAAGGATGAACCCTATTGAAAATCAAAAGAATCGAAAAATATTTTATATAAATTATTGCCCTTGTTCTTTAAAACGCGTTGATTTTTAGTTTGTAAATACTCTAGAAGGCACAATTCTTTTTCGATTAGATTAACCCTTGATGAAATCGAGAAAAAAAATATTTGGACGACACTTAATTTAAGTTCTGAATGAAATGTAGGCCTATGACTACATGTTGAATATTTGATGGTTGCTATTTTCTGCCAAATGTTCTTTTTCAAACAAAGCTGCCAGTGGGCGTATATTACCTTGCCTGGCAAGCTATCTTTAAACAATTCTACGAAGATATAGATACAATCGTATATACGTCGGCCATTTTCAATCAATAATAACCTCGTATGCATCAGGCGGATAAATCGCACTACTTTTGTCTCTATTGATGACGTCATCTGAAAAGTCCCTAACATCCAGACTTTTCCTATCTATAAGCATAATGTGCAAGGGAGGTAACTAACAACCAATAAACAGAACTATTTTTTATCGCGTAATCTCCTTCCGCCCATTGGCATTGGAAGGTTTTCTTCTATCTGCATACAAGGTTATTATTGATAGAAAATGGCCGACGTATATACGATTGGATATAGATACTATTTATAATTGCAGTTGACAGGGACAGTACGACGTGAAGACAATTTTCGCGAAAAACACCCCAAAACCGGTACGAGGTCGAAATTTAGCGCAAAAATTGACGTTTTGCGCCTCCAAGCATTGGATATCATCACCGAGGCCAGATACATTTAACCACACGCTACTTCAAATCCGAGATAGTGAAATACTGAAAAAATATGTCCTCACGCACAATAAACTATGACAAAGGCCTCATGAACCCACACAAAAAAGCCGTCGGTTGAGAACCATTGCTCTAGTAACATACCTCGTTTACTCGCACCTCACATCCCTGGTTAAGTGGGAACGCCGCTTGGTGTACAAATTGTCAGCAAGATGTTGGACAAACAGAGCATGAAAATGCACTCACATCAAATCTGTAACTGTAACTTTGAAAACGATCTAGTATATAATAGCCCAAACGTCTTACCTGCCAAAATGTTTTGCATCTTCAATGGATTCTGGTAGATTTTTATTTAATGTTTCTGGTAAATAAAGTGAAAGTAAACCAGCTGCTACCGATACACCGCCGAACACTATTAACGGTAACGCTGTACCAAAATCACCTTTAACTAGTGTACCCTGAAACAAATATTTTCAGATCAGATCTGGGTATTAATGGTTACGTACCCTATGAAACATTCGTCATATACAGAATAAAACATATATGACAATCATCAAACCGGAAACAAAATAAATGCATTAACGATAAGTTAGTGCTTGAGTTTTATTATATTTATTACATCTACGCTACGTTTAAAAACCATACTAACCAAATCAGCAATATATGGCGATAGCATTCCACCTATACGAGCACAGAATGAACTGACACCCATAGCAGAGTTTCTTACAACAGTTGGAAACAATTCAGCAGAAAACACATAGATAACAGCAAATCCAGCCGAGGCACCAAGTTTTCCAACCATTGATAGAGTGATCGTTATCCATTCATGAGCTGAAAAGTGATTTATTTTCATATATTTTGTCTAATATATTTTTCTTGAAAGATACAGAAAATGCAGTTCAGTTCAACAATTCCAGTCAACCCAGCTGTAAATGGTTATGGATGGTTTCTTTCGTTCTTTTTCAATTTTTACAGGTAGGCAAGCCGCCGCGTTCTTTCTTAAGTTACTGCAGTACCACAATATGTCGTTTTCGGGCAACGGTAAAATATAAATAAAATGCATGTATACTCACAAGAGTTGCCATAAATGACTGGAAATATTGTACACAGACAAGCTATACCACCTAATAACATGCTGGTACAATGTAATGCTTTCCTTCCCATTCTATCTAATAGTAACAAACACAGAAAGTAGGCGATCAGCTCCACAATGTTGGCGATGGTAAAATTAACGTAAATATCTCCACCCAAGTTGCTCACATTTAAACCCAATCCATAATATACCATACTAACAACCATCCTGTTGATACATAATAACTTAATGTTTAATCACCAAAACGTTAATGGGCAAAATTGCTGACTCAGATGGGTTTTCAATAGGCACAAAAACAGTGCTAATGCAATACAAACCAACTGTTATTAATAGTCAAACACTAAATTTTGATAATGTTGGGATCGAACTTCAACATCAGTTATATTTTCGAAGGACAATTGGGGGCAAGGGCAAAGGTTGGTGGTGGTGATATCATAGATACAATTAATTTAGTGGGGTGGAGGGCAATCTATAGCCCTTACAACCCTGTATCTACGGAACTATACACCAATAGGCCTACTCCATCATCATAATGAATTTGAAGCACTTACCAATTAAAGAAAATAATCAGAGATCTTATCAGTAGAATAGGTGATGTAAACATTTCCCATACTTTAGCTTGTGGTCCATCATCAAGTGTATCTTTGTCAAACAATTTCACTGGTAGTTCAACTTTATTCACTTCAGCTGCTTTACGTAAGATCTTTTCAGCTTCTTCAGTTCTGTTCTTGGACACTAACCATCTAGGAGATTCAGGAATAAACCTAATGGAAAGATAATGGTATTGATTCAAATGTGCAGGTTTAATGGGATGTGGTTGCTAAAATGAAACTTTCACGTAATTTCATAAAAAAAAATTGGTCGAAAATGTACAACGTGTCTTTTCAAGCAAATTTTGAAATGCACAGAAACTCGGTGATTGAAATCTAGTTTGGATTTAACCCAAATTGTGAACGAAATGTTTGATCGACAATGGATTGATCTACACCATATTGACATAAATATTAGCAATAAAACACCACCCAGACACCTACCAGAACATTATCAGTAACAATGCCGATGGAATTGATAATGAAAGTTGTAGAGTACTCCAATCTCTGACAAAGAACGCTGCTATACTGAGTATAAATAATCCAATACACCAAAACAGTTCTATTACTATTCCAGCAAATGTTCTTTTAGAAGGACCAACCATCTCCACACCTTAGAAAATGAAAATATACAATCGACTACTATGAGAGTAACTTTTCGCATGAGCCAACTTGCGACACTATCGGGAAGATAGTATCAAATTGTGACAATTATCAGAGCCAAAGAAGACTAAAAACCAATATTTCGCAAGTGGACCTTACAATGTTTTGATCAAATAAAGAAGAAGAAGTTATGTCGGTTGACATGCCAAATTGCATAGGGTCAATCGTTTCTGTGCCCTATCCAACCACAATTAACATCCTATGGCGACATCCTATAGAGCACTAGATCCTAGTAAACAAACTCACCTAAAACAAAAGACGACATAAATGTTCCAGCATTGGACGCTCCAGTTATGAATCTGATAGTGACAAAAGCTGTAAAATTGGGGGCGAATGCAGTGGCTATAGATCCACCAATATGAAGTAAAATGGATATTAGTAATGCTTTCTTTCTACCAATTCTATAGTAAAAATGATAGAATTGCTGTTGGTTTTCGAAATATAAATGTTAATGTGCTTAGCTGTTATCATTTGCCACCATAAACATAAAACTTGAAGTCGTCAAAACATTGCCCCAAAACTAAATTTTAACTACATTAAGCAAGTCAATGAAATGCTCAAATGCGGTTGAAAATTGCATGGGAGTGACTTTAGGTTTATTGAGTGGTCCTGAATGTGACTATTAGAACGAGTTTGAATGTATTTGTATCAAAATCTGATATCTGGTTTAGCTGAGACTACAGGGGCTAATAACAATATTAATTATTCAGATTTAATTAATAACAAAATATTAAAGTTAATATTTTTGAAAGTATTCAAATTTGAATTCGGTCTGCATGTTAATGTTATACAGAAACATAATCAGAAAAAAACAAATAGATTCTAAAGCATTTACAAAGATCAGACGAAATTATCTCAATATTATTTTTTTAATATTCCTTCATGCTACTGTATCTAAACTTAAACTCTAAAACTCTAAACTTTCTGTCAATGGAATTATCGCAAAATGACAGGTGATTGCAGTGTGACACGTGTTCACCGTCTAGAAATGCGGGTGACTGCTGGCAACCTCATTATGGTTGTATTGAATAGAGGTACATTTGGTTGAAAATTGCATGGGATGTTATTTGGGTGGCCGTTCATTAGAGGGTGGTTCTGAACAAATGTGACCGTTTGACAAAGTTTGACTGTACTTACATATCAGCTAAGATACCAAAACCAAAAGCACCAACAAGCAAACCAGCCATTAATATCATATTAGCATGGGAACGATAAACGGCATCTGAACAGATCATATTTTGCTAAAACATAGATGAATTTCAGTATGTACAATACAATTGATAATCACTGTTCCACAGGTTCTTTTCATGTCATTTATGGACAAATAGTTGTTGTAAGTTTGCAATGCTACATATCAATTTTGAGTGTAACTCTGTCTGTTATCCCGACGTAGAAGAACAAAATGGGGACATATGTACATGATTTGGACTCTTTCCGGGTAGAGGATTATGAATGCCGTTCTTGTTTAATAATGGGTTTGTAATTGTTGACTTTTCATTTCAATTATCTACCATTATTGGAATGTAGGCGATAAGCAATTTACCTCTGTAATAAAAGTATCAACAAACGTAGTGGTATCATAAACCCATTTACTGCACCCTGATCTGGAAGCGTTAACCTCCACTGCAGAGTCTTTAGAAAAGGAGGTGAGATTGACATCATATCTGTCGCATGCCTCCCATTCTCCTTTCTTATCAAGTGGTATAGAATGGTTGACGTAAAAAGAGAGGTGATTCGTCTGGGGAAAATATGAAGTATCATTGTAGACACTTGGTAGTTGACATCTGAAAATAGATAAAATCACAAATATCTATATCTTACAAGGATAACAACTTAATAAGTTCCCATTAGTATCCTTTCTTCAAGCTTCAAGCTTTTCCAGATTATCCGTATTATACCAATTTGCATCAACGTCGACGGGATAGATTAGTAGATTTCGAGAAAGAGGATGTAACAAATACTTTATTGAGAACGTGGGATTAAGGGTCTATTGAGAACATGGGATTAAGGGTCTGGATTCAGGCTTTTCTTCTGTTCTGATCAGAAAGTAGAAAAAATCAGAACTCGCCCCAGGGGCGCCGGAACCACGGGGGCAGGGGCGACTGCCCCCCTGCCCTTTTTGTCACGGAGACACGGACAATTTTTATGTCATAATAATTACAGCCAACGGAGGCAAGAGACGGAAAATGGGGATTTTATCTGGACTGGGCTCACATCCCCTCAAAATAAGAGCCGGCCGATTCTATAAACCATGCGGCAGCCCAGAGCTGCAGTCAGCTAGTGTTCACGGACCCTCTGCGTTCAATCGGGGTTAGGATGATTTCATATTGTTATACAAGAACGCTTAATGCACCATCAGGTACAATTGGTAAATATATGATTTAAACAGTGTAAACTATGCCAATAATGATGTTCTGATTTTAGGTATCTTATCAGCGTTTATTAGTGCGCATAATATCAGTGATGATTGATAAATATGATTACTTTGCAGGGTTGGTGATTTTTTTGATTTTTTTAAAAAAATCAAAAAAATCGGATTTATTTGATTTAAATCTGATTTTTTTTTATTTAAATCAGATTTTTTTGATTTTTTTTAAAACATGCACTTAAAAATAACCCAAATGCCCCCAAAGTAGCCTAAATAGGCAGAACATTATCTGCAAATCATTAGCATGCATTAGGTTTTATCTGGGAATTTCCATAAAGTTAAAAATTAAATTTCCCTTTTGGCTATTCCAGTTAATAATAAGAGCTGCAAAACTGGTGTTTTTATTCAAATCTATGAATATGAAACAATAACTTAGTAGTAGTTTTAAAAAAAAAACATGGTCTTGTTTTGTATTTGTTAAATGGCTGACTGTGAATGCAAAATTTAGAGAAAATTTTGTTCTTTTTAACTTTTTTTTACAACTTTTTTAGCTGGTTGTATTTAAATGTTGTTGTTGTTTACAGTAGATATGAAGATTTGTTGATTGTTTGTTTGTACAAAGAGAGAGGGAGAGAATTAAAATTCTTAAGTTAACTTGTAAGCATAGCCGTAAGAGACAGGGGGGCAGCGGGTGGGGGGCACCTTCCCCCCACCCCCAAATATTATGTTTTCGGGCAAAAAATCCCCCAAATCGCGCAAAATATAATTAAAATTCTGGCAATAAGTCGGTCTGCCCCACTGTTTAGTCGTGGGCCCCTACGGCTATGCTTTTAAAAATATAAAGTTGCCTTGAAAAAATCTTTGTCAATGTTTTCCATGGGTTTCAAAGAAAGTGATTTAAATCAATGATTTTTTTTAAAAAATCATGTGATTTAAATCGCGATTTAATCAGCCAACCCTGTTACTTTGGAATGAAGGATACAAGAAAATTTTTTTACATTCACAGAAGTCGCTGGGTTTATATCGGAAGAACAAATTGTTTCGTCCGTCACAAAAAAATCGCTTATCCTCCCACACAAAAATTTAAATGTTTGGTTTCAGAAGATCAGAAAAAAATGTCGCTAGAAGATTTCTGACATTAAAAAGATCACTTCATACATAATACACCACAAATCCTCGCCTCAATCTTGAATAGATCATGGTGTACCGCATATCAATGAAGTTCGAAGAGAACTGAAGTTCGCTTATTGAAGACCATGTTCACGTAAATTTTCCAAAGTTTCACCATTTCAAAGGTTATACATTGTATTAATACTGTTTTTATCAACATTTAATCGACGCCGAAGTTCATTATCACGTACAAGACATCGTTGCTGTATCTAACAAGTTATCAGTTAATGATAAATGGTAAATAACCTCTATGTGTGTATTTTGAATTTTATGTCAACATCATTGTTGATATTCTGTTACAGACCAGGATGCGATTGATATAGTTCAATAATTACAATCCACTATCTACGGGAAGCTTGGTTCAACAGCTGTACGAGAAGAATCAGCTATTTCAACACATATATTACAGAAACTAAAGGTCCCTTCACACCAAAAACGTCACGCGGAACGCGACGTCGAAAAAAAAACCGCGCGTTCAATGCCGATAAAAATAGATCAATGGATAATCAATAATGTGTGTGTGACCCCCGTCATGAACGAAAAACACATCGTTCAAAGCACGTTTTTGGTGTGAACAGACCTTAAAACGGTCAGACCAGAGACGCGCGTTAAGAAAGGGTGCGCGTTCAACGCCGCGTTGTCGCCTGAAATAAATTCTGTAGTTTTTGGTGTGAACGGCACTTAATAGTACATTCCTGTTACTATCAGATACTCGTGTTCTACTTTCTAGCAAATATTCTATCAGGTCGCCAACCTGAATTGTCGTCCTCTGGGGAGACAGGAGTCGACCTAATCCCTTTTAACTGTATTTAAGAGAGTTTGGGACTTTTTTTTTATGCAGAACACTTTGTACAAGAATTATTAGTAAATGTCGTGTTAAGATTAATATAAAGTCAAAAGTAATGTGGTCAGATCACCTGATCCCTTTAAACAGATATTAAATGATCTTTTGAGAAAATTATCGATGCTATGAACATTGCGAGCCACTGTGGCAGGGCCGGCGCGCCAATTTATTTTTAGGGGGTACAGACATCAAAAGGGCACATAACCAATCATGGCAGCGATGTGTAATTTCAACATTTAGATGTAATTTCCCGTGAATTCAGCTTCAATAATGCCTGAGTAAAAGAGTCAGTGTACATGTAGCAACGGCTGATTTAGGAATTTCATAAACGGGGTGGATAATGAAAATGTGTTCTTAATCCGCGAGCGCCGAAGGCGCGAGCGGCAAATTTTTTTAGATTCACATAGTTTAAGGTTTAAATATACATATCCAAAGATTTTTCAACATTTCAATCAAATGATATGTAAATTGGTAATAACATAAACACGTCAACACAGGTAAGGGGGTGGCTAGCCATTGTAGATAGTACGCCCCTAGTCCGAAACATGCTGAACCTCTTAAAGCCTCTGATAATTTTTCTTTGCCAGTTAGACCTACTGTAATTAAGCATAATTATTTCGAATAAAAATTTCAAACGGCCTTTTTTTTATACGAAAGATTCAAAATGGCAACTCTCAGAAAAACATTTTGTTGTTACATCATTCCAAATCAGGACTTGAAGTTTATATTTGATACAGATATTCTTATCCGTTATGTTGAAATGTATCGCTTTATCGAGTCTTATAGTAGTGCTAAAATCCAAAGATTCCGAATTCATGTTTCTACTTTCGCTTCATGTTGGATGTTACAGCCAAACAGATTTGTGTCCAGTAGATTTGATCGAATTTCAAATGCAATGTAGGCCCTCTTTCGTCGGAACGGCGTAGACTAAGTGGGAGTGTGTGAGGAGTGGCTAGGTGGGTAACGCGTTTTTTGCGCGTCGTCATAACTGTGGCGTTTTTTTAGCTCATAGACGACTGTACTTTTTTTTTTTTTCATTTTATTCTTCACAAATATATATTTCTTCAAATTCAAAAAGGGCACTTTCCGAGTAAATTTTAGGGGGTGCAAACACCCCCCAAACCCCCCGGCTCCGCCGGCCCTGACTGTGGTGATGTTTGTACAGTTCATTCAACCTTCACAAATAACTTACACTTCTGGAAGTCAATGACTTTTGCATTACAGATAAGACTGCACTAGATTGGGTTCATGACCACGGGCAACGTCATACAGTTTGCACTAATCTTTTGGGTTCTTTTTCAACGAGAGATCAGTCAGTAGCACATATGGCCTCAGTTAATTAAATAGCTTCGAAATGTATTAGTTAAAGGGATTGTAAAGTGGTTTTCTAAACTTTGTATGTGTATCGGGAACACTGATAGAATCAATTTGCGCCATTCTAATTTCCTTTCCGACGTCTGTGTTTCTTACAATTCCACTAAAACTAACGCGTTTTATGGCGTCACTAATAGTGATCTGCATAGATATCAATAGTAGCTTTCGGTAGATCACTGTTAGTGATGTCATGAAAATGTGTTAGTTTTAGTGAAATTGCGAGAACCACAGACGTCGGAATGGAAATTGGAAAGGCGCAAATTGATGCTATCAGTGTCCCCGATACACATACAAAGTTTAGAAAACATCTTTACAATTCCTTTAAGGAAATGGCAATCTAAGTTTACAAATCTATATTATCTACTTTCTCACAGTCAACATTAAAGATGCTTATAACATATTATTTCATTTCAAGACATGACAATAAGTACTAATATATCACTAACCTATGTTTAGGAACATTAAGAATAAAAACTGGAATTAACATCTGAATTGCACATGATATAGTTGGCAAACATAACAGATAATAAATCCTTTTCTGGTAAGTTCCAAATTCTCCTAAAATCTCAATTATCTCGTCGAATTTCATCGTAAGAGGCTGCTTGAATAGAATACAAATGTCACTATAACTTAATCTTTCATTATCTATATCATCAGTTTATCAGTACACAATGTTAAACCAGTGGGTGAAAGGGTAGCACCTTGCTTTACGCCACTGGACAATGTAGACTATGTCAGTACTAACAAGACATTTATTAAATATATTATATATGTAAGTATTGTATGGAGGCTGGTAACGGCCGTATCATGTGAGAATGTACATTGTCGATTAGAGGCAAACACACACCACCGACATTATATTGGTCTATCATTCTCTTTAGATTTTGTGAAAAATAAGATTATTTATTCATACATTTATTTATTCTAAACTTGAGCTTACCATACGAAACAAGATTGCCTATTGTTTATGTTTGTACTCTGAGATCGTCTTTATTTAATTTTGATAGCCGTTATCAACCACCATATTTTGATAGCTCTATCAAGTATTCATGTCAGGTTTTTGCGTCAATAAAGGCTAATGTTTATTAAAATTATGTTTTCTATAAACATTCATATTTCTAAGGCAGTGTATACTTATTCTAAGGTCGAGATTATGAAGATTATAATTTGCTTTTACTGTTTTCCATGCAAATTCTCTCACTGTACATAGATAATTACTCATCATCTTTTTTATTTCATTTCACTATTCGGTTGGGTAAATTAATTCAAATTAGCCATGCTTTATTAACCAACATCGGGTACCACTGCTGTGTTCTTCATACAGTTAATTCAACATTCACAGATAACAAATATGTTTGCGATCCAATGACTTTTGTTTAATCATCTACATGTTCGGATCGTCTGCAATGTAAATGGAATGAAAATGAAATAGTTTTACATCCTACTGTTTGTTTTAACCAGATTGGACTAATGTAGACATAAATGAACCTATTCTTTGTCGATTTTCAACTGTCGAAAGATCTCTCACTTGGACAGCTTCTGGAACATCGTTTAGTGTTATGTTGTTTATAAAAACGGCTAGATGTGAACTAGAAAGCTTTGAATAATGGCTGGTAACGGCCATTTCGTATGAAAATCAAAATAGCCTTGTCCATGTTTAAACTTATATGTTCAACATTCCCAACGAAAATAAGCCGTTACTAGTCACCGTATTTTGAAATTTCTATCAAATATTCTAGTGTCAGTTTTTTACGTCAATATAGGCAAAATGTTTATGTTTTCCATAAACATTCATATGTTTAAGATATTGTATGTAATATATAGCCAAAGGTTTATTTCGGTTATCCCAAAAGTTATATCTTTTCGTTATAAATGAATATCAATCGTGTTATTAAGTGCCATATTGAAAAAGATCTGTGTGCTCTTGTCAATGTACTTCGATCTTGAATCTCAGTTTTAATTGTTAAAGACTTTTCTTTTGTCTTTGATACAGTTTGTACTAGTACAGCTAAAACGTTGTGTAGTTACTTAGAGATTGGAATTACAGGTTGAAAATTTTCAAAATTCACCCCTCACCCCCACCCCCACCACAAAAACTCCTCGGATTTCAGCCCACTTGATATTCAGATTTCGG
Source organism: Lottia scabra (assembly GCA_029955415.1). NCBI lineage: Eukaryota > Metazoa > Mollusca > Gastropoda > Lottiidae > Lottia > Lottia scabra. The sequence goes on from JARJEI010000004.1 coordinate 25,487,177, forward strand.
AAATTAGAAAAAAAATTATAAAAAAAACAGAAATATTTTGATGAACAAAAAAAAAATTTAAGTGCCAAAAAGTGTTCAAATTATGCAGTCACGACTGCAACAATATTCAAATGCCACAAAAATAATTTTAATTCTTAATTGCCATTATGTTGCGAGTTTTATGTTGGGTTTGTAAAGCAATAATACAGGGACATGTACAGTACTCACAAAGTGACTTTAGAAATAAAAGACGATAACACAAAAACAAATGAACTAAGAGTGAGGATTTAAACAGTGTATATCAAGTTCCGAATCCTTGAAGGAATGCCACCTCTTAGAATAATCAAAAAAGCTAAATTCTCAAACTTGGTGAATAAGAGTTTATATTCATTGGGGCAACTTGTCTGCTGTATAATCTGATAAATCCAGAAAACTATACGGTTCCATTGTATATAAAAATAATATTTTCAATTACAATCTGTACTTTTATGGAAAATAACTTAGAAAGTATGGAAAGTATACTGTAGACACGTTTGATGACTATAATATATTCGTTTGAGAACTTAATTTGGTATCGCTTTATTAAAGTACATTACACTACAGTGTCCCGTCTTTCAAATGATGAACTGACATAGCCTTGAGAAATATAGGGCATTCGTATCACATTCATGACAGTAATTTAATTTATTCAAGACCGTTGATATTATTATTGAGGGCTAATGTAAAGAAACATTTACTTCTTGAAAATTCAAAGTAATATGTCAAAGTATTCTGTCATACATGGGTACAAACAGATGGCAGATTGACTAATATGAAAAGAACTATTGGGCTTAAACCCAAACAATAGACCGACAAGTTTCCCTAGAAAATTATGAAACATACTTTCGAGCAAAAACCTTTAATATTTTGAAATAGGGGGTAAAGTCTGATTGCATTGGGAGACAAATGCCCCTTACAACTGGCACAGCCTTGGGCTTTTCAGCAAATTTTAGGTTTTAAGGGGTCGCCTTAACTTTATCTTTCATTCTCAAGAAGGACAGGTGGATGAGCAACTGGAAATATAAAGCGGGGTTTTCATGTAACATTTCGCTACAAATCGATCAATTTATCGCAAATCGCAGGTAGAAATATTGGGTTTGTCCTATTTGTAAGCTTTTTGTCTCTCCCTATCTTTGTCAGAGATTTTGCTGTTGGTTATCTTATTTCGATTATCAGACTTTCAGTGAGAAGATTTAAATTTTGACTGACTGTTAGAATTTGGTTTATATCTTATGTCAATATGTTGGCTTATATTATTTAATACATGTTGGTGATCATTTAAAACAATATATTTTATGTGACATGCTGTATTATAATATACGTTTACCATCTTAACAGCTTATACTTTACCTAACCTTGATATTTATTTGAGCTGTCAAATATTATGTTCTTCTAAACAAAAGTTTTTTACTAGATAAGAAAAGACATGGATTGTTAAATTTTAAATTAAGTTAAGTATTCAGTTAGACATATAACTGTTAACTATCAGCACTAAGTGTTCACTACCGAGTGGGCCTATATGAGACAGAGTTAATTGTTTACAGTTCGTCAATAGTGTTATCAGTATACTGTTTGATTATATGAGACAGTTAATTGTTTACAGTTCGTCAATAGTGTTATCAGTATACTGTTTGATTATATGAGACAGAGTTAGTTGTTTACAGTTCGTCAATAGTGTTATCAGTATACTGTTTGAGTATATGGGACAGAGTTAATTGTTTACAGTTCGTCAATAGTGTTATCGGTATACTGTTTGAGCATGTGAGACAGAGTTAATTGTTTACAGTTCGTCAATAGTGTTATCAGTATACTGTTTGAGCATGTGAGACAGAGTTAATTGTTTACAGTTCGTCAATAGTGTTATCAGTATACTGTTTGAGTATATGGGACAGAGTTAATTGTTTACAGTTCGTCAATAGTGTTATCGGTATACTGTTTGAGCATGTGAGACAGAGTTAATTGTTTACAGTTCGTCAATAGTGTTATCAGTATACTGTTTGAGCATGTGAGACAGAGTTAATTGTTTACAGTTCGTCAATAGTATTATCAGTACTGTTTAAGTATGCGAGACAGTTAATTGTTTACAGTTCGTCAATAGTGTTATCAGTAATGTTTGAGCATGTGTGACAGAGTAAACTGTTTACAGTTCGTCAATAGTGTTATCAGTATACTGTTTGAGCATGTGAGACAGAGTTAATTGTTTACAGTTCGTCAATAGTATTATCAGTACTGTTTAAGTATGCGAGACAGTTAATTGTTTACAGTTCGTCAATAGTGTTATCAGTACTGTTTGAGCATGTGTGACAGAGTAAACTGTTTACAGTTCGTCAATAGTGTTATCAGTACTGTTTAAGTATGCGAGACAGTTAATTGTTTACAGTTCGTCAATAGTGTTATCAGTACTGTTTAAGTATGCGAGACAGTTAATTGTTTACAGTTCGTCAATAGTGTTATCAGTATACTGTTTGAGTATGTGAGACAGAGTTAACTGTGTACAGTTCGTCAATAGTGTTATCAGTATACTGTTTGAGTATATGAGACAGAGTTAATTGTTTACAGTTCGTCAATAGTGTTATCAGTATACTGTTTGAGTATATGAGACAGAGTTAATTGTTTACAGTTCGTCAAGAGTGTTATCAGTACTGTTTGAGTATGTGAGACAGAGTTAACTGTGTACAGTTCGTCAATAGTGTTATCAGTAGGCTATACTGTTTGAGTATGTAGGACAGAGTTAATTGTTTACAGTTCGTCAATAGTGTTATCAGTACTGTTTCAGTATATGAGACAGAGTTAATTGTTTACAGTTCGTCAATAGTGTTATCAGTACTGTTTGAGTATATGAGACAGAGTTAATAGTTTACAGTTCGTCAATAGTGTTATCAGTATACTGTTTGAGTATATGAGACAGAGTTAATTGTTTACAGTTCGTCAATAGTGTTATCAGTATACTGTTTGAGTATATGAGACAGAGTTAATAGTTTACAGTTCGTCAATAGTGTTATCAGTACTGTTTCAGTATATGAGACAGAGTTAATTGTTTACAGTTCGTCAATAGTGTTATCAGTACTGTTTGAGTATATGAGACAGAGTTAATAGTTTACAGTTCGTCAATAGTGTTATCAATACAGTTTGAGTATATGAGACAGAGTTAATAGTTTACAGTTCGTCAATAGTGTTATCAGTACTGTTTCAGTATATGAGACAGAGTTAATTGTTTACAGTTTGTCAAGAGTGTTATCAGTACTGTTTAAGTACATGGGACACAGTTAATTGTTTACAGTTCGTCAATAGTGTTATCAGTACTGTTTGAGTATGTGAGACAGAGTTAATTGTTTACAGTTCGTCAATAGTGTTATCAGTATTGTTTGAGTATGTGAGACAGAGTTAAAAGTTTACAGTTCGTCAATAGTGTTATCAGTATTGTGTTAGTATGTGGGACAGAGTTAAAAGTTTACAGTTCGTCAATAGTATTATCAGTACTGTTTGAGCATGTGAGACAGAGTTAATTGTTTACAGTTCGTCAATAGTGTTATCAGAACTGTGTGAGTATGTGGGACAGAGTTAATTGTTTACAGTTCGTCAATAGTGTTATCAGTACAGTTTGAGTATGTGGAACAGAAATAATTGTTTACAGTTCGTCAAGAGTGTTATCAGTACAGTTTGAGTATGTGGAACAGAAATAATTGTTTACAGTTCGTCAAGAGTGTTATCAGTACTGTTTGAGTATGTGAGACAGAGTTAATTGTTTACAGTTCGTCAAGAGTGTTATCAGTACTGGTTGAGTATGTGAGACAGAGTAAACTGTTTACAGTTCGTCAATAGTGTTATCAGTATACTGTTTGAGTATGTGGTACAGAGTTAATTGTTTACAGTTCGTCAATAGTGTTATCAGTATACTGTTTGAGTATGTGAGACAGAGTTAATTGTTTACAGTTCGTCAATAGTGTTATCAGTACTGTGTGAGTATGTGAGTATATGAGACAGAGTTAATTGTTTGCAGTTCGTCAATAGTGTTATTAGTACTGTTTGAGTATGTGAGACAGAGTTAATTGTTTACAGTTCGTCAATAGTGTTATCAGTACTGTTTGAGTATGTGATACAGAGTTAATTGTTTACAGTTCGTCAATAGTGTTATCAGTATACTGTTTGAGTATGTGAGACAGAGTTAATTGTTTACAGTTCGTCAATAGTGTTATCAGTACTGTGTGAGTATGTGAGTATATGAGACAGAGTTAATTGTTTACAGTTCGTCAATAGTGTTATCAGTACTGTTTGAGTATGTGATACAGAGTTAATTGTTTACAGTTCGTCAATAGTGTTATCAGTATACTGTTTGAGTATGTGAGACAGAGTTAATTGTTTACAGTTCGTCAATAGTGTTATCAGTATACTGTTTGAGTATGTGATACAGAGTTAATTGTTTACAGTTCGTCAATAGTGTTATCAGTACTGTTTGAGTATGTGATACAGAGTTAATTGTTTACAGTTCGTCAATAGTGTTATCAGTACTATGTGAGTATATGAGACAGAGTTAATTGTTTACAGTTCGTCAATAGTGTTATCAGTATACTGTTTGAGTATGTGAGACAGAGTTAATTGTTTACAGTTCGTCAATAGTGTTATCAGTACTATGTGAGTATATGAGACAGAGTTAATTGTTTACAGTTCGTCAATAGTGTTATCAGTACTATGTGAGTATATGCGACAGAGTTAATTGTTTGCAGTTCGTCAATAGTGTTATCAGTACAGTTTGAGTATATTGGGTTGATTTCTATCAGTTCCTCGTCTATGCCATCGATATGGTTCATGATTAATTGATACATAGTTCATTCCTCACTAACGTTTTCAGTAGAGGAACTGTGCAACCCTACCCTGTTAGATTTGACCTAGTTTTTAAAGTTAACAAAATTTTCATAGAGTTCTCTCCCTTAATGATGAATTTTATGATTTATTCAGGATTTATGCATTGTTTTAAATAAATGAATAAATTCATCATGTAATACTTGATTAGTAATTTTTAGGGGAGGGTAGACAGAATTTTTTTTATTTTTTGCATTGCAATACCTTAAAAATATAAGATTTTATGCCAAGCTGTACAAGCCGGCCGACTTTTAATTAGATACGTGTCACGTGACTCAGTGACGTCAGAGACGTCCCAGTGTTGACTGAAGCCCAGCTGATTCAATGGCAAATGGTAGTGTGGAACCCTATCAGTTTGACCGGATTAAAAGCCAAATTTCCGAAAATAAATGCTTGGATTTTAGCGACAATTCTTCAGAGGCCGATAGGCCCTAATAACAGCTGTTCGGATGACGAGGACAACATTGCAAACAGACATCGTTTAAGAAATAATGACGGGTAAGTAGGTCAAAGTGATGATAATGTCACCGATGACCGATTCCTCGCTCGATCTAAAATAAACCTGAAACATGAATGGGAATAACTTTGAATTTACGCGGACAGTTGGTCGAAATAATAAATAATAAATTTGCCCGTTAATACTATTATGTTAACGAGAGAAAGGGTCTGAAGATCCGATGGCAACTGCACGGTGTCAGTATTACTTTTCAGTAGGCCTACTCAACAAACGCCATTTTATGTTGACTTCGTTCTACTGCACCTTCTTGGCTACTTCTCAGTTCTCCCATTCGTTAGTAAATTACAATTTGACTATTATCATTTGCAAACAATGATGATAGCAAAGGCCAATCCAAATTCACATAAAATTATATTATGTTAGGACCGACGAATGTGCCGCTACATACGTGCGAAGACGAAACTTTATTTTTATTATAATATTACTCTATTTTTCTCGGGCCTAGGCCTAGTCTCTAAGTTAAAAATAGGCTAGAGTAGAGAAAACGGTAATTCGAGAAAACTAGGGGCCTTTGGACAAGTGATTAATATATCGTCGGGTTGGAGTAGAATAAGAGTCGTGATGAGAACAAGAAAATTGTATTTTTTTGGCACTAATTCAAGTTAACATGGGCGTGTTGCGTGCGCATGCGCTCTTACAGTTTCTACCGCTGTCGCAATATTTTATCTTGACTAAACACACATTTTTTGATTGACATGAAAATTAACAACTTAAAATATATTCGAAGTGGGACTGTAAATGACCGATAGATTAGTAACCAGCGTAATTAAAACTCAAGTCAACATCGATCGATCCATACATAACAAAAATAAAATAAAAATGGCGTGAACTTCGACTTCAGTCAACTCTTTATTTTCTCTCTTTATCTTTTGAATCCCTCGTTCCCTAAAAATCCGGATCACTTAGAAATCGGAAAAAACTTATCCCTGACATCTTCGACGATTTGTTCTTTGATGAATTTGAACACCCGAAGGCAACACAATAGACCATATTGGCGATGCAAAAACGTCTAAACTATATAGGATAGGGTAACGACGCCAACATGTGGGACGTCTCTGACGTCATCGCCGAGAGATTCCGAAGATTGCCGGAAAATATGCATAAAAACAACGCTACCGATAATTTTTCATTTTTTCATTTATTTACCGATCAAAAAAAAATGTTTTTCTTTGTTTATCTGATAGGAGATATTTGTCATATTTAGGAGTTTGTTTTGGGGCATCAAAGCAAACAATGCACAAATCCTTTAATAACTCCATAAGTTAGACTTTGTGACGTAAAACATTAACTTATTGACGTAATAAAGCTGCAGTCGTGTTTGTGCTAGCTCTTCTAGACATCTGATACCACTTTTCATTTTGAAATATTACACATTTATTGATGAAAGTTCATCGGCTGCTACCAATGTAGTGTTTAGTGGATTTTGAGATTTTCTTTTTGGATAGGATCAATTTGGATCTACATGTATCACAATTAATTTATGCCATGCTTTCAAAGCAAGTATACAGAATTGGGGTAGCTATGGAATACATCGTTTAACAATGGATAGCGCAAAAATAATGGCTCCCCAGGTCTATTAAGGAATTTGTCAATGTCAGCATTTAATTAGTAGAAAATGTTCACGAGCAACAAGTGGCATCAATGTCATTTGACCATTTACTACAATAAAAAAAATTTGCCGTTAATTTTGTTAAGAGTACGTTTTGATTAAAACCCTGGCTTACATGGAAATTTGATAGTGTCAGCAAAGTACATACGTATAATATTTCATTACTCAAAACTTAAGTACCAGAATATGATATTAAATATTTGGGTCGTTATTATTCAAGGAATAAGGATCAGTGATTCGATGTTATTAAAAGGTTAAATCAACAGATAAATTTGATATAACCACGAATAAATCTACATCAAATATTGACAATACTAACTTGATACCTACTTCTTACTTTCATTTTGTGGCTGACTGTAAACAAGCAAATATTTGGGGTTTTGTACGTTTTGTGTGGCCAAGACAGTCATGTATCAGGCTTTACTGATGAAAGGTCGAATTATTTGATATATATCTTTGGTAATTTTCCCCTGCACCAAAGGTCGCTTTAGTCCAATTATTTGAATCGTTTTAAGAATATATCTTTGATAATTTTCCCCTACACTAGAGATGGCCTCAGATACCAGGTAACCAATTTAAAGTGAAGATAGACTCGATGTCGGTATGATGACTTCAGTTTTATTTAAAGGGAAGTAATCGGTATTTTTTAGAATCGATGCTGGGTCTCAGGTCTCAAATATATGTAAAAAGTTTTAAAACGAATAAAACTAAGAATCGCATAATTCCTTCAAATGTACCCCGTATATAGTCGTATGTTTGACTTTTAAACGCCAACAAATATATTCGGTGAAAATCCGTAGAAAACAAATGTAGCTATAGAAAACTCTGTAGGCCTATGCAATATATCACATTCGTTGATATCATAGAAGCTTATATATTATATTCGGAAAGAGCTCAAATTCGAACATGATCTTTAAAATTGTATGGTTGATTCTAGAGCGTTAATTTATTTTTTAAAATTTAAAATTACCGTAAGTCTATAGATTGTCCTTATTGAAAATATAATGTACATATACGGTGGCCATAGATCTATAGTTGATAAAGCGATGTGCTTTTCTCACTTTCTCGACTTTTCCTAGCTTTATCGTTGCAAGAAGTCGAGTGTAGAAGAGGCCTCAGTCGGCTTCTGTAATAAACTTACTATTGTCCTAAATAATTGGAGACAAGTTGCCTAACTTAAACTACCAATTTTTATTTAATCTCGGTAATTTCCCTTGCAATGGGATAGGTTCAAATTCGAATGTTACCTTGCCATTTGCTGGCTCTAGCAATGCGAATATTTTTGATATCTGTAGAGTCTATGAATTCACTCATGGAAATAAAATACATTCAATAGAATAGGCCTACTGTTCATGATTATATGTTGCTTACCCATACAGCTGAAAACTGGGCTTTAGATCACCATAATTGATAATTAAGCAGTTTGACATATAGTTTTGGTGTTTGGCTTTACATGTAATTTTTACATTAGTTTTCTCTTATTTTCGATTTCCAACTGTCGAAGGATCTTTAACCTGCACAGCCTGAACAGCACATGGGTCCACGGTTTCTTGTCCCAATCTCAATAAACGACTAGAGGCTTTTCCATGGCAGCCCCTCCGACTAAACGGCTATTGAAACGTGCAGACCAATATAGTATACAGTGGCGGATTCAGGGGGGCGTAGAGGGCGTACACCCCCCCCCCCCCCCCACCCCTTTACTTTGTCTTTTTTTTTTTAAGAATGGAGAGATCAATAATGTCTAATCCATTAACGTTTACTATAAAACATACATGGTCCACGTCAGAAACCGTTAAATTAGTACAATAAATACTTATTCTATGTTTTTAAGCCAAAAAAAAGGTCAAAAAAAATTTCGCCTCGCTACTCTTGGCTTGGCATATACGCCTGGATTCGCCCCTGTTATATAGATTGTTTCGAAAACTAATTGTGATAGTCTTCCATGTAATTAACATTATATTAAATGAAGAGAAACAACCCGAGGTCAATTCCAAGTTATTTTGACCATTTGCTTTATTAGAACACAATTTCAACGTCTATATAACAGTATAACTTAAATAGAAATTTCATGCAATCTAATATTACTCATGGAAGCATGGATACCTAGTAATTCGAATTTTTTTTTTTTGGAAAACAATGAACACTTGAAGTGAAGCAAGTATAGGCCTAAACCACTGCAATTTCAAACATCAAAATAAAAATCTATAGGCTACCACAGGAGATGGAAAAGATGATGTCTTAATAATACCACCCTGAAAAAAGTCTGATGACCAACCATTTCAATGAAGTCATTGCACTTCTGGTTATTTACCTGCTTTCCCGGAGATCTAGCTAGGACCTTTCAAGAAACACCATTGTTCGTTGTCTTTTACTTTCATGAGAAAAATAAACGATTCAGTTTACTAATGACGCTGAGTATCAGATCTGATAGTCTGATAGCTGACGACAGGCGTATGTTACCTTGCTTGACAACCTATCTGAATTATTATCAGACCTGAGGATGACGACAAGTCGAAACGCTACATAAAATTTGAACCAGTGAATGTTGTTCCATAAAACTATGACTATATCGTCTATTTCGTCCATGAAATTTATACTAGTTTTTTGTCCTGGCCGACAACCAAAAAAGAGGCAATGGATTTTGAATGACGTGTGAGTAAGAATTTTGTCTAATTGTCGTGGTAAGTCCGGTAGTTTGTTGAAAGAAGAAATCCGAATAATTTTCACACATACAATCTGACGCCCTCATAAATAAATAATTCGTCTGCTCTCACCAGGTCACGTGACTGCAATGTGACTGATATGTGAATCTCGAATGTCTATGCCACGTCAGGGACTACTGTCAGTTTGCACGCTTAGATCTCTTCACAGACCATACAATATTGAATTATATTTACTGCACGTGCTTATTGGGATATGATATATGGTAAACAATTTGAAAATGGAAGAGTGTGTTACATACGAGACGGGAGAGATGGAAATAGATCCCGATTGGTATCAAAATGGTGAGTTTTAATTCATTAACATTTTTAAGCTATTGGTACGAATAGTCTGTAATTCACGAGATGTTTACTAGAAAACCAATCTACTCAAAGAGTACTCATTAACAATAAATTTGGGTTTATCTACTCAGAGAATTAGATTTTCTGACCTAAATTCCAGCTAAATCAAGGCAGATGTTTAATGTTTACTAACATATTTTCAGTAGACTGTGTATTAAATCGATATAGTTCTGTATTTGGCGATATATAGACTGGGTGCTATGCTACTATTGATCTTTGCCGACAGTTTTAAAGCCTCTATAATAATCATATAACAATTACGTTATTTGTATTTCATATGTTAAAGAATGCAAAGAATGTTTTGTTTTAAAATGGTTTCCGTGTTATTTCGATGTCTTCTAACTGTTCGAGTTAGCAACAGTTTGTCACTTGTAGAGAATGACTCATCGTTCAGATTGACCTTGTAAGATGGAGTGGAACTGTAGATTCATATCTGTACAGACCAGAAACGATTTGACGTTTCTCTGTTACTGATCATTACAATCTACAATAATATAACCAAAATTTCTCGATGGCAGAGAACCTTTCATAGATCTAATCAGAAATAATGACCATTATGTTTTGTACAACCCGTATAACATTAGCTTGTTTGTGGTATGCTGCTGTGAAACCGTAATTATTTTACAGTTCTTATTGATATTTTGTTGGTCTTTTTACTCCCATTCATTTGGCTGTAAATTATGATGAAATACCACAAAAACTGGATGTCCGTTCATCCATTTAGCACATTAATGACGTCAGATAATATTATAATTATGTACCTTAAATAAACCCTTTCTTGTCGTACCCCAACCCTCATTTCTATTCCTTTCTCTCCAAGACTGCCTGTTGGATTAATTTATGTTTGTTGTGAGGTAAATAATATAAGAATCAATCTTGTTCTCTATACTTGTGTGATATATTGCACACATTTTGTTGAAATGAGACGTAGAACCCGTATATATTATAAATGAAATTAGAAAGAATGTGATTATGAACCTTTAAATCTGATATCATTCAAGTACAATTCTGCATTAAACAGACAAATTGCAAGTTCGAAAACTCAAAAGCTGTTAAAGCCAATTTCTAATGTGTGGTACTGTCAGAAAATGATGTCTTCAGGGGTAATTTTTATGAAAATAAGGGTATATGAATGGTACTTAACGATTTACTATAGCAATCACTATTTTAACAGTGGAAATTCTACATAATTACATCGCCTTGGTATTTCCTTATGGAAAATAGTACAACTTCAATACAAGCCCCCCTTCAGTCGTTTATTTTCTCAAAATCATATTGTTATTTTTGAAAGATAATTGTCTTCAAGTGGTCTTTACATTATTATTATCAATCTTAAGAAATTTTATCGCAATATTACATTGTATTTCATAAATACAGAAGGCTATTTCCTTGTAATATAAGAAATAGCTGTTGGCAGTCATTACGTTATGTGACATAATTACTTTACTGACATTACTTCTTTTTATTATGTTTTGTATATGTCATTGTATTTATGATGTTTTAAATATTGCTACTCTTTTCCTAGCAGATATATAGTCCGGTGTGACTTGAATATAATTTGTTTCATACTTGTCAATTAACTTTTACTGAAGTGTTATGCAGTAGCTATATCCTTATTGCTATATAATTACTATTAGCTTTCATTACACGATCTGACATAATTTCCACTAACAATGTCATTTTACTGTTAAAGCGATACAACCTTTTAGAATGAACAAAAAAAATTAAGTTCTCAAACTTGGTCAATCAGAGTATATATTCATCAACGATGTCCAAAGTATACAAACAGAATCAAATAAACCCATAAAACTATGTAAATTTCCATATAAAAAACAGGTTATAATTGATAAACGCCTTAAATTTGATTTTTTTCAATAATTGTATATAAACATTGTTTTCTGGATTTAACAGATTATTCAGGTAATCTGTTGTATAGTTATGCAACCAGGTAAGTCCATTGATGAATATAAACTCCTATTGACCAAATTTGAAAATTTAGATTTTTTGTTCATTCTAAGAGGTTATATTCATTTAAATATTCAGTAGCAGCCTATAATTTCCAAGAAACCCCCTGAGTGTTAGCTTGCATAATATAAAATCTTTGGAAACAGATTCCTGTAGACAAGTATTATACGAAATCATCGTGTCCAGATAACTAGCAAATTATGAGACTAATGGTTGTTTCTTTGTATGTCGCTGTCATTATCATCAAACTACATTTATAAAATGTGTGCTCTGGTAATTGAACAAGTGTCCTGTCAAAATATATGAATATAAACTTGAAAATTATTGCACTAAGCATAGCCTTAATTCATTTAGTTTTAGTGACGTTTAAAAAGTTAACTGGTCTACATTCCAAGTTTAAATTCTTAATTTGAAGTGTTTGTTTGACATAGATTATTATTTTAATTAAGTAGGCCTAATACCGATATATTTGTTTCCGTCATTGACATAAAATTTATCAAATAATTGTGTTCAATGGCAGCAGAATGATCCCACAGTTCTGTTATTCAGAACTTAAACCGAACATTTACTTTACAACCATGAAAATGATTAAAATTCCCCTTGGGCCAATTTCACGGCTTGTTAATTATTCAATAGGTTTGTCCCTTTAACCAGATGTCTGTAGGGTAATGAATCTATTTATACTCTAATGACATACTGATTAATTAATGAACTCAATTTTAAACTATAATTATGATAAATATACTACAATATAGATAGGTTTCAACATATGTTCTAATGGACTAGGTTGCTAATTGGCATATTGATATAATTTGACATATGAATTGAGACAAATTCACACTAACCTGTTAATTGCCTTCAAAGCAACTCTTGGGCACAACATATCGAGTGTCCAAAAAAAGGTCCCCAAGTTTGACAGTAAGAATTTCAACTGCTAATGAACATATCTCTTTCAAAATTCTCACAGATGTCCTAGTCAGCCCCTGACAATTTGAGAGTCATCCAATAAAAATTGTACAAGTACTGCTTCGAACAAAATAGCATGTCAAAAAATTCATTATCAGAGCAAATTACACATTTCAATTTGTGTTCATTGTGCTTTCATCACATCGACCACCAATATCAACCATTTACCATCCTGATAAGCTGCCACAGATCTCATTTTAAGATACCAACTCACAAAAAGCGACCATCGTGCCTTTCAGTTCCTGTTCAGTCAGTGCCTGTATATAACATGTTTAGAACGATATTTCGCGAGCTTCTTAAATGGGTCGTAAACAGATGTTCATCTGGGCTTATAGATATCAGTAAGCAATATCACTAATATTTCACCAATTTTGAATCAGGAAATTTGCTTATATCGTATATTAGTATAAGTGAAAATAACTGAAATCACAGAAGCAAAAATGTTTGGAAAACCTCCATGCAATCCAGCTTGGCTGCAGCTTGGCTGATTGTACACTTTTAAAAAAAAAAAAAAAAGATCTTTGGAATATTGCTACATTGGCGATCAGTGGTGCCTCACATCTGTAGCCTATCATGTAAAAAAATAATAATTTTGCATACACTGTGATATTATATTTTTATCTATTTAATAACTCTTTTTTACCAATATTAAATATGGTGACATCTTTGACTGCATATATTCAGTACCAGTCGCAGAATCAAGACTTAATATAGCCTTGAAAATATTTTTCAGTCGTTACAAAAACACGAGACCTAGATATTTAAAAGAAACTTAGTCCAAGTGAAAAGACAGTAAACAAAATGTGACAATTTTAAGTCATTGAGATCCTGCCCAAATTAAACAAATTCAACTTGTTGTTAGTTTGGTAATCCTCGACTTGAATTGTTGACCTATTTCTACCTGACAACACTTCAGTCGTTTACTTTTTACCATCTTTAATCATTCTTACACATTTTCTCACATTCTACTGCTGTGTTATATCTATATTCATCTTCCTTATATAACTTCTAAACTTAGGTTTACTGAAACACATGTTCCTCTTACAAATATACGAATGTTACCTCAAGAATTCCCATGCTGAGGCAATTGAAAAGGGTTTGGTTGTGTACAACGTTTTTACAGAAGAGAATAAAACTGATTTTATTCGGTAAAATGAGACATATTCATAATATACAATTAAGTAATAAAATGTAGATTTGTATATACAAATATAGCTATATACAACATAATCAATATTAATACTTCATAAAATGTTAATGATAAATAACATAACAAAAGCAATCTATTACAATAAATGTACTTCATTAGTAGGCCTTAAAGTTATTTTTTTAAGATGTAGTATTGTGCTCTGTATAAAAGTAAACGCATAGCCGTAGGGGCCCACGACTCAACGGGGGGGCAAACCGACTTATTGCCCGAATTTTAATGATATTTTGCCCGATTTTCTGGATTTTTTGCCCGATAACATAATTTTCATTTTCATTACCCATTCATCAAATGGTGTCAAACCATCCTGACCCAATGATGATTATGGTTAACATATTATTGACAGGATTTAAAGAATATTCTTTAGAATTGTTTTCTGTGGGATGCCTAGCCTAAAGACCTGGCAAGTAATCAATATTAATATCTTATTTAATATAGAAAAACAAATTACATATTGTACATATCTGTTGGTGGTAAATTAAAACATTGATTAGGCTACAAAAAAGGGTTGCTACCTTCTGTTACACAGATTAATTTCAAGATACCAACTATTTGGAAGTAGACATCCTGCGCGACCTTTTCTGAAATATTGATATAAAAACCTTGTGGAAATTGATAGTTGTCAAAGGAATCTTGGAAGACATCACATATACGCTTTCATTGGAAACCATTATAGTTTCTTTTTGAACCATGTTGATGTTTCTTCACCACAGCATATTTAGATGAATAACAATTCAACACATAAAACTAAATAAGACTTATTCTAGACAATATATATGTTGAACGTACAAAACCTCTTCATTTCATGGGGAATAAAATATTGAATAGATTTAATTACGAGCTGAAAAGGGCTGTGTACGGAATAGTGGAGCAGAGCGACCTGAAACGAAGTTTTTGCTATATACATGGGGCATTCCGCATGTTACTCTTTTGCCATGCTAATTCAAATGATGACAGGCGCCAACTGCGACCGAAAAAAAGCTTCATTTCCCTAATGCTCTGTTCTGCTCTATTCCGTTCTGTACAGCTCAAGTCTTATTAAGGGTACTACATTAATGCCCCGGTTTCACATAGACGAACTTTTGGAAACTTCGTAAGGATAGAAGTCGGTTGTGTCAGGAGTGTCGGAAGTAAATCGGGTCAAAACGGCTCCTCTGCCGACACTTTGGACAACGCTTACGATCAACAGCCGGCCAACAGCCGACTAAAATTTGGCTCTTACGACAACCGTTCAGACATTAACGAATGTCGTAACGACATTTCCAACTGCTGTTACGACATAAACGAATTAGAAGCGATTTTCGTCCGACTAAACCAAATTTGTTACGACTGTCCTAAAGACAAATCCGACTGCATATAAGACATATAAGAATGCCCTTACGACACATCTTCAAGATGATGTTCCTCGTAAAAGAAGACACAAGAGACCGAACACTCTTACGACTGTTCAGACCTGCCTACGAACGTTCAGAATGCTATTTCGACCGCAAAAAAAGCCCTTCAGATCAATAGCCCGACTTGTTTCCGACTAATTTTTAATTCGGACGTGTCGGAAGCTTCTTAAACGTCCGAATTACTTCCGAATTTTTGCCTCGTCTTCCGAACTTCCCGACCTCTTACGAAAGTCTTCCGACTACCATAATTCGGATGAAATTCGTAAGAAATTCGTCTATGTGAAACCGGGGCATAACTGGAGACTATTTGGTACTGTTTGGTTTTAAATTCAGAAGTTTCTAAATAGATTTCCTCCTAACATTCATAACTCAGTTTGTGAAGCTGTTAATCTTTTGTTAAGTGAAAATTACACATGAAGGTGTCACAAACTACATTGATATCCTAGACGACCAAATATACCAAAAATGTCGTCTTTGATTACAAATTATCGCTAATGATATGAAAATATTAGATAAACCTTCTTTAAATACCTATTCCCTATCAATTGGTCTGTGATTTTCCTTGGGGCCCGCAGTATCTCAGTAATTTAGACGTTTGCACGATTACTCAAAGGTCCAGGTTTCAATTCCGGCAATGGCCGAGATGATCACTAGATCACTTAGTATTCAGCCCAGTATCCCCCTGTCAGTGATACAAGCATGAAAAGGGTCTTATCGTTCCGATGGGACAATACTCAGAGGCCCATTGTGTTAAACCTCGACAGTTGCACATTGCACATCGAAAATAATGATTTTGCTTGTGTATAACGAAGGTCCCATCAGAACTTGAAGACGCCGTTCTATGTCAACCACTCTTAACTTCTAAACAGGGTAGACATGGTTGTTTTAAGGCTAGCGCACACGAGAGCTCCCAGCTGAGCAAAATTTCATTCGTGGCTGTCAGCTCAGCTCGTAGCTTTCGTCGGTTTCCGCGCACACGCTAAGCTTAGAGCTTTCCTAGACTTGGTGTTGAGTCATAAATATCTAAAAATAACAAGCTCACGTGACATTATAACGTGACTTAAACAAAATATCGGACGTCGACAACCCTTCGAATGATTCAGAATATGAAAAAAATTACTTCTTCTTTTTTTGTTGCGTCCTTGCGATAATTGCTTCAGATACAAACTCACATTCACCGGTGGGCGCAGCTATTTTTAGTTTGATGACGTGCTAGCGCATGCGCTCCAGTTGAAAGTTGAAAGCTAAGAGCTTTCGACTGCGCACACGGTAAGGTATTTTTCATTCGAGGAAAAAATTATCAAACACGACAGATAATTTCCTTAACGCCTCGAATAAAAAAAACCTTACGTAAAATCCGCACACACGAGAGCTACGAGCTGAGCTGACAGCCACGAATGAAATTTTGCTCAGCTGGGAGCTCTCGTGTGCGCTAGCCTTTACCCTTTGTTATATTTTTCGGGATGCTTAGTTGTACAACTTAAAGAACATAAAAGTTGTATAATGTTTATATATTTTCAGATTTACGGTTGGCAGCAGAACTTGGTAAAGCATTATTAGTTCGTAACAGAGATTTAGAATCCACGGTTGCTTCATTAAACCAGATAAATCATGACCAACAACAAGAATTACAGGTAACGGATTATGGCGCTGTATTTGGTTCAAAATAGGATCCAAATCCGATTGTCTAAGTTCTTAGAATCGAATGGTCATTTACATTTGACAGTTGAATTGTAATCTTTGGAACTTCACCACTGGATCGTGTTCGCTGAATCGTAGTCTTTGGAACTTCTTTGGATTGTGTTCGCTGAATCGTAATGTTCGGATCGTCTTGTATCTTGAAAAGGATGACATTCCATAATATCAGCAACTATATTCTTATTATAATATTCAAGAAATATTAAGATTTCAGAGCGTTGATTCAATAGCTTTCTTAAAACACGATCTGCTGGGATTTAGAGCGAATTTTGTATTCTGACATACATTTCTTCAAATTTGTTACGTATAGATTATTGGAGCACTGTGGTATCCTTTATTATGTTAAGAAATTCATATATTTCTCGCCTAGAAGATACACGTTTCGAGATGGTTTATATAAGTCTTTAAACGTTTTGTTCTTCAGCATCTTCGTAATCAAGTAGAATCATTAAGAAGTACTAGTGAATCAAGGAATAAAGTAAATGAAGAATTAGATAGAATTAACCAAGAATTAGAGAAAGCTAATCAAAGATTAATGCTAGATGCTAAATCAGATAAACAGACTATTAACAGGTAGGTATTCCTTTCAGTGAACGCCAATCATACAATTACCTATATACTATCTGAAAAGTTCCCCACAGTTCCAATTTCTACGTAATTTTATGCTGAAATAAATTCCAATTTCATTGTTTCTATGTGAATAGTGACAAACATAGATAACTTAAGTGCTGAAAGGGATTGATAAACTTTTCATGTGATAATAGACTTATACTATATATCAATGGAATTGGTAAATATTATCTAAAAACCTTACAGTTTATTACTTAAGATTTGAAAGGATTCAGAAGCGGTTTGCCGGTGTATTTGTGTCAATAAGGGATACGCTTATAGCTTATATTTGAATTGCATTATAAGACTTCTGTATAAGAATCTGTAAAAAATATGCACATACGTATCGCCACTGAGTCTATTCTGTTTTATACTTTCAGGTTGAGTCTAACAGTGGAATCATTAGATTCAAAAGTTGAGGATCTTCAACGTAAAGTCGAAGACCTCAAAGCTAAGGAAATAGCCGTTCAAAAACAAGACAAACGACGAGCCACCAGTTTAGCTAGTCTTGATACAAATGACAAACCAAATAATTATTATATTGAGAACCTCAGGTGGACATATAATGATCAATTTAAAAATCTTCCACTCAACCCTTATGAAAAGGAGATCAAACGACTGCAAGAACAAGTTCACAAACTAAAAACCGATCATATGATCGAACGACGCCAAACGGAAGACCTCGAGGTCGATTTGGCTTTGGCATTACATGAAAATCAAACGTTGGAAGACAAAATCAAAACTTTGGAAGACAAGTTAGACAAACTGACTCAGGATATTCAAGAAGAAACTTTGCGCCAAGAAATTGCGAAAGCCTTAGGACCAGACAAGATAGCGTGTCGATTTTGTGAAAGAACAGACGATACTGAGATACTGGCTGATCTGGAACATGATGATCTCAAGTTGAAGAGTGTGGGGAAGGCTGTCAAGTTAGAAAGTGGTGGTAGTCTTTATGGTAGTATGGAGTCGGTTAACGTCGTGGCCTCGGATGCTGAAGAAATTGTGACTAAAGATACAGATGATGATAGTAGTTTATCAATACTCAATGAACTAGAAACACAATATAAAACATTGTTCTCTAAATATGAAGATGTGATTCAAGGACGTTCTAAAAGACTTTCAGGAGATTTTGATGACATGGAAGAAAAATGTCGCAAATTGTCGTCTGTTTCTCACAAAGAAGTGCAAACATTGATCAATTTGACACTGAATAAAGATTTTGGACAAGAACCTGGGCAACCACCTCCGTATAAAGCTATTTTCAAAGATCTGTTTGCTACCCTGAAAAAATCCAGAATTGATGAGAGTCAAGAACAAAAGACGCCAGCCGCTACTCCAGTGAATGAAGAGGACAAAACATTTCCAGGTACCAAGACGACCAACACTTCCACAGTTCCACAAACTACACAATCAAAGACTTCAGTATCCACTTCAACGTCTACAGACACACCACAGTATGCCTCTAATGGTGTGAAATTAAGACCTAAGCCCTGTACGGTTACAACTCGTGGCGTCAAATCAAAGAGTGTGGTCAGTGCTGCCAAAAAGTAATTCAAGATAAACATTGTCAAAAAATTAAAAATGATTCCAATTTTTTTTTTTTTTAAAAACTAGTCGCAAGGTCTCCACAGAAATTGATATTTTTAAATTTTAACTTCCATTTACTTCTTTCTCCTTCTGAGATATTTCTTTCTACTCTTTCTAATGTTTTTTGCTACTCTTTTCCATGCTGGTTTGTGGCCATTTCGGAGACAACCAGCGTTTACGTCGCTCATGCATGAAAAAATATGTCAGATCATTGCTCCAATTTAGTCTATGGCACCAATTTGGTCTATCATGGCACAAATTTAGTCTATCATGGCACAAATTTAGTCTATCATGGCATCAATTTTAACCTACCATGGCGCCAGTTTAGCCAATGAAGACCAGTTATTGTATTAACCCGGTAATATTTGAGTAGTGATCATATAGAATTGAACTAATAATTGTATTTATATATTATTTATTGTAAATAGATGGTATTATTGTATATATATAAACAGAAGGATATGATTGTGATATTTGTATATTATAGGTCTTTGTGTATTTTAACTTTTTAATCTATAGTATTCTAGTCATGGGTCACAACTAATAAACTACATGTAGTCTTATAACTTATAGATAGTAACCTACACTCAACAGGATAACCTTAGAATAGTAACCTAAACTCAACAGGATAACTTAAGCCAGCAAAGAGTAACCTGCACTTAACAAAGTTACCTAAAAATAGTAACATACACTCAACAGGATAAAATAAAAAAATTAAAATAGTAACCTAAATTCAAAGGTTATCCTTAAAATAGTAACCTAAACTCAAAGGTTAACCTAAAAATAGCAACTTAAACTCAACAGGATAACCTTATATAGTAACCAGTCCTTTTCAGCAAACCTTCATATAGCATTAATAGTTTCATTTTAACAAAATACTTTTTGAAGTTTTTTTGCTTTATGTGTATTTGTATATCATACCAAAGAAAAGACTTGCTGCTGTAAATTATGTTTCTTCTGTGTTGCCATATTTATGTTAATGTAATACAAGTACATGATGTATTTTTTAAAGTTTGATGGCTTAAAATGTGACACAATTATGCAAATGGCAAATTCATCAGAAGGAATTGCTTGTAATGTTTTATGTAATATCATTCAAAATGTTATACTTTTGTATGTAGGCTTTTGAAAAACACAAAAATTGAAGACATATTTTGCTCTATCACTAAGTGTGCCTACTATTGTTTTTATTTATGTTTAAAATTGTGGATAGTGTGATATTATTATTGTTATTGTTTTAATTGTTTGTTTTATAAATTATAACTTAAGACAATAATACATGTTTTAAAAGCTTAATGGTTTGTGATTATTATTTCAAGGTAAAAGAATATAACAACCCCATTCTCAAGTCCAATATAACAACCCCATTCTCAAGTCCAATATAACAACCCCATTCTCAAGTCCAATATAACAACCCCATTCTCAAGTCCAATATAACAACCCCATTCTCAAGTCCAATATAACAACCCCATTCTCAAGTCCAATATAACAACCCCATTCTCAAGTCCAATATAACAACCCCATTCTCAAGTCCAATATAACAACCCCATTCTCCAGTCCAAAATTAAGTTGCAAACTCATTTTGTAAAGGTAAAAGAATAAAACAACCCTCAAGTCTAAAATTAAGTTGCAAATAAATGTTGACAAGTGATGGTTTTTTGAAAACTGACAGCATCAATTAGTACCATTCCAATTTCCAGTCAGAGTTCCTTGGTTTTTATAAGCCGTTTTGTGAAGTCATTATCACAGAGCCCCTTTGATATCATTTGAGCTTTGCTTTTTACAAAGCCTTTCTTTACTCCAAAAGAAAAAAATATTAAATCTAGCTACAAGCTACAATTAAAACTGTATGAGAGACATGAGGAAATGTAGAAGAAAGAAAAGAATCAAATGTACAAAAATTTAATAAGATTACTGTTTCATATCACAAGATTATTGCATAACATTTATATAACAAAATACAAATAACAGTTTTGACATAATTATATGAGAAATGTACTATTTAAATCAAATAAGTTAAGATCTTCAAAATCTTGAAAATTCCATGTACCTGTGACCATTTACTCTTGAATATATTCTAATTAAAGTTTCAAGGAAAAAAGTAGTATGACTGATATACAATTTACCAGCTGATAGACACTACATTGAAGCTATTTTATCTAAGTATCTGACAGAATGCCTAATATTTTCAAATGAATGCCCATCTCAAACCAGTTTTGAAATTTAAATGTAGGCCTACATACACAACCAAATTAATTGTATATCATAATCTTTGTGGAAAATTTAATACCCCTTAGTAATGCCCTTACAAATTGAATCCCCTATTTATAACCATGTTCCTAGACCGGAACATCCTGTCCCTCAATTAGTGAATTTGAGGGACAGGAAACCATTAATGGTTATAAGTTGAAATCGTGCAGCCAATTTGGTTGCGTTGAAATATTCTTCTTCCTTGAGGTTTTTTTCTCTAAAAACTGACAAATTTCTTGTTATGTTATAAGGTCAGCTTCATAACAACCATTTTTTTTTACTAAAAAACCAATCATTGTTTCTAGGCCCTAATTGGCTGCGCGATTTCAACTTATAACCATAAATGGTTTCCTGTCAATCAAATTCAATAATTAAGGGATAGGATGTTCCGGTCTACCATGTTCCATGCCCTACATCATTTGACTTCAATGGGTGTAACTCCCACTGAAGGTCTTTATCCAAATCACATGCATAGGATACAAAATATATTTTTTTATCAAGGTATATGTAAATATTATCTATAAACAGTAAGGGCTGTTCCAGAAAAAATACATCCCACCCCTGAGATGGCAGATTTAACTACACCCCACCACTAACAGAAATCTTGTTTATTTTGCATATCAACAAATTAATTGTAAGAACAATGATCGACTGTGTCCTGGGGGGGGAAGGGGTATATTTTTTTCAGAAACAGCCCTATAATTTTCACAGGTTTTAAAGATAAAAATTTCAAGTTCTAGCACAACTTTCTCAAAACCATTTAATTGGATATTAAAGTTGTATCAACCAATCATATGACTGATCAACTTGCTCTTTGAAGGGTAGTGCAATATAAACCTTTGATCCAACAAGCCAATATTCAACAAACTGAACACATTAAACAAATTTGATAATGACATATGTAAGGGTTTTCACATGGTTAGAGAAAAGGTCATATAACCTTGCAGCTTATAACAAAAAAATGTCAACAACAAATTAATGGAATGCATATGATCAATATTCCCAGTGGATACGATTTACGATGGTCAATATATTCTGTTGAGACAAGAATAGGCAGTATATAAATATATTGAGAATTCATATCTTTACTAATAAATCTAAACTAATATAAATAATAATGACCTTGCTGTGGTGCCAGGCAGAGTATTCTTACTCTTTTAGACAGCTGATACCACTTTTCATCATAAAATATATACTAATTTATTGAAAAACCTTGTAAGTTCATTAGCTGTTTCAAGATATGTATTATTTTAAGGACCATTTGTCCATAAGCTTACTTATAAATTACAAAAATAAAACACGTTCAATGTATTTGAATCCCACCCTTTAATCAATCAAGCCCTATTTTCTTAATTTAATATGTTATTAAATATAATGTGCTAGCTAGATTTAGAGATAAATTCACATAAAGCCAAGACATAAACACTAACAGATAATTTAGCATATTGTACAAAAATTTATTACATATTTACATAATAATATGAATAATCTCAAATTAAATATTTACATACCACTACATTGTTCAGCAAAATATTAACTAAGAAATTAAAATTATCTGAAAATATTCATTTATATAGGACAGAGAGAGAAGACTTTACATTATCTGAATATATTCATTTACATAGTACAGAGAGAGAGAAGACTTGACATTATCTGAAAATATTCATTAACATAGTACAGAGAGAGAGAAGACTTGACATTATCTGAAAATATTCATTTACATAGGACAGAGGGAGAGGACTTTACATTATCTGAATATATTCTTTAACATAATACAGGGAGTATTTTAACATTATCTGAATATGTTCATTATCATAACAGGGAGAGTATTACATTATTATCAGAATGTATTCATTTACAAAGTGCAGAAAGAGTTTTTCATTATCTGCATATATTCATTTACAGGGTAGGCCCTACACACAAGATTTTTACTTTATCTGAATATATTCATTAACATAGTTCAATGAGATATTTATATCATCTGAATATTATATAATCATTTACATGGTACAGTTTTATATTATCTGAATGCAATCATTTACATAGTAGGCCTACAGTGATAGTTTATCATATCATTTACATGATACAAGGAGAGTTTTACATTATCTGAATATATCCATTTACATAGTACAGAGAGAATTTTACCTCATTATCTGAATATATTCATTTACATGGTACAAAGAGTTTTACATTATTAACATAATATATTTACATATTTTAATTTCGGTTTTAATTATCTGATTACATTCATTAACATAATACAGGATAGTACAGACATAGTGTTACTTTATCTGAATATAATCATTTACATAGTGAGAGAGTTAAACATTATCTGAATGTATATGACTAGAGAAATAATTTGATATCTGATTGGATTCAAATGTAAAAATACCAATCAATCAATCAAATCAAAGGAGTAAAAGTCTGCAAAGATTTCCTCGACACAGAAGTAAGAAATACAGGTTTAATGCCTTTTGCAGTTGAAATATGCGTATAATTTATCAGGGGCCTTCTACGTCTTCTGATTGGTTAATCACTAAAATTGATTTTATATTGAGTCCAATTATCCAATCAGTTTGCCGTATTTCCTTAAAATTCTGATTTCATCTGGGTTAAGTTTTCGAGAACAAGACTCAAGGTATTTTCTTAAATGTAAACAATCACTACATGGTCTCAAAAATAGAACAAAAGCATTTTTTGGCTAGATTTCATAGGAATGATGTAAATAGCCAACTCATATAAGATCTGTCAGGAATTTTGACAATAATATTTACAAATTTGTACAATCACCTATAAATATATAAAAATGTAGCCAAAAGCAGTTATAACTAGTCAAATATATAATCTCAACAAACAATTTTAATGCAGACTAAACAATACAGGGATGACATGGCACTAGTATTTAACATGTTATTATATATTTGTGGTCGATTCAAACACAGAAGATCAGAGTTACGTCCCTTTTTTTTATCTGCTGCTATGAACAAAACATCTCATGCTGTTCATAAAAGTCTAAGGATCTCTTCTTAGTGAAAGCACTAGATTGATATATTGTGCGTTCCAAAATGTAAATATTCTAGACTTTATACAAAAAGAGTAAGTTTTGGACTAATAGACGTCATTTTTTGTTCAATGAATTTATGAAAACTATACCCGTTCTGGTCTGTGGTTTTTCTTACACCTGAAGTATGCCTACACTGTTAGTTTAACCATGAGATATCTGTATTTCCTCCATACTAATTTGACCATGATGTCTCCAAATTTTATAACGGGCCAAATCTTTTCTGGTCACCATGCCGATCACCTACAATTAAAAGATTCAATAGGTTCATTGCTGTCATGAAAATGTATAAACACAATATTCTTACAGATGACAATTTTCTTAGTTGTTCTGTAGCACAGTTGCTTAGGGTATTGTTCTCATCATGACATAATTTGATTCTTTACATTGGTTGTAATGGATGGTGAAAGTGCAGTGACCTTAGATAAATCAAAATTTTCAGTTTGCTAGATTTAAAGACAACACTATAAGATACTAAAGAATAATTTACCTGATGTTTATCATCTATAACTGTAACATGACGTAAACCTAAAGCTCTAAATAATCTAAATATACGAGGTAGTGATGCTCTCTGTAAACATAAACAAACATAAATCAATACCAAAAGCACCAAAATGACATGCAATCTCATTTAAATTTATGTAGTAGTTGACAATATAAGAGTTTATTAAATGGCTAGAAAATCTCTCTCTTTTCATTGGTCAAGAGAGTGCATCGCCCTTTGATAGAACATCATATTCACTGCGCAATCATGCACGAAAGGTGAATAAATTTTATATTCACCTCCTTTGCCGAAAGTTAGATCTGCGATTTTGATTGGATGCAGATTTAACCTTCCACCAATCAAAGCTGGTTTTGCAAACGTCAAAGATATGTTACGTCGTACTTGAGATACGTCAGAGGACAACAGTAAACAAAACCAGGGCTTGCCAGGCAAGGTAACATACGCCCACTGGCAGCTGTCGGAAATGATCATATTTTAATTAACGATAATACAAATTTTATTAGAAGAGTCAAGGGCAAAAACTCAAAAACTGTTCATCGAAAATACATCAAGTTAGAACTTATCAATTGCAATGATCACACCAAGTTTCATCACAATTAGTTCAAAATTGTAGCTTCAATCCTGCTCACAAACTATTTTTGACGCATTTTAACAAAGTCAAGGGCAATACCTCAAAAACCGTTGATTAGAAATGTGTCAAGTTAGAACCAACATCTTATCAATCTCAAAAGGCATACCAAGTTTCATCAAAATCAGATGAAAACTGTAGTCTCTAGAGTGCTCACGAATCAAATTTGACGCATTTTTTCAAAGTCAAGGGCAATAACTCAAAAACAGTTCATCGAAAATATGTCAAATTCGAACTTGACCGAGATCTTATCAATCTTAAAGATCATAGCAAGTTTCATCAAAATCAGATGAAAACTGTTGTCTCTAGAGTGCTCACGAACAAAATTTGATGCATTTTTCCAAAGTCAAGGGCAATAACTCAAAAACAGTTCATCGAAAATACGTCAATTTCGAACTTGACCGAGATCTTATCAATCCAAAGGATCATAGCAAGTTTCATCAAAATCAGATGAAAACTGTAGTCTCTAGAGTGCTCACGAATAAAATTTGACGCATTTTTTCAAAGACAAGGGCAATAACTCAAAAACTGTTCATCGAAATTACGTCAAATTCGAACTTGACCGAGATCTTATCAATCTAAAGGATCATAGCAAGTTTCATCAAAATCAGATGAAAACTGTTGTCTCTAGATTGCTCACGAACAAAATTTGACGCATTTTTCCAAAGTCAAGGGCAATAACTCAAAAAACGTTCATCGAAAATACGTCAAATTCGAACTTGACCGAGATCTTATCAATCTAAAGGATTATAGCAAGTTTCATCAAAATCAGATGAAAACTGTAGTGTCTATTGTGCTCACAAGAAATGTTGACGGACCGACGGACGGACCGACGGACGGACCGACGGACGGACCGACGGACAGGGGTGACGACAATATACGACCACATATTCATGTGGGCGTATAAAAATCCATATGGCGTCACTTGAAGATGAAGTGATTCGACATTTTTTGCTAAATTTGACGATAAAGCGAATACACCGATTGCCATTTAATAAAACAATTCATGACTTTTGGTTTCAGTTGACATGGGATTTATCAACCCTCAGGGATGCAATATTCACCTCGGCCTTTGGCCTCGGTAAATATTACACCCTTCAGGTTGATAAATCCTCATGTCAACTGAAACCAAAAGTCATTAATTGTATAATAAGCTAACGTAATTTGAAACCCCTACAAGAAATAACTTACATCTGAGATTGTAAAAGGTGCTGGATTCATAAACAATGTTAAATCAACTGTCATGCCTCGTTCATGTGATGTCAGGTTAATTTGTTGTATTGGTGGGAATCTAGGGTAAGTATCACGGAAATCTGACGCCTTTATATTCTTTAATATAATCTGATAATCAGGATTCTCTTCAAATACCTTCAATAATAAATAATAATAATTATCGTCAATGAAGGATACTGGATTTCAAAGAATAGAGCCAGTCATATCTATGGCTGCCGACTTGTTCTCTATACATAGATAAAAAATAAATAAGCATCAAAGCATAAATATTTTTTTTAAAAGTTCATAGCTATTGATTTTACAAAATTCCGTATTCCAAACAACCCTATCAACCCTTTTGGCACTTTGACACAAATGTTTTCTTTTTCATCATGAAGATGGGATCACAACATATTCAAGTGTGTCTGTGTCTGCAGAGGCCATTTAAACTTCTTTGTGTCTCATAAACATATTATTTGTACATTTTGTATTAAATTGATACTAATACTGACCTTTAATTTTAGTAGTATGATGAGTTGTTCTCTATTTATAATACCTTCAAATGTACCAAATGTTTCACGACATATAGTCTGTAATATAAAACATTTTAATATCTACAGGTATTACAAGTACTGATTTAAAATTTTAAAATCCTTACAATCTAGTTCATAAACAAAAAATAAATCCAACCAAATTATGTTTTAAAATGACAATAAACAATAGGTGAAGGCAATGAAATGAAATGTCCTACTTTTCTGCACCTATTTAGCTCCTGACGGAAATTTTGTCAGGACAGCTCATTCTTTTTTCGATTTCTAACTGTTAAGTGATCTTTAAAACACACAGAGCCTTGGTTTAATGAACAACGAGATGCATAACTGGTAGGGCCCCTCCAAAAAGTTAAGTAGAAACTGGAATTTTGAACAACAGTTTTCTAGACATTGAATTATCCCCTTGTAGCTTTTGTTCATTGCAATTCCTCTTGCATACAATAATTAAATAATATGAATAGGAAAATCCAGAAGAAATAAAACCATGTGTCTTCAACAGACTTATATAGAAGATTCTTTAAAATATACTCCTACTTACCCCATCATGTGGATCAAAATTAGAAACAACAGGAAAACCATGATGTTCATCAGCCTTTAATATAGATACAATTCTAGATACTGTTTCTTTTGTTCTAAATACTGTTACAGGGTGACTCATAACTTCCCTGCAATACATAAATTAACATCGAGATGAGATGAAATTGAACATTTATATATGATAACAGACAAAATCAATACAGTGTGCAATAAGAGAATGTTTTCAAGGCCAGTGGCTCTAGACTAATCTTTTCTGAAACATGCAACCTGTAGTGCTCACACAGAGTCCTTGATTTATTGACTAGATGCTTTCTTCATGTCT
Organism: Lottia scabra; assembly: GCA_029955415.1. NCBI lineage: Eukaryota > Metazoa > Mollusca > Gastropoda > Lottiidae > Lottia > Lottia scabra. Next base: position 25,515,735 of record JARJEI010000004.1, read on the forward strand.
TACCCTCTGATCCATGAAGCACATCACTGAACACCAAACCCCTTCATAAACAAGTAGAACTGTACATGTTGGCTCTCACTCCCACTGTGAAACAGATTACAAATATTTTACATTAGTAAAATATAACTTACATTGCACTGATGTTTGAAGACATAACTGGTGGTTCCCAACCTAATATAGGTACACCTTGTATATGTACATGCATATCATATATACCCTGAAAATATTTATATATAGAACTGAAGGCTGAATTAGATCATAAAAACAACTAACTATTTCATACACAAGTCTTGATATTCTAATCTCTTTTTTTGATTGGTTGAGAATTCAAATCTTGACACAAATTTCTGAATATTCCACAATCGACCACCAGCAATCAATGACAAAATGGTAGATTGTCAATATGGACTGGGGAACCGCTGATGAAAAATCAACAATCATTTTGTCTATGTCAATAATGCCTACACCTTCAGTTTTGAAAACCCTTTCCTGTAAGAAACTGAACACTATACTTAAACTAACGTGTTTTATGACGTCATTGACGTATAGTGATCTGCATAGATATCAATTATCAATAGTAGCTTCTGGTAGATCACTCTCAGTGACGTCATAAAACGCGTTAGTTTTAGTGGAATTGCAAGCACCACAGACATCTGAATTGAAATTGGATTTGGAATGGCGCAAATTGATACTATCAGTGTCCCCGATACACATACAAAGTTTAGGAAACCACTTTACAATCCTAAATTACATCAATTAAGATATCACACGCGACATACATAGTTTCTGCACAATAATATGAAAGACTATAAAGTTAGAAGAAAAGGTTTAGTTTACCTCATTAAAGAAATCTCCAACCCATTTTGCTATCATTAATATAATCATTACAGGTAAACCATACGAGATATTACCAGTAGCTTCTACTATTATAACAGTTAAACTAATAGTCATTCTTACTACCCCACCTGTATAAAAGAATACGTAATACGTTAATAATCAATGTTTAATTTTAAAGGAATACAACCAACAAAAAATTGAAATTTTCAAACTTGTTCAATACAAGTATATATTCATCAGGGGACTTACCTGGTGGCATAACTATACAACAGATTACCTAAATAATCTGATAAATCCAGTAAACTATGCTTATATATATACAATACGGTAATTGAAAAACCCTTACACAAATCTTAAGCATTTTTCAATAATAACTTGTAATTGTATGGAAAATTACATAGTTTTATGGGTTTATTTGATTCTGTTTGTATACTTTGGACACATATTACATATATCATAGGCATAAACATGTAGGATTTCTGGATATTTTGAGCTAAAATTCAATGACTTAACACAACTAATTCTATAATGCTAAGCATTTTAATTAGCATATTTATAAGATTCTGCTTTATCCCCATGATAGTAGAATGAAGTAAGGAAACCATTTCAAGGCCAAACCTTGTTTTCACAGACTTTCAATGAACCTCCCTTTTGACATAGCTGAATAAAAACTCACCTAACATAGCAGCAGCTCCCATCAGCGCATACTTTCCTGGATCTGCCCAGTCCTGTAATATAATTCACAAATAATAAAAACTTCGGTTTGGTACTAAGGATATTTGTAATTACAATGTGACATTTTTTTTGCATCTTCACTATTGATATTGCCAAAACAATAAACATGATTTTAACATTTGATCAATCTTTTCTGAAATAACCGGAACCATGGAAGTCTGAAGAAATAAGGATCGAGCAAGAAAAGAAAAAAAGAAATAAACATCCATATATTACAAGGATAATAACCTAAGTTCCTTTTTCCCAGATGGTCCTTGGCCAAACCTTTTGGCATTGATCTTTCCCAGATTATTTGTAGGCCTACTCATTTAAAGTTTGATCGACTGGAATTATGAGTCAAGGTCATCAGTCTTTCACACCCTGATCGAGGTCCAAACTCCCAACCACAACAACCAACATTTGCTTGTAACCAAGCACATGACATTATATTTGTAAAAAACAACACTCTAACCAAGTGTGCGATTCAACCAGTATCAATGATACACACCAACGGTCTAGAAAATACCGGTAGATATGAAGACATTCAAATTGTTATTTTAAGAAACCACTTACAGCCTCAGGAAAGGCATAATTAAAGAATATTCCTGTTAATCTTCCCCAAGCAGCACCAATTAATATACAAGGTATAAATAAACCACTTGGTACACTTAAACCATACGTCCATGTTGCTAGTAGGAAATATAACAATGTATAAAACCCTAGAGTTTTTACTTCATATGAACCTATAATGATAAAAATATAAGATGTAAGGATGGTATATTTCTCATAAAAATAGGGGACTAATAGCCCTTATTTCTAAACCAGATTATTCTTCTGGAACATGGGTCAACGTTTGAATAAAATTTCATTGGGTAATACCCTCATTATCTAGTCACAATCTTTAAATTACTGGAACTTAAAAAGTTAGACATAAAATCTGATTGTTGCAAATAAAAGTTATATCTGATACACACACAAAGACAAGAAACCTCTTTACAATAAGAAAAACACATTTTACTGTTTGCAATTTTAAATAACAAGAAGCACATTACCTGGTTGATTATGAAAGAGATCTTTAACACTAGATTCTGGAGTTTGAAAGAATATATTAGCTGTAGTACTATACTGTCCATCATCACAGAAAAACTAGAAAATATTTTAACATATCATATACAAAGGATTACCTTTACAATATGCATTACTAATAATATTCTAGTCTCAGAAACAAGATTTTTAACAAAGCTAATCAGTAATGTTGTTCACTGGTGAAATCTAAATCTTCAACTTCATGTATCCATATACAGAAAACACAGATAAAGTTAAATTTAACAACATGTAACATATATAACCATGGAAATATTGCACTCACCTGAACTAGATTGGTTTGTGTTTTATCTTTCAATGGTTGACAATCATTATTAAAATAAATAGTAACAAACCCAGCAGTAGCAGTTAATCCAGCTACAATCATAGCCTCTATAACTTGATTCCATCTCTGTTTAACATATCTACAAATTCAGGAGGAAAACTCAATTTATTTTCGCTTTCATGTTTAAATTATGTGTCAATCAAATAGTAAACAATTATGTTTAAATATATCCTTAAAAACCTTTCAATCCTATTTTATTTCTGTATACACCTTACTTCTGGACATTTTGGACCCATGGCATCCCATATGAATCCTGAACAAGCAAAACTCTTCAATTGACCAATAAGAGGATGGACATAACAATTTTGAATGAGTTACTTTCATATAATTCAAAGCTTATACAAAGCAATAATGCTAGCAGATTGAATTTTATATTGCATTAAAAAGTTAAAATTACCTTAATCTATAACAAGTTAACATATAATTTATTTGATTAAACAACGCCCCTAATAAACCACCTGTAACAATAAAAAATATTAAACTATAGAGGAGTTTCCAGTACAGAACACAAACAACCATGTCTTTCAACAACAATTTTTCAGTGAAATGGGTTTAAGGTTGACAGTCACCAGACCAAATCTTAATCTCTGGTGCTAGTGGTGCTAAAACAGAATTTTTCCTCCCTTTAGCCGATTTCCAACCCATGACACTTAATTGCTGAACTTGCTTCCACCTGAGCTATCTCACTGCAAGGAAAGTCTAAAAATATCTTTAATAAATTTGTATACTTACCAATGACTCCCATTATCATAAATATTGGAATTTCAAACCCTGCATATTTAGAATCCTGGAATATGACAGAATATCAGAATAAATAGAACATTATTATGCTATCTTGAAGATATCAGACTGAATGAAACTTCATATAAAAGTGGTAATATTTAGACATAATAAATTAAACATTTTAATAATGACATTGCTATCACAACTTACCTCAAATTCACCAAAATTAATCAAACCAGGGTTAGATAACTCCCATGGATTTCCTTTTATATAACTCTGTACAACATTCAATGTAAATGTAGACGTCATAGAAGCAAAGAACTGAAATAAATTATTCATAACATATCTAAAAACAAAAACAAGGTTACCATCAAATTTGATTTTATGTATTTATAAATATTTGCTTTACCAAGTGATAGTGATTTTGGAAAGATTCTTAAAAATTATATAGATAAATGAGGATTCAAATACATCTGCATCTGAAACTTTATTTGCCCCTTCACATCAACTCAATTGGGATTTTGAATAATAAAATTGACTTACAATTCTCCATGTTAAGGCTTGATTCCAGAAGCTAGCACCTTCTTCTAAACTAAAGAGAACACCACCAACAGGAGCTCCAAAAGCAGCAGCAACACCAGCAGCAGCACCTCCTGATACAAAATCTCTTTTTTCAGTATCAGTACGAAAATATTCAAAAATCTGAAAAAATATAAGCATGTCATTTAGAGTGACACATTAGAAAATCCATGTGTGTCATTTGATAGGATAGTTCAGGACATCTTATTTGAATAAGATTGAATCATAAAATTTTACATAGATCACTCTATGTAATCCATAAGTGAAGATTAACCAGTCAACAAAACAACATGAAAGTTATCCAGGATCTAATATTAAATTCTACAGTGTGCACAGAAAGAGTAAGTACTATCTACCCCATACCACAAGTCTAGTTAACATCATTGTCTTTACTCATATCTACGTTTTATTCATGGTGCATAGTTGTATCATAATTGACATTTAATTTTAAAAGTGTAAAAATGTAACTCAATTAAGAGTGTAAGACTCACCTTAAAGTCTATACCAAATGATGTAGATCTACCCTGAGATACCCCTGCTGCAACAACAGCTCCGGAATGTATCATTGGTCCTTCCTGTAATATAACATAAAAGCATATTCAAAATTGAAATACACCATATACATGTGAAACATTCTGTATTTAAATTAAAACCTAGAAGAAAATTTGAAATTTGCTACTCATGGATAATGATAAAATACCTATATAACAGACATAATGTACTCTGCTATTTAAAGTTGTTGATCTAGTCAAATAATACAAAATGTTAATTCATACGCTGGAAAAAAATTTGAGTGATCATACCTTTCCTACAGCTAATCCTCCTGCTACAGCACAAACTACACCTAATACTTTACATATTAATGTTTTAATTCTTACTACACGTGGTATCTTAATACCATTTAAATAACATTTAATTTGTGGTATACCACTACCAGCTGCCATTGGCTGAAATAATATTGTTATTGTTCAATCATTCAAATTCAACTTCATATATTGAACATTGTTAATGTCATTCACAAAAAATTTGAGAGAATCTTGTGTGACAAATAACCTTTAAATGATGCATGATAAAAAATATGAGCATATCACATTATTGTTAATTAAAGTATAATTTAATAAAAAAAAATTGCATTTTGATGTTATAATTCAATTGTTCTAATTTACCAGATGCCTTCTTAAATATTTCACAATATGAAATTCATAGTCTAGGTAATACAATGACATGATTGGATAATTAATTCAAAATGGATTTCAATGACTGGAACATTGACAAGATAAACTTTTAAAAGTAAAGTTACACTCACCTCTCCATAAGCCACGAGAATAGCACCAAACATAACAATAAAAGCATTGAATGCTACCCACATTAAAAATGGAGCATATAAACAAAAATCTTCAACACACTTCTCTACAACTAGAAATTAAAGAATAGTAAAGATTAAAGCAAATGAAGCCTTTTATGTGGTAAAAAAAGGGCAAGTAATGGGAGAAATACTCAGTAGAAGCTTACTCTATTTCAATTTATTTTATCAAGAACACAAACAACTTTAGTTGGAGAATCAAGAAGGTCTAAAAATTCAATATTCAAATGCTTTCATGTTTTTAAAGAAGGCAATAATGTATACGTGTAGTTAATAAATATAATTACTTACAATTTCTAACGTAACCATATTTAATACTGGATGTTAATTCTATAAGATAGTCTATTAAACATGCTATTAAACCAGTAAATACTCCTATTAATAATGAAACAAACCATCTTGCTAATTCTTTACGAATAATCTCCTAAAACAAAAACATTTTCATATTAATAATAGATGAGATATTACTAAATTCTACTGCCATATTGAGCGTAATATGAATAATTGGAACCAATTATTTCATATATAACAATAGCAGGGCTGTTGATTTGGCTCTATATTCCGGACATGTCCGTCTGACCCATTCAAATGTTTGTCTGGGTCAAGGGTCAATCATACATCAAGTATAGGCTACCCACTACGTGTAAAAAATTAAATCAACAGCCCTGAACAATAGAAACATTTTTCAATATTACATATGTACAAAATTTAGTTGTCTTCACTAAAATCATTGGTTTAAGACTCTTAACCAGCTGTAACAATTCAAAATGATCGGAAGGATTGCTTGACAAGTAAATCATACCTTTGTTGTTTTCTTCTTTTCTTCACGAAGATATAGAGTATTTTCACAGACATCATAATCTAAACTCTAAAAATAAAATTGTGAATAAAGATTAACAAAATAAAATTGTCATTAATGTGAATTTAAGACAATATGATAGAACAATAGTAACAATTTGGGATCACATGTTCTCTTTGTTCCCAACTGGTTTTGGGCTAAAAAAAAAGACTTTGGTTTTGGAAAGGTGAAATCACTAAAAAACTTCTAATAATAACTGTCAATTGTTGAATCTTCAAGAAATTTTAAGGATATTAAATATTGCTTTAAAAAATCATAAAAAGATAAACTTTTGTTCTGAAATATTACTTCAAGTCAACTTACTTCAAATTTAGCAGAGAGTAATTTTTCAGGATCTTCTTCTGATCTATTTATAGAAGTACTAGATTGAATAGGATCACTTTCTATATCAGTGGATGCTGCATTTATCTGAAACAAAATAAAAAAAAAACAGTGCTAGAATATAATCCTGTGTTTGATAGCGAGATGCTGTGTCATATTCTATTTGAAATTTAAAGAAATAAAAAATTATTCTCTACAAAGTCATATTGATGAAATAATAATCAATTAATTTGATGCCCCAGAGAATTTCTTTAGGGACAAATAAAAGGGATGTCAAGAAATTTTCTCAACTTTTTTTATTTTGTGTCAGCTTATATTATTATGTCACACCTTAAAAATAAACTTGTATCACAGATACATATAAAAAATTAAGAAAACCATTTCACAACCCCTTTTTGTAAATCTGGGTCCTAACTCTTAGAATGATTCACTTATGTTAAATAACATAATATGAAAAATCCTAAAATATAAAATAACTACAGTTATTGAAAATAAATATTCTACAAGTAGTTAGGTCAAGGATAAACAATATTAGTTTGTTTATTCAAGGAAATAGATGTAAAATAAGGAAACTGGTAGAAATTGACATAATTTTATTATTGAAACTATTAGTCACAAATGTTGTATAACTACATTACATTAAACTTATAACTTTATAGAGCTATAAAACTGGTACAGTAACCATTGACATGTATTAAAACCAGATGTGCTGTTATTATGTATGGAAACAATTTAGCCTAGTCATGAAACTATAATAATAACTTCCTCCTTATATCTGGCAAGTTTTTTAATTTAAGGGTAATGTACTTATGGCACACAAAATTTGTAGTTAAGTCTTGTAGTACCTCTTTAATTCGCTCTTATATAACAACAGTAACACTTTGTTCTGCATCAATTATATAATTAGATAAGATAAATAACCCTTTAAATTAAATTTTAAAAAAAAGGGGGTAAGTGCAAAAACTATTAAACAGCTTAGTATTATTCAAAATAAACTTCTTAACTAAATATCTAATGCATCCTTCAATTTGTTTGAATATCAAAGCTATTAACTAACTTTAGAACTAGAGAATGCAAACTTGTCAATTTTGACAATTCTCTAAATTTACTGCATGAGTGCATGATCACTCGAGAAATAGAAAAATAATATCAAGGAGAAAATACTCAGAATCACACAGAAAAGTTTTCTGAATGAAAGATATATAATCGGACTATGCATATACATACCGATGATGAAGAGCCGCTACTCTGAGGACGCTGAACTTGATCTTTTCCTAAGAGAGGGCTTCTCTCATTTCCATCATCCGCCATTTTTTGTTTACAAAATGTCACGTGAAAGAATACTTATTCCGTACATATTCAAAACTGGGTCAAGTTTGATATGAAACGCAAAATGACCTATATTTTATCGTTCTGTTTTGATATTATTACTGCTATCTATTTGAAAAATTTCATTAACTTTTACAATTTTACCGTTTTATTTCAAATAAGGCGATATTTACAGCTCCTAATGTGATTTGAGATATTAACATTTTCTGACACTGATATATTATTTTTAAGAAACCGTTTTAATTATTCGAGTCTACGTCAATATACCTGGATGAACGAGAAAAAAGCATGTTGAGCATGGCGGACGAAGAAGATCCAGTGGTTGAAGAGGTGCATAAAATCATTAATAACACCATAAGAAACATTAAATTCTACTTTCACCGTTGGCAACTATGCACACGTTTGCTCATTTGGTTGTTAGGAATAGATGCTGTCAACGCTTTACTGTCAGTTATCAGTTTAGTGAAACTTGTTTTGCTCTGTTCTCTGATTTCTTATCATTGCAAAATCATTTGTCTTGAACCTGATGAGACTCCATTCAGTGACACTGAGAAGAAAAGTATGGCATAGTATTGATGTTATATAGATATATAACACTGTTAATCTACAGTAGACTTAATGCATAACGTTGTAAAGCATCAACATGCTGCTCTTGCGAATTATTTCATCATGATTCACTGATTAATATTGTATTAATTAGGGCTGGGCGATATTGGTTAAAGTGGATATCACGATATTCATCATTAATATATCACGATATGGATATATCACGATATGGGTATATATCGTGATATTTTTTGGAAGGGTTTTTACTGGTTTTTGAAACAAAATGTTCATGTTTTGTTCTATCAAAAAATCTTAAATGTAAGAAAAACAGTAAATATCTGTCAAAAACAACCAAATCTTCAAAAGCATGCAAAAGCACATCTTTTTCAAATATCTAAAAGTATTAAAAACTGTTAAAATGACTTTATCTTGACCAAAATTTGACGATATATCATGATAATTACATATATCGCGATATTTCGGTATTTTTATTTGAGGCGATATTACTAACGATATAAATTCCTATACCGGTATTTATCGCGATACCGGTATATATCGCCCAGCCCTAGTATTAATATTGTAGTAAGATGTAATTATGGAATGCTTGTCATTGTCATCCACACTTTGCACATGTATACATATCCTGAATGTATGAAAATGTTTTTCAAATTAAAGGTGTAAGATTGCTATTTTTAATTTTGTTGAATTAAAGGGGAATGTTCAGCAATTTCAAGGGTCGATTTTAGCCTTTAATATATGTAAATAGCCTCCAGAAGTACCAGAACTGCATAAAAATCACATAATCCCTTCAATTATATCCCTTCCTAAACATTTATCTTTCATTTTCTGTATTTGGCTTTTCTATATAATGCAGTCTTGCTAAACAGCGAGTCGTATTTTTGACTTTCAAACGCTCATAATTATGGCTACACAGGAATTTGAAGGCTTATATTTTGAGGGAGAGTTGTAAACATTATTATGGATTAGAATAGTTAAACAATTCCAGGTTCTGTGACAAAAAAATTATTGGTCGAATAGTTAGTGAACATATCCCTTTAAGTTCAGATGCCTTAAGGGACTTCGTTTTCTAAGTTTAGGATTTGGAGTTCTTTACTTTGTAAATCGAAAGAGTGTGATATAGGGCCTATACTCATGCGATGAGTGTGAAAAACATGTACTGAGTGTGGATGACGTGCTGTCCCTAATCTCATGTATAGATTTCTCTATAATAGAAACTTGAATTCGGGCCTTCTTGCTTATATTCTATTTACTGATTGTTCTTTAGTGCATTTAATTCTCATTATCTGTCAAAAATATTAAGATAGTCGTTGTAGAACATGCAGAGATGCTTAAAATTATGTAGAGGAAAACAGTGACATTATAAGTAAGGAATGCTTTGATAATACTTTTAGAATAAATTCTTTACATCTCATTTCAGGTTAATGTATATTTATCTAAGAGTCTTGCAGATAATTTATACTTATTACAGGTTGGTTTTATTTAAATCATTATTACGGTATCATAATTGATAGTTGTAGTACCAGTACTGTTACATTTTATATTGCTCTTAAAGGGGACCAGTCTTCATTTTTATTGGTTGATTAGGGTCTTGAATATATTTAAGTATCCTTCAGAAGCACAAGAAATGTACGAAAATTGCATATTTCCTTCAAATATATCTTAAATTAGACATTTCTCCTTCTATTTCTATAGATGACTTTTCTATATATTGCATAGTATCGCTAATGTGTAGTAGGGCATTATAACTTTCAAATGCTAATAATTATGGATGCACATGGATTTGAAGACTCAGATTTCAATGGTGAGTTGTGATAACCAGTACTAAATTGCTGAACTAAAAAAGTCCCCGTTTCTGAGACTTGGAAAAATCGACCCACGAAAATGAAGCCTGTGCCACTTTAAAGATGGGTTAAATATAAAGTACAAAGGTGTTCAAATAACTTGGTAAAATAACAGTTTGTTTCATATGTGTATAATTAACTTATTATTAGATCAGTCAGAAGAGAAACATAGTAATCAAATGGTTCACTTGTTCATTGTCCTCAACAAGCTAACCAAGATATGCCTAAAGATAATGTTAATCTATTTTTTATAGTATCCTGTAAGAACAGCTAGTCTGTCTTATGATGAGGTGGAACATGTATCAACTAAAGTCAAACCTAGCCAGAAAAAGGTATGATTTTATAGGCTTTCTATGCCTGAGAAAATGAACATGATGAATGATTTAAACATGTTTGTCTTATTTTCAGTGAAAATATTGTAGTACCACAGTACAACAAAGTTGACTTCTTAACCATATTTTTTAACATAGAGAAACTGAAATATTATTGAAAATAAACTGAATAGAGATTATTGAATTGAAATTGCCAAGCTAGTACAATGTTTTGATATTGCAAAAACTGATATATACAACTTGAAAATATAGATCTTCATGTTTTTCTTTCAAAAAATGTAATTATCATATATATTTTTTTTAATTGTTCAGGTTGAAATGCAGCTATCTATGAATACTAGAAGTCCTAACTATTCTAAAAGTAAAGGGGAACAGATAGCCTTGAATGTTGATGGTGGTGTAGAAAATCCTAGTGAATGTGTCTATGCAAGGTATCATTATGAAATATTTGACTGGGTTGATAATTCTACCTAATTGTTATTCAGTCAGAATTTATTCTGAATATTTGAATTCTGAATATTTTGAAGTAGCAAAATATCTAGTTACATATGATCCAAACAGTTGAAATGTTAATACACAAAATGTAGATCATGCCGTTATTGAATTATCAGCTATTCTATAAGAATATTTATCATATTATGTAGTTTGTCAACTTGAAGATGAAGGGGCAGTTTATTTTCCAGCCCTATTTTATTCAGTCTCAATTACAATCTGAAGTTTGATTTTCATTATAAGAAGTGGTAATTTCATTTTCAAGTTTTATTGTTCACTATAGCTGATTTTATCAGCAGTTGGAGCTTAAAATAAAAAACAGACTAAATTATCCATTAAAATTATGAAATAATTTCAATCCTTTACTTTTCAGTGATAAAATGGATAAACAAGTATTAAGATCAACAGCTTGTTCTACCTCTGCTAAACGTTATGCTGTTGGTGTATTGAAAGATGGTAAATAAACTTTATTAAATTTTAACTAGATGATCCTTTAGCCTTTTTGTCTAGCTATTGCCATTAACTTAACAAACTATTCAGCTATTTCGAAATCTTAATTATTTTGTAAAAAAAAATCTGCATTGAAACCCTTGTTCTATATTTTTATGTATGTTGTTTTTTGAAGGTGAAGTACATATAACACCACTGTCGTCTATCAATCAAATGAAACCAGTGTTTGATTATTTAGATAAAGCTGATGTTAAAGCTAAAAATAGATTATCTGCCTTACAAACTGATGGAGGTTTGTATTGTCTATTGGCATAATTTCCTTACACCCAAAGAAACCTAATAGATAGAATATTACAGTACTGGTGATCCTATTATTTGGAATCCCTGATTTATAGACTTTTTTGCTATTTGGCTGTCATAGGAGATGTGGAAAGTTCTGAAGATATTGTACTAAGTGTTTATTTCAATGATATTTAACTATATTATATCTATATTATATTGTTATTAAATCATCAGTATTCCCTTGCTCCATTCTAATTTTCATTAAGATGACTATGGCCTGGTCACTACTATAAAGGTCCTTGTATTCGAGTAGTAACAATACAAATTGTATAGTTTAGATGGAATCACAAGAACTAAAACCAGTTTTTAGCTAAATTCTTGACAATCGTCTAAGATCATAATATATACTGCTGATGACATGTATATGATAAAATGAAGGAATATTTTTATTGTTCAGAATCATCTCAAGATGAAACAGAGGAAGAAGTAAAACCAGTCACTGTAAAGTTTGCTAGACCAGAAAATGATATAACTAAAGCTAGACGTTTAGCATCTTATAAATATCAACAATCACAATTAGAAACAGAACGCTGGATACCTGTATTATATCGACATAAAGATGTGAGTTATTTCCCTTTTCATCAGATCAGATACTTATCTTTTTCGACCTTCTGTTTGGTAGTAATGATATTTTGCTTGATCTCTAAGTGTAGCTTTTGATATAAGGCAAAGTCATTCTGGTCATGGAAAAAGTCTAGTTAGACTCGAGGTGCAATATATGAAGCTAATAACCATGTTTTGATTAAAATCCCATATGGTGGAAACATAGAAATGTAGATAGGGAATAATAACACAAGATTTATGCTTGGCACGCATGCATTGAATTGGAGGTATGCCCATAACTTCCGGTTTAATAATTTAAAAGCCATGATAAATGCGATTTAATTCGAACGGATCATCCAGTCTCTCTGTCACAGTATAACTTAGAGTCAACCAGTCCTAGAGGAGAAACTAGGTCAACCATAAATTGAAACAGAAGTTCAATAGACGATGAGTAGACTAAGACTTCCAGTCTTATACATTTCTATGGTGGAAACAAACATGTGTAGGCTATTGCAGGCTGTCTGGTTTTGTGTGGTTTACCTGTTTTCTTTAACCCAACTAAGACCTACTTCTTCATTTTGAATGATAACATCAGAACAACAAATATTGAATAATGTGTCTTAATATCTATCTAATACATGTTGACTAAGTAATTGTTAAATTTTAGCAGACTTTGTCTTCCATATGTGACAGCATCCAGATATAAGTGCCTATTATGCTATGAATAACGTCATTTCTTCCATTTATTCCTTCTATTCACTATCATTCCAGGATGACCAGTCAGCAGCTAACAGGTTATCTTTAATAGCTTCTAAAAATGACGATATATCAGAATTTCACCTTCATTCAAGAGATTATCTCAATTCTTTAATACCTCCAGAGAAATCAGAAGAAAAGTAAGTGCTGAAATTACTGTATGTTGGCCATGAAGGAAAAACTCTTGATCTACCAAGCAATTTTGCTGGTTAGATGTTCTGTTTTAAACCAATAAGATCCTCAGGAAGCCATTGTCCTATAGTTTATATGTACTCAAATACTGATCAGTTGATATGTTGGGATTTGAAAGCAGGCTGCTTGCATCATAGGATCTACATTTAAATATCCTTCAACTCTTGCTAATTCAAGATGGCCACTTTAGAACTGGGACAGCAAGATTATTGGCAAGAAAAAAAACGTTTTACAAAGAACTCAAAAAGATTATTATTTATTTGTTTGAATTGGCTGAGGTATATAACTTTGTTTAATATACATGTATTGAATGCTATATTTTTTCTAGGGAAAGACCTGAGATGCCCACTAATGTGTTATCTTTAAGTCAGTTACGTACATTACCTTTAGCAGATCAAATCAAATCACTACTTATTAATGGTAAGCTATTGTTTTCAAAGCGTTTGACATTGCTCATACTGTGGATGTATCTTAAATGACGCCAGTCAGTGAATTAGAAGCTTACTTTGCTGACCCTCAGACTTAAGCCAAGTTAGAATTCTTGGATTTTTCAATATGACCTCTCCCAAACAATGCTTCATACATGATAAAAATTCCTAGATGATCAAAAAAAAAAAGAACCTAATGATTCTATTTACGTATTACTGGCCATATTCTTAGGACTTGGGAGATCTCCTTTACGTTACGTGTTATTTGTATTTCAGTTAAAGTAATGAGATTTAGTCAGTTATTATCATTGTTAGACCCTGGAACAGATCCTACTAGTGTCCTACGACCATTACAAGTCTTCGCTTTATTAGTTCAAGGCTGTTGGGTTGTAAAAAGGTAAGAAACAATAACTATTTTACTATGAAGAACCGATGCCCTGATAAAATATTTTAGATTTCAGTAAAATATTGTATCCTAAAGAAGCCTGTAGTCCTATCAGTGGTATATCATCAGAATATTTTTTAGTTCAGTGAAATATTGTTTGCATCAATGGTATATCGTAAGAATATTTTATATTTCAGTGAAATATTGTTTGCATCAATGGTATATCGTAAGAATATTTTTTAGTTCAGTGAAATATTGTATCCTAAAGAAGCTTGTCATCCTATCATCAGAATATTTTGTATTTCAGTGAAATTTTGTATCCTAAAGAAGCCTGTAGTCCTATCAGTGGTATATCATCAGAATATTTTGTATTTCAGTGAAATATTGTATCCTAAAGAAGCCTGTAGTCCTATCAGTGGTATATCATCAGAATATTTTATATTTCAGTGAAATTTTATATCCTAAAGAAGCCTGTAGTCCTATCAGTGGTATATCATCAGAATATTTTGTATTTCAGTGAAATATTGTATCCTAAAGAAGCCTGTAGTCCTATTAGTGGTATATCATCAGAATATTTGTGTCGTGGAAGAGATTATATAGTAAGAACATAATTCTATT
Source organism: Lottia scabra (assembly GCA_029955415.1). Classification (NCBI taxonomy): domain Eukaryota; kingdom Metazoa; phylum Mollusca; class Gastropoda; family Lottiidae; genus Lottia; species Lottia scabra. The sequence goes on from JARJEI010000004.1 coordinate 25,530,835, forward strand.
TAGTATTTAGTTTTGAAAAAAGCTTTATACCACATTTTTCAAATATTGGATTTCTGGGTTTGACAACTATTCTAGATGTTATTGATATATATATATATATATTAATTTTGATTTTTTATGCCTTTGTTTTATTATAGATGTGGAAATTTACTCATTCAAGATATGTTATAAGAAAAGATATATCATCTGTTATAAAAGTAATGTCATATTTTCATATATATACCATTTACTGGCTTAAAATAACAGGAACAGTAATGAACCTACTATTCAGTTGCAATGTGTTATGAACTCAGTTGTTTTATAAGTGTTGAATAATTGTATGTCAGGTTGATTCCATGAATCTAAAAAGTTCAGAACTCATCAAACAAATACGCCTTTTTTGTATGTACAGAACGCAATAGTAGGTCCTGATAGTGTATGATAAAACGTTTTTAAATGTCCAGCATTACATAAATGGTATTCGTCATCCTATTCTGATTGATATTTCAAAATGTAAGCCACTGTTCTATATTTTTGTAGTTACCAGCTGAAGATGTAAAAGAACTATTAGAACAGATGTCTATAGTAAAAGCTATAAAAGGCTGGGAATTTCTTCATGAATATGACTATGAATTCTGTGATAAGTAAGTTCAACAGTGATAATACTATTACTAATTGTTTATTTTTTGCTAAGGAATGAAATACAGTAATGTGTGGTACTAAAAGTAAAGAAATGTATCCCCTGGCCACTGTTTGTTTGTTACTAATTTAACACTTCTTTCATTTCCAGATATAATGATATTGTACAAAGACAGAAAATGTTATGGGATGCTCGTTTTCAAACTTTGTCTAAAGCCTTTAAAATACCAAAAGAATTAGAGAAGAAATCAAAAGGTATTTAGATATTACTTTGTACTGGTATATTATTTCAAGTTAATGAAAAATGTACATCAATATCAGTTTGCTATCTACATGTATAATGGTGAATTTAAACAACTTTCTTTGTAATTCGAACTTAATTGAATGTCTAATGTAGAACATAACAAAGCATCTTTGTGAACACACTTAATCAGATTTTTTGCTTAAATTAAGTGTAAGAGTTATTGCCATTTCCCTAAAATCTTGAATATGCTATTACTGTCTTAGTTTTCAACCGATTTTGATGAAACTAAAATGGATGTTATTGGACCTAAATCGAAGGGTTTGAGAAAGTTGAGTTTACTTCTGATTAAATTTAAGGCTTTTTCGTTTTACTATCTGCATGCCGTGGTGAGCGTATATGGCTGTGGTCCACTATCTTAATCTTTATTTTTCCAGCTACAGATGGACACAGTCCTGTTCGTAGTTCACCTGATAAATCTAAAAGACGAAAATCCTCTCCACGTACCAGAACACCCAGTAATATGTCTAATTCTGATGTTAGTGATATGGAAACTGATACCCAGCGTTCTAGACAGAATTCAGAAAGTGATCATAATGTATCAGATAAGGTTCATGAACCAATGGATACCTCAGAAACTAAACATGTGACTGCAAATGGACCAACGAAAAAGGCCAAAATAAACTGTGATAATGGACTCGTAGATGATAAGAAATTAACATTAGAAATTATATCATTTTTACGTGACTTATTAAATAAGAAGAAAATTTTTAGTTTAAGTGAATTAAAACGTTGTTTTGAGAGTAAAATATTAGAATGTCCGTCTGGTCATGTGTTTCTGTGTAATAATATCAGTAATCAGTTATTAATAGATAATATAGTCACATCTGGTGGACAACAGTTAAATAATCAGGTAGGTCAATACACATTGTCCAGAAATTATATCAAGAAGACAGTTCAGTTCGGAATATGGCAGTGCATTTTACCATACATGACTGGCAAACATGACTGATACTAAATACAGTTTTATGGGAACTAAGATGACATTAATTACTATTTCTTGGATATTCTCTGGATTTATTGCATCCCTTGAATGTATTCTACCATATATTTTATCTACGGATGTATCTTTTCATGAAAAGCGGGACGTAAAACACCACGGTATTTATTTTCATGTTTTTTTTATTTCAGTGGCCACCTAAAACTAAAGCTGATGTTTTATTTGCACAAACAACTGCTGGAGATATGTTTGACAAGGTTTGTAGATAATTAATAATAAATTGTGAAAAAAACTGATCTTGAAAAAAAAAACGTTTTTATCCTGTGATTTTGACTGTTGTATTGTGACTTTATATTGGAAAAAGAGTTAGAAAGATTAGAAAGTGAGTGATGGAAAAATTAGCTTTGTTACTTATATATACATTTAATCATTTTGAATATCTTTAGTAAATGCAACTGATAGTTTGTCTTATTATTGAAATTCCTTTACAGATGAGACCATTATTATTAGAATTATTTGAGAATTCATTCAGAGTAAAAATTGGTGCTGTTAAAAATTATTTTCAAGAAGAATTAGAAGATGAAGTTTCAGAAGTTACTTGTAAAAAATTACTCAAGGTACAGATTAATTCCAATGTATGGTGACTGACTTGGAAACTATTTCAGAATTTTCAGATATCCCCACTTCTAGTCAGTAGTATAAAATTTACACAATTAATCAAGACTTTGTGTGTTTAAGATCAACTGACAGTTGAAAATTAAGTAACTTTTGGCTATTGCAGATGTCTTTGCAACATTTTCCAGTGTTCTAAATTGATATTAGATTAGATTATAGATTAGATGTCAAAGTGTCAACAAAATAACCTATAGAAATATATTGAGAAGTATTAAGATTTTTGTTTGTCTGTTTCAGGAATACTGTATATCAAGAGGAGGATTCTGGTATTTAAAAGAAACATTACCAAGTGATTCCTGATAGTTGATAAAATACTTAAAACTTTATATATCTGTGATTGAACATAATGTGTTTCATTAGAATTCAAAATACATTCACAAGGAAGTTGATAAAGAAAGAAAGAAACATCTATTTTTTAAAGGGTAACAACTTAGGTTCTGTGGGGATCCTTTCTCCCAGCTGGTCCTTGACCAAACCTCTTGGCATTGATCTTTCACTCATATGAGTGAAGATGACTTATTCAAGGTCATCGCACTTTCACAGCCTGGTTGAGAACTGAACTCTCAAACATAACAACCTTCATTTCCTTGTATCCAATCAAATGACGTCATGTTTGACGGATGAGGCAGTAACAGTCTGACTGTGCTATAAAACCTCACAATAAAAATAAAAAGAATATTCAAATATTGGTGTCAAAAGCTTTGATAATTGAACAGAGCATGTATGGAGTACTTCTTCAGGGATTTATCCAATATATGGCAATTGTGATCAAATTATTTGGGCAACAAAACTCACAATGCATTTTTCGCTATAGAGCTCACTTTTCAATGAAATATTTCCCACTATACTGGGTAATATTAAAAAATGTAACAAATTCAGTGAAATTGTTAATTTATTATTTTGTTTATGTATTAAATTGTCATTATTGTACATGTAGAATCATAACATTTGTAAATAAACAAAGGCAAAATTGTTTAGATAGAATAGAGTGTTATAGTACTTAATTTCAAGGCGATTAGATATCCGATAAGAAAGGGATGCATATCTTTGGTCTGCTTTTCATCAGTGGTGTTGACAATTATAGCAAAAATGTTCAATGACATTATTACTTGGACTCGAGTCATCAAGTGGTTATATGTCTTGTATAATAGTTGGAAGCCCATGATCTGAATTGTGCTTGTCCTGATGCACCATTATCGCAAGTTACCTCCCTTGACATATTGATGATACTGAGAGCTAGTACTTAAAAATTACCTTACAGATAATATATATTTTTATGATAATCTTATATATTTTTAAGAGAGTGATAGTCACACTCTGAATTAACTGTTTAACATAATAACCATAACATTTTTTGTGAACACTACTTCAACCCTGCGCCAGTGCCTTCTGTTGAATAGTAACTTGTTACTTTCAACCACTCTAACCTCTAAAAAGACTTCTAATCCTGTAAAAGAAAACCGGACCTCATCACAACTTCAAAAACTCCTCAGACATTATCCTATGAAGATAAAAATATTTCACGAAAAATAAAAAATTTTGGAGCAAAAAGTGAGGGGCCAGGGCTTGATTTCCATTGATTCTGAGGTCATTCCAAACAACAGATGGTTTAGAAGAATTGTACCCCCAAAACATTAAAGTAGATTTCCTTACATCTAAGGCCTTTTTGGACAACTTTGAAGCCATTTCCACAGTTAATTTCCATAGCAAGTCTAGAAATGCTTAAGACCCTGTTAAAGCTAATTTGAATGCAGAGACACAGGAAGACCAGAGAAAGAAGAGCGTCTGTCATTTAGATTGATCCATGGACCCTGTTACATGAGATTTTATTTTCCGACAAATCTGATCTCCACGAGACATATTTAAACATTTTTATTGTAATGTATTGATGGCGGAGAGGCTGGATAAGCAGGAGATTGGCAACGCTTGTCCTTGAGAATTTTTCAAGGTCATTGTGTTCCCGCCACTTTTTAGGAGCTGTATAGGTAGGCTCTATTCATGAATATGGAGTTGCAGTTTACTGATTTGAAGATAATAATATACTTTTTACCCTGTGGTTATGAATTTGGAATAATGGTTAGTTTCGCCTTGTAATAGTTATTGAATTGCATTTTCGAATACATAAGCCTATACATACCTATGACAACCTTTTACCAGAAAAGTTTTGGTTAGACAGTTCGTGACTATTTCTCCATAAATCCTAAATGATCATCCTCCGGTTATAAACTTGGCAGTATATCTGACTATTATCTTTGAAAGGGTGATAAAAGTATTATTAGGCTCAGTATGGTGTGAATATATAAAGCTTTGAAGTAAGTAGAAGGGTCTTAGTATTCTCTTATTCAAATAAATAAACTGGACATGAAACCTTGAAGTAGTAAATATTGTCTTCTGGATATTATTGTACTTGTCCTTGGCCACAGGTTACATTTTGCACAAAAGTGCTCTGTGGTTAAGAAATATAAGTTTCCCGTACACTTACATAGAAACTTGAGTTCCTTAATCCATGGGTTTTGATATTGTGTACCCCATATGATTGATTTCTGCCCATAATTTCTACCAGATGGTTTGTAGGGTGTTTAATAACTATATTACAAGTGTGTGTGCCCCCCACTTTTTGGCCCTAAAATATATATTTTGGGTTTTGAGTTGGATTTTGAAAATTTTCAACCAAGGCCCCCCGCCCCCATTTCCAGAAACGCTTTGCAGTCCCTGCCTTGTACACAATAACCTGATAAATGTTGTACGAAAAAATAAATCAAATACTAGAAGAGCATTTGAAACATTTTAACAAAATGATCAAAAATGTTTTAAAACAAACAAATTTATTTTTGTGTTGATGTAATTGCCAAAAATGATGCAATATATTCCTAAATGGACAGAAAACTTGGTGAAAGGAAAGTTAAATCAAATATTGAAAGAGTAGCAACTGGACTTGATCTGATTTGGCACTATCACAATCACACTAATCCTAAAGATCCTAAATTAAAAGAAATAAACGGATATTCAGTGGTTTTTATATCAAAATTTGTTCGCACAATTTTATCTCAGTATTTTTAACTGTGTTCATCTGTGAATTTCTGTCTGGAGAGAAAGTAGTTTTCATCTTTATTGTCTGCTTGCAGATTTTTGGAAATTACTGGATGGTTTTAGGACATTTTGGGACTGATTATCTGTGCTTACTTGTGCTTATTCAATCTGTGCAAGAGGACAGTGTTTTTTTTTAATTTTCATTTTAGAACTTTGTTGGGTTATGAGTTTTTTTTAAGCTATTTAGGAACTAATTGTTGTCTAAATATTTGCTTTACCATCTGATAAAGCCCCAAAGATATCACTTTTCAGATTGAAAATCAGATATTGTGTTTCTTTTTACACTTAATTCACTGGCATAAATTATTCTCATAGTTCTTACTGATGACGAAATGATATCAATGATATCTGAATGGGAGTTTTTAATTTGTCAATGACAAGATATCAATATTTATTCTTGAAAGTTATTCTCCGAAATTGAGCTCTATCAGCTTTTTAGCAAATAATTATTTTGGTAATTAGATCACTTAAAGTGAAATGACTTGTATGTTTTTGATCATGATGGTTTTGCAAATTTGCATTCATTTTGCTTTCATATTGTCTGGTTTCTTGTAAACCTTCAGTTGCTGCTTGTTTGAAAAAAATTTGTAGTGTTCAGTTTTTCATTTATCATTTAATTTGACAGTTTGTGTCAGATGATGACAGCAGAGTTCCACTAAAGCATTTTGTTTGAATGTTAGAGATTCGTTGTTGGAATTGAAAAAAATGTAAGCATATGTGGATGTCCTTGTGAGATTTCCTTTTTCTCACATTGCATGGTGTTGCCCATCTTTACAGCTTAGACTGGAATGAGAACTTTGAATATAAAGCTCCCAATCCCCGTGCCAAGATATTTCTGATGCAGAAACATATTTTTCAGATGATATTAAATTTGGTGTTGTGAATCTCATATTGTGAAATTTGAAGGAGTTGTTTAAAGGTAAGATTTACTTGTACAGATATTGGTAACAATCAAATAAATTTAGCGCAGCTTTTTTTCATCTACAGTTATAGAAAAATCTGACTCCAGCTTTTTTTTTATATCAAACTCAATTTATCTATCCATATTTATTATATGGGTTGATGTCATTCCAATTTAAACTTGATACTTACAGGAACATTCTAAAGTATCAACAATACAATTGTTTCATTTCTTTAATTGAAGACAAATCTTAAGTTTTGCAATGGAGGGGAAGGGATACAGGTGAATTTAAATAAATTATATGAGGCTGTGTTCCTTCAAAGCAACCCAATTAAATAAGTTTAAAATATATCTATATATGCCTGATGTCAACATCAAAGTCTTTAGGAGTGGTCAATCTGTAAAATGACCTTTCAACTTCAAGTAGATGTGATTTTTTGTTTGTCCATTTCCTTGTCCACTTGTCTTACAGGTGCAAGGTTAGAGTGACGTCAGTTGACATCTACTGTCACTAATCTTGTCATATGATTATAATAGTCACTTGACATCTAGTTGTCACTTACTAGTAAAAAATACTTAACATGGTTTTCCTTTTTTTTTAACAACATTATCATTATTAACTTTTTTGTTTGGTTTTCCTAAGTATTGTTGATCAGGTGACAATTATATAATTAATGAAGATGTTGATTATTTGAGGACAGCACTTCTTGTATAACTGTTTTTACTCACACAACACAGAAAAAACAGCTTGTACCCACATTTGCATCCCTAGTAATTTTCAATTTTTAGGAAATTTCAAATCATGATTGCTTTGGTCTCAAATATGTGTCACCCAAAATCATTTCTATTTTTCCAATTTCTTCTAGGGGCATAACTCTTCAAACACTCAAGAGGCTAGCACCTTTAAGCTCTTAATATCTGGAATTTCCATCCCCACAGTCGTATCCCCATTAATTAGTCTGCTCCTTGTTTACATCCCCAATTTCAGGAAGCTGGTGCTGCCATATTTGGAAACTTGCTGACTCTTTCCCCAGCCTCTGATAGCTATTTGGACGGATATGGCTGGGAGAGATTCAGAAAAACTAGGCCACAAAAACTTGCGATTATCCACACCTTGCACGTGCTGCATTCAATGGTGAACGACAGATTTTATTTCTTGGGGAAAAAAACTTTGATGGACTTGCATACATTGCTTGTAATATTGGTGTAAGGGGATAATTTTGATTGAACTACAAAATCATCCATCTTTCCAAATACATGTTAGGGCTGGGCGATATTGGTTAAAGTGGATATCACGATATTCATCATTAATATATCACAATATGGGTATCCTCAGAGGTGTGGAAAATCGCAAGTTTTTGGGGCCTGGTTTTTCTGACTATCTCCCAGCCATATCCGTCCAAATAGCTGTCAAAGGCTGGGAATAGAGTCAACAAGTTTAGGACTAGTGCTGCCAGTTCACAGACATTTTCTTGTTTCAGGCTGGAACAAAATAATGCACACTTTGGAATCTAAAATTCAATACTATGCACTAAAAAAATAATATGAATTGATACACCCTTCACACTTTTATTATATTCCTCCTTTGAGCTAAAAATCTGAGTTGACATAGATTATAAAGTTATAAATGTGTACACTATCAGAATTAATATGTATCTTAATGGAAAGAGGCTTATGTCAAATTTTGTTTCATTAGGGATCTTATAGGGTATTTCCTGTAATCTGGACATCTACTGTCATAAGTTTAAAGGGTAGAAGAAGGGTCACTTTACTCATTAGTGTAAAACTATCCTAGGGGAAGATAGTTATAGATCAGTTAAATATATACCTAATTGATGTGAAGACTATTTAAAACTTATTTATAGATGACATTGTTTATTGTTTAGAAGAAATATTGCTAATATATCTACATATTGAATAAATTTAAAGGGATAAATTAAAGGTTAACTTATCAAAAATTTTAGATGTCAACAGTACACAGGACACATTTCGGCACTACCTGTATTTGGGGAGCAAAGCACAGAAGCATTTTCACTAGTTAAGAACTCTCCGGGAGTTATTATTATGTCATTATATTAAGTCGGCATCACTCACTCTGTAGTGCCTTAAGTAGAACAGACTCAACATATGGTTTCATTTTATTTTTTCATAATTTGTACTCCGCTAATTTGGGCACAGCATTAATTACAGCTGTAACTAGCATGTAATCTAAAGCCATGAGTACAAGAAGTTGATATTTTCTGATTTCAAAATTTTAGTTAATAATCATATTTCAAATTAGAAGTTATCAATTAAAACTGCAAATTGTCATTGAGTAATAAAATACATGTCAAATAGTGTAAAGTGGTACTGGTAACATAATTTTATAAATTACCAATATTACAAGTAATGGAATATAAGAAATATAAAGTATTTATTTAAGTGATAAAGTTTAATTATCAGCTGATACAGTTCAATTTCATCCATACATACATACACAGAACTTCTCATAATTAAAATCCTTATAGTATTTCTTGTTCCCCTTCAATTCAACTAAAAGGCATTGTTAAGACTCACATTTTGAAAATGGTTGTTGCGCAGTCCTTTAGAGCTTTTGAATCCTTACAACAGGTCATTTTTGGTGGTGGTTGGGTCTTATCTTGGTTGCAGTCTGTGAAAGTCTACTGACCCTCAAATAGTCAGCTTTCCTCTACATTTGTCAACTGATATGTAAATTGGTGCAGATTAATGCCAAAAAGTTTGGCCCATATTTATTGATAATATAAATAACAGCTTTGAAGTAAAGCAATATTAGTTTAAATTTCAAGAATATTTATCTAGAATTTTCATTCTGAAAGTTCAACTTATAGCTGGTATGCCTTTAAGAAAACAATTTTTTTGGTAACTGAATGTAAATAGTTTGGTCAACCAGGTAGGCCTAAAGTAGAAAAAAAATTCAATGTTTAGTGTATTGTAAATAATCCCTCCCATGACTTGAACCTTGGCCATAGTTATATAAAATATACTAGCTGTATACAGAGAGATATGTCATAATTTATTGTTATAGCGTATTTTGATAATTACTAAAGGAAATAGAATAAAGATTAATGTGGTCACACCTGGATTTTATCCAGATTATTAATGACGTAGGGGATCAGGCACTGTATCCTGGATTAAATATTAGTTAGGGAAATTATTTTTACCTGGTTCAAGGCTGTGGGAATCATCTCTTTCCTTAATATCAGGTAGAGTATAGTGTTGTATATTTTACAGGTAAAGGTGTGAATAGGAGCACTGGGACCTCTTTCTAAACTTGTATTTCTAAACTTGGTTGGCGCAAATTGATGCTATCTGGGTCCCCGATACACATACAAAGTTTAGAAATAGGCTTTACAATCCCTTTAAGATGATTTTAATATTCTGGTCATATCAGTCAGTGGTTGATAACAAAAATCAATTCTAAATTCATTTCTATAATCCAATCAGATTAATTTATTTATTAAAATTGCGATTTTATCTAAGTTTTAGAGAAGAAAGCCTCAGGTTGAAAGATACGGTAGAATGGAATTTTGTTTTGACCAGTAGCTTGGGTGTTTGCCAGTGGCGTTTCTAGGATCTATTAGGTGGAGGGGCCAGAGTTGGGTCACAGAATTCTTAAGAGGGAATGGAATGACGGCATATAAGGAATCAATGAAAGGGAATTTCAAACTGGAGGGGGAGGGGCAAAGCCAGACAAGTATGATTTTTGAAAAAAACAATTGATGTTTGCTTTGTCAATTTTCTAAAACTTCAAACTAATCTTGAAGTGAAACGTCAAACTGTTTATTGTGCTTTACCTTTTTGCATTCTTAGATGTCTCTAGGGCACGAGGCACTTTTTCATCTACATATGTAAATGCTGACCATGCTAAGTACAGGTGGACTGTAAATTTGGTTATATTTGCCAGTCATGTCTGAATATTTATTAAAATAATCCAGTTTTTAGTGGATATAGTGCATATTATTTCAACATATTTGGCATGGCATGTTTATTCTTCTGGAACACCTGATGTCACTTTGAAACATGGGTTGTCTACTTAACATCTCTTTTGAAGAGTCCATATAGCTATTTGTTTTTTGATATGCTATATTCAAATATGCACCAAGCATATAATAAAATACAAGTAATTTTTTTACAACTGTAGATAATTTATTTTTTCATCTTTTGAAATGTTCAACATGAAAGTTAATTTCATGGAAGTTTTATGGCCAAGCATCACCTGTGCAGGTAATTTAATAGAAAATTTGATGACTTTTCTGCTCATTCATTAGTTACTGCTTAATTATCCCCCCTATATTAATAATTAATAGACTAGTCTAAAAGTGAAATTTGTAGTATGGATTAGTCCAATATAAGTTAAAGTGTAAGTTTGTAGGGAGATTAACATGGAGGACATGTTTCACTGTCATTGATTTTCAATGTTTGCCGTCACTAGAGCTGTGTAGAGAGAGAGGTAAATTGACAGAGTTACATATCACATCAGGTATTCAATTGCCTTATCGACACCATAGGATTAACTTGAAAGGAATATTATTTTGAAGGATTTTGTTTTCTTTCATTTCTTTAGGTAAGCATTTTTTTTTCAAATTTCAAAATAAAGCGAATAATATTGTGTATATTTGTCATGAACTGATATTTTGAACTATTATGTTTCATTTTTGAATATATTATTTCATAATAACAATTGTCTCGGACTATTTATTTATGGGATAGTTAAATCTTAAAAGAATTGTTTCAACACTTACATAAGTAGAGGCAACTTTTTAGTGCCATAAAACTTCAAATTTATCTGATCCTGATTTCATTTATGAATTGACAATTTTTTACTAAATAAATTCATGATTTGTAAGGAGAAAATCGGATCTAAAATTAAATTTTTATGACTGAAACTAATGCTGAAACTTTTGCCAAGAATTAATTTTATTTTGCACATTCCTATTTCTTAGGGATCAAATGAATTGTTGTCAACTCAATTTTCGCAAAATTATTATGACTATGTATAGATTTATTTAAATTCAAAACGTTTTGTACTTTGAGACAGTTTGATATATATGAAGTTAACTCTGCTAAAATCATGACACAAGTTAAGTTAAAGACAAGTTAAGTTGTCTGAACATGACTTTACTAGCTTTTAAAAACTACATGTAGCACTTTTCTAAATGATACTCCATTATTCAATTTGTCTGAAGTTGCAGAGGTGGGGACCAATGTGGTGTCACCCAGTGACACCCTGTCAATGGCCCCTTATACTTCTTACTGCAACTGGTGGTCTACCTCTTTATAGTTGAAGCACTTTTTACTTTCGGTTACAGTTGGAAATTGAAAATTAAAGTAGGTTAATGTCAATCATTTTGCAAAATTTCCCTCATTGCACACTGCATGGTATTTGCTGGTCCAATAGGTGCAGAAAAGTGAGACTTAGACACTATTTCATTTTTCTGTATAATTAAATTATACAAGAATTTTATTTTATCAGAATATACCAGCTAGGATATAAAGTTTGTTTTGGTCAGAAACATTGAATAAAAATAATGTCACTTATATCATATTTTATATTTATTGTGAATACTTTGTAATGAATATTTTTAGTAATTTGCATTACTTTATGTACATTATATTCATTAATATATTCATATTTCAATTATGTGACTATTTTGTTTTAAAGGAAGGTTTAGTATTAGATTAAAGAATTATGTTTTTGTATTTTAGTATTTAACATAAAATATATGTTATGAATGTTGAATAGTCTAGAATCATAATACACATAGAAATCAATAGAAATATCAATAAGAAAAATCAATTGTTAAATATTTCTTATAATCTTATTATAATTTAACATGGTTATTTGCCATTCATGTCTTACTGTTTGAAATTTTGTGTTTTAGTTGTGCTGCCTCGATCTGAACATCTTCCCTAAAAATCACAGTTTTTGATTGTTAATGAAATGATAAATGAAAGTTTTAGATTTTGTTCTTCAGAGTTTTAAGTCAAAATTAGGAAAATATTTTTTTTTAGTAGGGGGATATTTTTTATTTACACTGAAAACTAACATTTTTCATTTCTTGTTTCATCTTAATCAAATTCAATTTAAGACTATTGATATCATTTTGAATCTGATATTTAAATTCACATGGAAATAATAAATAAAAAAACATGCTTTGTTCTTGATGAAAAAAATAGATTTAGAAAGATAACATTAGTAAATATGTAGACCTGAGACACATTCTGGGATTTTTTGAGAATCATGCGTGATGCTTCGTTTAAAAAAGTTTGGCCTTGGTATTATCAAGACTTTCTCTGCGGATTCTATAAAACTCATTTTCATTAAGTAAAACCTTCAAGTCAAAAATCGGGTTGAGATAATACCTTCCGATTTTTCAACCCGGTTTCCCACTGTCAGTGATACAGGTCGGAAGGGCTGACATGGAAAAGCATCTAGTCGTTCGGATGGGACAATAAAAAGAGGCCCTGTGTGCTATTGGCTGTGCACGTTAAAGATCCCTCGACAGTTGGAAATTGAAAATAAGAGCAGGCTAATGCCGCTGTCCTGGCAAAATTTTCCTCATTGCACACTGCATGGGGTTTGCCTGTCCTCAATTAGCCCATACAGGTGCAGAAAAGTATGACGTAAAACTCTATTCATTTTATTTCATTTTCAAAATTGGTTATGTACACAATCTATAGATTGGTTCTTTGATGTTATAAAACTTTCTGGAACCTGGTTTGAAGAAAATTCAATAAAATATTGCAGTACATTGTTTACTTTTTGTAATAATTGTTTTCAGAAAAATAGATCAGACATTATCTAACTCTAAAAGAAAAGAGTTCCATTATATCTGAAATCAATAGACATTGGTTGCTGACAACAATCCACCCTCTTTTTACTTTGTTTTGAAACCAGAACCATGTATGTATTGATTGGTTAAAGAAAATAGCTCTCTAATCAATAGAGATTACTTTATTATCAAGATCAGAAGTCATATTATTATGAATGTTATGTGATTGGCTGGTGCTTGGAACCAAAAGTATACATCTATTTTCCACATTTCCTCTAATCAGACCATGTGCATAAACAAATTACTCAGGGTTAAATCCATATTTAACCTCGAAAACATTTACTTTATATTTTATTCATATAGACCCCATATCATAATATTATCTGTTCTTTAAACATATATCTTTTAGATGGTGCCCCCTTTCAATGACATAAAGCTGTTGGGTTAGTAACAGTTGAGTAAATTGTTCTGATGAAACAAATGCTGTTGAAACACCCGGTTACTGTTTTACAGTTAGCTGTCCTCACCAAATTTGTTGCATCTGAACTTTGTTTAGGATTTTTTAAAAACTTGAATGATAACCTTGAGGAGGCTTGATAACACGATCATGATAACTCAGATCCTGCACCTTCATGGTAATTTTCCATACAATTACAGGTTATAATTTAAAAACGCTTAAAATTTCTTTAAGCGTTTTTCAATAATTGTATATAAACATAGTTTTCTGAATTTATCAGATTATTTAGGTAATCTGTTGTGTATAGTTATGCCACCAGGTAGTCCACTGATGAATATATACTTGTATTGACCAAGTTTGAAGATTTAGATTATTTGTTCATTTTAAGAGGTTGTATTCCTTTAAGAATTGCTTCCAATCAGACAATTTTACTAACTTACTTAGATAAACATAATTTTTATGTCTGAAATTTAACAGGTTTAGAATTACTCCCACTACAAAAATTATTCAATTTACTGTGAAGTGGCGGGGTCGATATACAAGTACTCTTGATACTCTAGTTTACAGTTATTTCAAATCAAAATGAGCAGTATATCTTGATATTTTCCTATGTGATATATAGAAGTTATGTTATGGTAATCTTAACCCATATCCTGTCATTAATATGTTAATCCTGTCATAATATAAAATATGTTTATTAATTAATTATTTTAATTAGTTAAGATATTTGGGTCAATAATTTGTATAATGTTACATATAATTCAATAATATAGGTCAATGTTTGGATATATATCTATCAATATTATTATTTAATAATCTATATTTCAATTAATAAGATTAAAGATACATTGACAGTTGAGAAATCAAAAAGATTAATCTTGCTGTCTCTCTCTCAAATTTTCTCTTATTGTACCATTCTGTTCATATATATCTTCAAACTTTAACGTAAAATTAAACTTATGTAAGTAATGACCTTAAATAAGTCATCTTCACTCATATTTCCAGTCAACCCAGCAAATGGGTCTGGATAATCCAAAAAAGATTATTGCCAAGAGGTTTGGATAAGGATCAGTTGGGAGAGTTATTATCCTTGTAAAATACATATCTTTCTTTCTTTTTTTTTGTCCATGAACCTTTTTTGAGTTTTAACAAAAATGAGATATAAGTTGTATATTGTAACCAGTCCTTATTAATCAAAAAAATAACTTATGTAGTATAGAGTTTTATTTTTCTTATGAAAATTTGGGGATAAGAATGTAAAACATTGTATGAATCTTAAAAAAATATTGATGGTCATTGTTTTGAAAATGAAACGTAAATATAAACATTCTCTAAAAATATATATTTTCTATATTGATATCAGGAGATATTTCTTAGATCTCTAGATAACTATTCCAAGGAGACTTTTGTAACAATCACGACCGTGAACTTTTGATACAAATGTGATAATACGTCGTGATAACTTTACCATATATCAATCACGCAGATTAAAGATAGGTAAACATTGAACTTTGTTAATATCTAGTTTATTTATCAGCCGTTAAGTAAAGGTAAAACATTATTTCCGTGTTGATCAATGTCCATGCTCAAATAATAGAAACTGAACTCTCCAGGGTTATAAGTCCAGAATGATATCAAACAGGACACCAAGTGCACCAAATCTACTTTCAAAATTGTTACCCAATTTATCAGTTTGTCCCTCATTTGAAACCGGATTTTTTCAGAAGGCTGGACTGCCACTGCTTTGAGATTTATAATTTCTTAGAGGTTTTGATTTTGTTTCCTTTTACAGAATTTATTTATGTGTCAATGTAGCTTTTATTCTAAGTTGAAAACTTTGGTTAAAGAATTCCTAGTCTGTGGACAGTTTGCCTTCAGTTGATGAACATATTATAGGCGGCCATCTTGCCCGGTAAATGAGCAAGGGAAGACAACTCTTGTTCGAAGGTTGATCTTGATTGGCTGTTTTTTTTTTGCGAAAGAAGACAACACTCTCTGAAGAATGATTGTGATTGGCTGAACTATCATTTATTCAATATGGCATTCTCCATATAGTATACAAGGTTATCTAGCACGCTAGTTACGAGTGTTGATGAACTGTATTAGGTAGACAATTGTCAACCTAATGTCTTTTGTCCTTTGATTGCACTGAATTTTGGCAATGTTATCAGTTATCATGGTGAAAAAAATATTTCACCTAGTCTACTAACTTATATTCATTTTTTAAAAGCTGTATTTATTATCTTATAGAGCAATGATTTATCATGATTTTATCAATATCTACACCCGTTTCATCATGATATATTATTATCAAACATGAACTAATTGCATGATATAAATTAGGTAATTGGATTATCATAGTAAACATCAAAAGGACAGTAAGATACTCAGCATGTAGGTTTGTGTGGAAGTTGGAATTGGTAGAATAGGGGCTATTAAAACGTTTAAAGTTTTTATGGATGAGCCATTTTGTGCATTCTCACTTAAGATCAAATTAGACCAAATCAATTTGACAATTGTGAATTTCTAAAAGACTAATTGTAATTTCTGAGTATATTTGTTAACTGCATTGAGAATTTCATCACCATTTCCCATGATCAATCTGGACATAAAATCTTTGTCTCATACAAAATGGTTAAAATCACAAATATGTAAAAAAAAAAAGTTCAGATTTAACCATTAATGCCCATTATATTATTGTTGTTTTTTTTTTCAGATAAGTATTTATTATTGTGATATATTGGAATATAAGATGTGTTGATGGCGGACGATAGCAGTAGTAGTTTTAGTGATAGTTCAACAGAAACTACCATACCCTATCATGAAAGAGAACAATCTGCTGATTTATTTGGTGTCCAGTTAGAGGTTAGTACAACTTTCCTTTGCATACATTTTGGCAGTCTTTTTCATTTAGCAGGATACATGAAAACTTAAAGCTAAGATTCCATATCAAGTTATGCGGATCCGTCATGCTGACATAAATGACCCTTGCGGATCCGTCATGCATCAAATATGATTCCAAATGTGCGTTAAATGTATGGTTTGGCGGGAAAAAAGACAGGGAATCCCCACAAAATATGTTACATTTGGGAGACTGCGCTCGGAAAGGCGTCCGGAGACCATTTGATGGATTCCACTTCCGCATTTATGGATTCATACCCTCTTAAACCTACCATTTTGATTTTTAATATATGACAGATGACACATGCAGGCTGAGTTCCTATATCTGACAATGTCAAGCTGAAAAAAAATTCCATCTTTTGTGCCGTTGGACCCTTGACTTCAGAATATGACACATTGATAAAGCCTCCTGTATCCCACACCCCATGTCCTGGGTGGTTTCGATTGTTTTGTTTTTAGAACAAATTTTGGTTTAACAGTTTATTGTTATTTAACAGTAAGGGTTTAAAATTTATTGTTGACTTTTTCATACAACTGTGATTTTAAATATTTTTTTCACTTCCGTTTAAAGTTCAAAACTGTTAAACTGTCATTATTTTTGTTTATATAAAAAGAAATTCTTCTCAGCAAGGGCCACTTCTTTCAAAGTAATCCTTAAAAATATTTCAAAACATTAATTCAATGATGTTTCTTTCTACTAGAATCTGCGTCTTTCTTGTACAATATCTCAATGTAAGTTTTAATCCATGCAAATCCTCTTATTTTTGGCAACAACTATCAAATATTAGATGCTTAGTTGGTTGACTTCCATGTTGGTTATTCAAGCTTCTTAATTCTCTCAATAATAGGTAGTCTATCTGTAAACAGAGTTTTGATTGAGTTTATTAGCAAACTAATTTTGAAAATGCCTTCATAATTCATATGAGGAGGTTAAATTCAGCCCTGTACTTTAGTAAATTCATTAAGGATCAACCTTGGGCTGGGGGACTTCTAGCAAGTTCTATTCTTCAACTTGGTTCCCCTTTAAGTGAAGCAGATTGGAAAAAACTTGAAGCTCAGTATGGGCATTAAACCTGCAGAGGCTTAATATAATGTGATACATATACGTTGAAGACCCCTAGCAGTTAGTTATTCAAAACATCATGTCACTGTCCTAGTTAACTTCCCTAATTGCACACTGCATAACCTGATATTCATGATTCTTGATTCAGAAATGAAGAAAGCTGTTTCATATCAATATAGGCTTATTGGATTTCCATTTTCAAAAGTGATAAAGTTAATTTTACAAGCTGTTAAAAAAATAATTAAAGTAAAAGTATCATTTTGATGTTATATTTTTCAAAGTAATTTTTAAAATGTTATCTGATGTTAACTTCAATAGAATTCATACAATAGTGTAATTGTGTAAATAAAATAGTTCAATATAAATGGATATTACGTGTTAGGAATAAATTTATTTCTTGAAATCAATCATTATTAAAGTAATATATTTCAAGAGACTTTTGACAGAAATAATACAATTACTTATCATTTCTTATGTGTTATTGGAAAGAGAAATACTTTTTTTTTATGTTACATCGAATATTGAAAATTATGAATAAACAAGAAGAAGACCATGAGGTAAATTTTTTAAGGGATTGTGATTGAAGAGGTTTTCTAAATTTTTTATGTATGTTGGGAACACTTTTAGCATCAATTTGCTCTATTTCCAATTTCCTGGTGTCAGCAGGTTCCACTTAAACTATACGTGTTGATGAAGTCACATCTGCGAATGTCTTCTGTGATACAAGCATATTTTTCTGGTGTGACATCATGCACTAAACACTTAAATGCAATTGCTGGTACCACAGACTCTGAATTTGGAGTGGTGCAAATTGATGCTATTATTGTGCCCGATACATACAAACTTCAGAGAATGAGTTAGATGCTTTCTTACTAGTCTTGAAGGTCTAGAGTTCAGTCTTGGCATGGGTAGGGATACAAATTATAGATTTTTGTATAGTCAGTGATGCTGGTCATAGGAGTTGAAATGGAAAAAAAGCGTTGTCATGACTGCCGGCAATATTATAAAACTTCTTTAAATTGACAATAGTCATTTGCTGAAATCTAAATATATTATAATAAATGACCTAAAGTGAATTGAACAATTAATGTAACCACTTTGTATGCCATGGAAATTATAAACTGCCCTAGACTTGGACAGTTAAGGTTTGAATTTGAATTTTATAATAGTACAAATAAATCTAAAATATATGTCGGTTAAATATTCTTGAATATATCAATAGGTGTGTCCAATATGTTACTGTGTTATTTTTTATCATATTTTAGGCTTGGCTTCTTTTTGTATGATTTCTTTCACTATGTAAACTAAATAATATTATGTTTATATTTCATTATGCATGTACATATTACTTAAAGCGATACTATGTCTTAGAATGAACACAAAAATTAAGTTCTCAAATTTGGTCAATAACAGTTATGCAACCAGGCAAGTCCCTTGATGAATATAAAGTCCTATTGACCAAATTTGAAAATTTAGATTTTTTGTTCATTCTAAGAGGTTGTATTCCTTTAAGTGACGCATGGTTACATGCATTTAACAATCCTTATTTGAATAATTGTGATAAATAACACCTAAAATTCCATTCAATGATCACAGTGATTAACAAATGATGCTGCTTACAGGCATAACTAGAATACTTATTAGCAAACTATATGAAAGAAAAAAAACCTGATATTGCATTGTAATCATGCTATAAAATGGTTTTTGAAATGAATTACAAAGCTTAATTACTCTATACAATTACTGCATTTATACCATGAAATAATATTTGTATCAACTTCAAAGCGATAAATTATGTAATTTCTTTTGGTTGAATGAGCTTGAATAAGATAGATCAAATTGAATCAAATAGATCAAAATGATTAAAGATTATTTAGATTTGAAAGGGAATATGTTATTTTAAGTAAATTAAAATTGCCTTAAAGTTATTAATATAGCAGCTGCAATGTTCATTAAATTGTGTCTGCCTTATGTTCATATCATAAATCCTGACTTTGCTTATAAAATTGAGTCTGTGTCTACATTGTGTCCATACAAACAAGTTTTCCATGTCAAGGAACTTTTATCTTTGTGGACTGGACAATTTGATTCAGTATTGCCTGGATTAAAACAGTTTCAAGAATTTGCCAGCCCTTTAATAAAAAAGCTGCTAATACAGATGACTATCAAAATTTGCAGATACTGCAGTTACCGATGCCAAATGGCAACATGCTCAACCAACCAAAAATTTGCTAGTATGTCCACAGGAGCCAGAGCAATTCAATTTTTAATTAACTACATGGCTTTTCACAAACAACTTTCTTGTGTGAATGTGGCTTTAGTAGTGGAAGTACATTGGAAGTACATAAAGTTCATAAATAATGATGCAAACCATATTTTTGAATTATCTCAAAGCAGGATTGATATTATGAAACATTTCAAGACGAGAGATCCTAAACATGTCTAGGTCTGTTCAAGTCTGGATATCATGTACATGTATATGTCACAGTAGAGATTCTAATCCAGTAGGATTTGCAATCCTCCTAGTAGAGATGCCAATTGTGATCTCTACTAGTAGAGATGCCAATTGCAATCTCTACTAGGAGGATTGCCAATCCAACTAGGACAGATGACAATTGGCATCCCTCCTAGGAGGATTGCAAATTCTACTGATAAAATATTTTTCACTTAGGACAAATTGAAATCCAAAATAAAATTAATTTTGCATCCTTAACTATTGTCTGATTTTGTTGCTTTGATTCTAGATTTTTTGACATAATATTTAATTGGTGCTATGTCTATATGTCACAATTGGCATCTCTACTAGGAGGATTGCAAATCCTACTGGATTAGAATCTCTACTGTGACATATAGTAGTTGATAATTCTGTCTTAAACTGCCAAAACAGTTTTATTTTATATGTCATTATTGTTCAAATTGTTACCTAATTTGTCTGATGAAACAATATCAGTTTATAATGTGCACGTTTTTGTTGATCACACTTCTTTATATCTATATTGTGCTTTTTGTATTTTGATAATTCTATTTGAGCTTAAGTCAATTTGACATTGGAAAATTCTTACTTATATTTTCCTTGCTTGCTTCTTGTCATTTTCAGTGAATTTGCTTACTTTTCTTATATACCTTAGCACTAGTATTCGTTTCCAGAATTATTTTTCCTGATATATAAAAATTTGAAACATACTTCAGCAGCATGAGAAGCACTCTGATCAAAATCAAATGTTAAGGTGGACCATGTTATCTCAAAATTTACATCTTGCATTTATATATTGAATAAAAAATTCTAAATATTCAGTTGAATATGAAATTTTATAAAAAAAATTCTGAAGGTTAGATCAGAAGGTTTAGACAACTAGGAACATTTTTATGCAGATCAAGGTAACTTTTTTACCGGCATGACTTATGACGCTTCCCCTTGCATATAAAATATGATATATATTACCATGAGTCATCTGTTATATTATGCAGCTGCAATTGATTTATACAACGTTCGTACGTATTACAACGTATTTTTAACCATCTGTTCGACCAATCAAATTTTATTTTCAGATCTTCATCTAATCTAATATGTAATGGTTTTCACAAATCTCTTTGAAATTTAAGCCTCCAAATCCCTGTGCATCTATAATTATTTGAAAATTTGAAAGTAAAAAATACGACTCAATATTTTTTAGTGATCCTTTTATAGAAAACACTTTATCATAGAGAAAAATGAAAGATAAATGTTTAGTTTGGGTTTGTTATGTGATTTTTCGTGCAGTTTTAGTACTCTATTTACCTATATTCATGGCCCAAAATGACTCTGAATTCAGATGTCTAGGCAAATATTTAGATTTAAAGGGATTTTAAACAGGATTTTTAAACTTTGTATGTGTATCAGGGACACTGATAGCATCAATCAATATATGTACTTCAATTTCCATTCCGACATCTGTGGTTCTTGCAATTCCACTTAAACTAACACGTTTTAAGATATCGATGCAGATCACTGGTAGTAACCTCATAAAACATGTTAGTTTTAGTGAAATTTCAAGAACTACAGATGTAGGAATGGAAATTGGAATGGCGCAAATTGATGCTTTCAGTGTCCCTGATACACATACAAAGATTAGAAGGCCTATTGCAGATTGTGTTTAATTTTGTCTGTCTATCTTGCTTGAAATCTGAGGTAATTTAAATATGCATTGAGAAATATGATATATCCTTAAACTGTACAGTAATAAATAATAAGAGGTGCAGTGAATGATTATAATGTCTGTCATATTTCATACTTGTGACTTCCGTGGGTTGGGGTCAAGTCTTGGTTGATTTATACTGTATATACAACATCATAAATTTTATTACTAATGACTCTTTTAACTTGACATCCTTGACTATTAACTACAGCCTTTTTTTTTTGTGGCTCATTTGCTTTTTTAAGGATGTTTTATGATAAACAGCTAGTTTACTAAATGACTTATTACAAAAAGTATGAATTAAAGCCACATAAGCCCAGACTTGGACATTGAGAAAAAATCTTGTCATGTTTTTTTTTTAAAGTTAGCACTTAGAAATGAATATTGAACTAAAAAAAAATCGATTCCCTTTCGTGGTTCCAATTCTACAGCCATTTGAAGGAGATTTTGATTGTTTACATTTCAACACGGAGTTGATTGAGGGAGACGTCAATAACTCACAAGCTCCGCCCACTACTAGCACGCGCTACTGGAGATTGGAGTGTGACGTCATTTAACTAACACGCCCCCCGCTTGACCTCATTAGCATTTTATTTATGGAAATCATTTTATTAGATCCCGACTTTAAATCCAGCTGCATCGAAGCCATCTGAGTACCCAAAGCCGTGAATTTTAGTTTTTTGACTTAATTAAACATCCGAGATTAAGCTAGAATACCTTTTGTCCCGAAATCCCATAATTTTCATTTTGTAAACAAACGAATCCCGCAATGTGACTTTAATAGAAACAAAAAAGATTTGTGCAAGGCTAATCAGTATGATCACAGACTGTCAAAATTGATTAGAGTCCTCGAAGTATTTCCTTTGCTTCACCTGCAGATTGAGCTCAATTCCTTAATGTTCATAATGGAAAATTTTCCGAAAGGAAATTTGATGGCTTTTGAATCTGCATTCTGCCATTGTAAGGGATTTTAAAAAGGTTTTATTATTTATTTTTTATGTATGAGGGACACTGATAGCATCAATTTACACCATTCTAATTTTCAATCTGATGTGTCATGGTTTCTGCTTAAATTAAGCGTTTACAAATTGCCAAATATGTGTCAACAACAAACACTTATTTTAAGCACTATATTAGATACAAGTTTTACTGGTTGCAAAGAATTAGGTTCAGATGGCTTGCAAGAAAAGATTGGTTGTTAGGTTGGTGGTCCATATTCTATTTCTGTTGTTTACAAAAAACAATAATTTCCGCTTAAGTTGGCTATTTTTTATTATGTAACGTACATAAATATTTTTATTTTGACCATTTGGTAAAGATCAATACTAAAATAACTATGAATATTTTTATTTGATATAAATTGTATATTGGATTTTCTATCTTTTATTTAAGTTGATCAGCTGTCAGTGTTAAGAATATTTTCTTTGTGTTTTGACATCAAGACACATGTCAACCTATAAAAATATAGATCATAAAATTCAAATTTGGGTGCGCTTGAACATTGTTGTCATATGCAGTTGATGGTTACATATAAGTTCATATATTTGAATACCTTAGAATAATTGTTGTCAAATACTGTTTAAATTTTGTCAAAATTATTCTAGAATCTTCACAATTATGTAACCAAATATTGTATTTTGATATTGAATCCCAATTTTTGTGCTTTAGTTTTTCTGACTCTCTAGCAAGTAATATCTGTCCCAATAGCTTCCAGAGACTGGGAATCAGCAAGTTTTGGACTAAATTCCATGTAATTTTAATCAATTTTAATTTTAAACAATTTTAATCCAGTTAATCAATACAATAGTGTTTATCCACTGTTCTATAACATTTGAAGGGCTCATAATCTTTGTACTATATTTTTTTTAACTGTTTCAAGAAATGAACAGAAGTAACTGCACCGTAACCATTATATGATGAAAAGCCTGTATCAATTCTGTCGTACTTTAAAATCTGTAAGTCTATAATCGAGAGGTTTGAAGCTTGACATGGTGTGAGCTATAGGATTAAACATTTACATTAGGATTTTTATTTTAACTAGTTGTTGACAGAAGTGAGGCAATTGGAAAAATAAACTATGTTCTTTTCTCAAAAAACATCCTCAACTTTGTGGAAATATAGCGCCACAGGAATGAAACTTTTATTTGTGAATTGCAGTGAAATCAATGCTGTACTCTTGACATTCTCAAACAATTCAACATCAAATTTAAAAAGACAAAGGAAGTCATGCCTAAAATGCATTTTTGGATTTCAAGATAAACATGGCTTACATTTTTGGTATTTCATTGCATTTGGTTTTCATCTGAAGAATTTATCGTGATTTTAGAAGAATCTGGAAAGTCACAAAAAGATTTCAAGATCAATTCATATTCCAGTTGGGACAAGAAAATAGCAAATAAAATTCAACATTTTGCAACACAAAAAAGAGAAAAGTAAACATGGACAAATTTTGTGTAGAATGTGCAGATTGGTATATGTACATGTCAGAACTGAATTGTCTGGCTGTTTGTTGTTTGGGTAAATTCAGAAGTGTGCACGAAACAAGACAAAGTTAACATTTCAAGATTTTTATAAGATTGATTTCTCATGAGAAAAATGTAGTGAAAAGCAATTTGCAAACTAAAAAATTAACATCAAATGAGATACATGTATTTATATGTTTGTTTTAGTTTGAGAGTTTAATATATTT
Source organism: Lottia scabra (assembly GCA_029955415.1). NCBI lineage: Eukaryota > Metazoa > Mollusca > Gastropoda > Lottiidae > Lottia > Lottia scabra. The sequence goes on from JARJEI010000004.1 coordinate 25,555,439, forward strand.
CAATCCTCTGCATAAATAAAATTCATAAGCCATTGTAAAACATTTGAAAGGCAAATGAAGCAACTTTTCACATGTATTTGCACCATTTTGATATCTTGTCAAATTTTGGAGGTTCCCTCAATTACGGAGAAACTTAACCAGAAAATTATGTTACCAGAACAAAACCCATTCAAAAAGCTATAATAAGTGTCCCTGAACAACAAAGGTTTTAAAATCTGTTTTGAATAAATCTAAGTTGCAAGTTCAATTTGAGTCCTCTGAGGTCAGAAAGTTAACGAAGATCAATCAAATCAAATCACCTTCATATATCATATCAATACAAGGTCCATATCGACAGTCAGATCATTTTTTTGACCCCAAAATAGAAATATTGGACATGTATGTTTTCATGTTTATGATTTTTGTGATAAAAATAGACACAATCTTTCCTTATGGAGAGTTTCAAATGCCTGAAACATTCCTTTTTATACGCCCACATGAAATGTGGAGCGTATATTGCCGTCACCCATGTCCGTCGGTCCGTTCACAATTGCTTTTAATACTCTACAAGTCACAATTCTGTACGGATTTTTACGAAACTTGCTGAAATTGTTTATTCAGATGAACCCTATTGAAAATCAAAAGAATCGAAAAATATTTAATATGAATCATTGCCCTTGTTCTTTAAAACACGTTCGATTTTCAGCTCGTTAACACTCTACAAGTCACAATTCTTTACGGATTTTGACAGAACTTACTGAAATTGTTAATTATCATCCAAGGATGAACCCTATTGAAAATCAAAAGAATCTAAAAATATTTAATATGAATTATTGCCCTTGTTCTTTAAAACGCTTTGATTATTAGGTTGTAAACACTCTAGAAGGCAGAAGGATTTTACTAAACTTGATGAATGTTGAGCCCTTGATGAAATCGAGAAAAGAAATATATTTGGACAACACTTAATTTAAGTTCTGAACAAAATGTAGGCCTATGACTACAGGTTGAATATTTGATGGTTGCTGTTTTCTGCAAAATGGTCTTTTTCAAACTAAGCTGCCAGTGGGCGTATATTACTTTGCCTGGCAATCTATCTTCATAGTATGTATTTATCAGTATCAGGTCGAAAAAGTGTCAGAGAGAACAAACCTTGCCCTACACAGCTTGTGTTACAGTTGAGTTCTTATTTTTTACTTAATGTACATTTTGTTTTATCTTGAAAAATTGCCAAAATATTGTTTTTCTGTCCCTCCAACATTTGATAAATTCTATATAAATTTTTAAATGAATGCCGTATACTGCCATCAATATATATATATATATATATATATATGTTGTTTTACAAAGAGATTATCTAGGATTAACTATAATCCATATAACAGCAATAATATCTATTTATATATTGATATAAACTTTTATGACCTCAGTCTCAGATATGTATTCTGTACTAGTCATATTTTTATCATTTACCGTAATATGATTTAAAGTTTTTAGGTTTTTTGAGTGAGTTTAGCATTTGAGACCTTAATCCATGGACACTACAGAGTTTTCATCTTAGTATTGCAGTCAGAGGCTCTGATGTAGTAAAAGGGTCTGCTTTGTGATGGAAGGCAAGCAGAAGCTTGGTTCAAAAACAGAATCAAGATCAATACCAAAATTTAATCAGTGTGCACAAGGTGTTGTCAGAGCTTAATAATGTGCAGAAATAAGCAAAGAATTTGCAAAATGACATTCATCAGAGTAAGATCTATTTCAAGGGCGAATCCAGGGGGGGGGGGGGGGCTCCCCTGGCTTGAGCCCTATCACCCCCTATTTTTGGCTGACTGATGTCAGAACCCTCTAAAAGTTTGCCACTTGCGTCTTTGGCGCTCGTGGTACTATTTTATTTGAAGCATGTTATACTTTAGAGCCCTCCCTTCATTTAAATCCTGGATCAGCCCCTGTATTTTGCCATTTCTTCCAAGAATGTTAAGTTTGGTTGTAATAAGTATTTAAAAGACCTCCAGTTATAACTCTACAATACCTGGTATTTTAATTACCAGTATATACTGTTGATACTAGATCACAGACAAATATTATAGAATAGTGATAATACTCTAGCTTATTACTTTACAAATACTGATTGGTGTTTCTATTGACTTTCTAACTAATACCTTTATCTTGTCTAGATATACACCTCTCTGTCATTTACTTTCATTCACAAATCACTTTAGCAGATTTAAGTTTGTAGAATCATTTTTTGGAAAATGTATGTCGTAGGGGGATAATGATGGTATGAATGAACTACAAAATCATCCATCTTTCCAAATATATCAAAGTTTTGTAGATCGAGGTAAATAAATATGTTTAAAACCCCCGCACCGCGGAGGTGCAGAAAATCGCAAGTTATTGGGGCTTATCGGCCATATCGGTCAAAATAGCTATCAGAGGCTGGGGAAAGAGTCAACAAGTTTTCGTATTTTTAATGTTCTTGCTTCGTCACTGACAAATTCAATCTGTAATGTTCTTTGAGACCTTTTAACCTCTTTGCTCTTGAAGTAAGGATTAAAACTTCTCTGGGCTGTTCCAGTTGGATACACCCTCTATTTTATTCCTTTCTTGTCAGATTTTTGCAAGCATTTCTTTGTTCATTTCAGCATCTTTGAAGAGGTATTGGGCATTTGATTTTCATTCATACTAAAATCTAACTCATGTCGTATATAAGGCCTTCAATCCTTGAATCTTGACCTGTATAACAAATGAGCTTTGGGCTTTTAAACTGTGTATTAATTGTTTTGTTATGTATTTCCTATATGTGTTTTTGATAGCTTTGACTAAAATTCTTGTCCTTGAATAGTTGAACTTGTCATCTTAGTGCAATTATTATATCTAAAATATCTTCACTCAACAAAAGTTTGTTTAGGATCTTGTGACTTTGTAAATCTGCGTTTTTTTATGACTCTGTAGGATTAAATGACTGTGTTCACGTTCTTTTTGTATCGCATTTAAATCAAATAAATTGCTACATTTAAATCAAATAAATTGCTACATTTAAATTGAATAAATGGCTACGTTCGAATGACTCCAGTAAATCTGTATGAATAATTCTGGAAAGATCATGGCCAATGGAAAAAAGGACCCTCACGGGATCGAAATATTTTCATTGTGCTCATTTCATTGAAAAACATAACAAAAAAGGAAAGATCCAAACGAGGAAAAGAACATATATATTTTACAAAACTAACTACTAAAGCGATACTACCTCTTAGAATGAACAAAAAATCTAAATTTTCAAACTTCGTCAATAGGAGTTTATATTCATCAAGGGACTTACCTGGTGGTATGACAATACAACAGATAACCTAAATAATCTGATAAATCCAGAAAACTATGTTTATATACAATAATTGATAAATTCCTTAATCCAATTTAAGGCATTTATCAATTATAACCTGTTATTATATGGAAATTTACATAGTTTCATGGGTTTTTTGCATTCTGTTTGTATACTTTGGACATCGTTGATGAATATATATATACTCTGATTGACCAAGTTTGAGAACTTAATTTTTTTGTTCATTCTAAGAGGAAGTATCGCTTTAGTAGTTAGTTTTGTAAAATATATATGTTCTTTCCCTTGTTTGGATCTTTCCTTTTTTGTTATGTTTTTCAATGAAATGAGCACAATGAAAATATTTCGGTGCACAGTGTCCTACAGTTTTTGCTGCATTCTTCTTCATGACTATAGAAAAGTCAACCACATTTCAATTAAGTTTTTTATCTCTTGATAAGAATTTGTCAAGTTGGGTGGAGAAGTTGTTCACTTCAAAGTCAGGTAAATTTCAAATATGTTACTTTGGTTAGAATTCAACAAACTAAAAGAGAAAAAAAATGTTTTAATGTCATTTGTAAAATAACAAGTTCTTTAAAATCATTAGTAAAGTTTATTAAAAAACATACATATAAGTTTTAAGATCAGTTATTGAGGACAATCAGTTAGAGCATTGGAATTGTTACATAATAGCCTTTGCTTGGTTGCATCAATCAAATTTGGTCATTTGAGTAATAAACACTATTAATTTTGAATCATCTTCCATCAATATTCCAAAACCCAGCTGTAAATCTGTGTGGATTATCAGAAAATACTTTAAAGAGAGACAAATTTTATTCCAAGTAATGAAAATTTTTGGAACAGGTTGTTTGAAGTATTAAGCTAAGATTCCATATCTGGTCATGCGGATGCGTCAAACGAACACAGATCCGTCATGCGTCAAATATGATTTCATATGTGCATTAGACATATGCGTTATCTTCTTATTGACCTTCAGACTTCTAGACAGATGGATGCCTTATCAAAATAAGGCGGGGAAAAAGACAGGGAATCCCCACAAAATACGTTGCATTTGGGAGATCTCCAAGCAGAAAGGCGTCCGGATGCGTCAAAAATCGCTACACCTGGCAATTTTTTTTTTATGCATGACAGAGACCATTTGACGGATACAGCTTCCGCATATATGGTATTATACCCTCTTAAACCAACCATTTTGATTTTTAACGCAAGACTGATCCGCAGATATGGAATCTTAGCTTTATCATGAGTGAAAACAGTCTGCATATGATAAGTCTGGTATATAAAAAAACAGTCTGAAGGAAGATGATCGAAGATGATTCTGATGTGTCTAGAATGATACTGATTTTAATTTTTCTCTTGTGGGTAATTTTTTTTTCTAAAAATCCATCTTGGAATTGCAGTTATTTCCAAAAATTTATATGTTTGTTCATCGGCACTGAAACAATTCACAAAATGCATTTCACTGATTTGACAAAAATGCCATCTGCATTCTACAACTTAAAAACTGTTTAGATGTTATTTCAGATGTCTGTTTGTTTCGTATAAAATGGTTTATCAAAAATTCTAGGCAATCCTTCCTTTGAGGAGAAATTTATGAAAAAGCAATCTTTGTCTGTGCTATTTCATATGTTATATATTTTAATAGGAGTTAAATTTGACGTTTGCGATGAATAAATAGTATTTCTATACAGTTTATGTAATGTATGTAAAATTCAAGTGAATGTCATATACTTGATATTTGTACTGTTAAATCTAAATATGAATAAAAAATTATAAGTATGAAATTTAAGTGGATGTACCGGTGATATATTTGTATAGTGTTTGTCTTAAAGATTTTTGACACTGATTCACAATTTAAATTTGAAAGATCTGAGAATTTAAGTGAGAATTTTCTGTTTTATTTTTCTGACAATTTCCATCCAAAATATTGAATATGGATTTCCCATTTTACTACTACATGTCTATATGAGTCTAATTTCATAAAAACTCAAAAGTTTTGTGGAGGTCAGATTTGAAAATGAAGTTTGGCAAAATTGTGTTGAGTGAGAAAATGACAAAAATTTACATGAACTGTTGTTTGTGATATTTTTGTGTCAGCCACTGAAGTCTGTTTCACCAATGAATTTAGTGAACATGCCCCTTTAAGCAGGGTCCAGATTGTATACTTGTTTTTGCTTTTCACTAAATATGGTCATTGAAGGTTTTTCCAATTTCCTTTTGCAACTTCAAGTTCGTGAATTTTTTTTTTTTCTCTTGACATAATAAAAAATTACTGGAATTATGTAAAAATGTAGTCCTGATTACTCTGGCTCAATGTAATAAATAGTCTGGCAAGAATGTCGAAATGTTAGATGATATGAGAAATTTTTGATAGGAGATTTCATTGTTAAATTTCAAGATGGAAGCCAAAGTTTTAATCTGATCAAATTGATGTAAAAAACGATGAATGTTTCGATCAATAGTGTGTTAAAGGGAAATATTTTTTAGTCTGTCAGCCGTCATTTAGGACATTTTTCTAACTTCCGTGTGAAATAACGGTCAATAATAGGTTTTGTTTTAACAAAAGAGTGGACAAGATTTGGTGAGTCAGTCTGTTGAAAGAGGATTATCGAGTGAAAAATTTCAGAAACTTGTGAAATTCTATCATTATTACTTTGCCCTTTTGTTTTAATCATTCAAACTTATGGTTAAAAAAAAACGCATTAGATTTATCCATTACAGAAATATTTATTTTTAGGAAAAAAATAATTGTGGAGCGCAAAAATATTTCAGCCAATGACAGCATTTTTTTTAATTTGAACAACATGCTGCGTTCACTAAAACACCTCTTTATCTTTAAGGGTATTGATTGGGCTAGCGTTCGAGAAAAAAAACACGAGATGGAATTTTTTGCGAATTACTTATTATTTTTGGGCTCAGATTGTAGATAGTTATTATTACTTTATTTGTAAACTATATAGAATGACAGAAACCGAAAAGAAATTAGGTATTTCGTTAGTTTTTGTAAAAAAATTAGGAAAAAGTAGCAAAATGTGTCCCGGTTGGTACAAGATTTCTCAGCCATTTTTTATTGGAAAATTACGATCTTGGTCTTGAATGAAAGCTTATTCAATAAGGATGAAACGTACAGAGAGTTTTTTCGAAAATTCTAATCAGTTTGACCCCTGGAAAATGTTTGCCGTACCTACGTGTAAATTTTCGTATTTCCATGGCAACCACCAAAATAATAATTTTTTTGGAAAATCGCTCTGTACGTTTCTCGGCAATGTAATTGTCTACATTTATGCCAAGTTTGATGTAGATTGATCCATTCACATTTTTTTAAACTTGTATCAAAGGTTTGAAATGTCCAATTTTTATGACATGTTTGAAAGGGCTGTCAACTCATTAAAAAAAATCTGATAGACATGAAATCAACCTTAAACTATCAAGAAGGACCCCAAATCATCAACAAATGCACAACAAGTCCCAAGAAATCATTATTTCATATACTTATTCCATTTTTTAATAACTTGAAATAGCCCAATTAACACCCTTAAGGAAACTTAAAAAGCTCATTTTTACCTTCTTTCTTGCAGTTGACATCAATTTGTTTTTTATTTTAAAAGAATACCACCCCTTAGAATGGTCATAAGTATAAAAACTAAAACCAAAATATACAAATTAAGTAATTATCCTTAAAGTACAGGTTATTATTGAAAAACGCTAAAAAACTTTGAAAGCGTTTTTTAATCATTATTATTTGATGTGCAGTAATTTTTTAACAAATTAATTCACTGATGAATATATACTCTTTATTGACAAAGTTTGAGAATTTAGATCTTTCCATTATTCTAAGAGGTAGATGCATTCCTTTAAAGTAAGATAATCAAAAGGTACATTATACCTAAATTAATTCCATTTTAAGTCTTGTTTTTTTTCTTAAGATCATCCATTTTGTTTTTTATATTTTTTAGGTGACGTTCCGATTGTTAGAGGCTGAGAAAAGGAAGCTTGAAATATTTCATCGAGAGTTAGGTCTACAACTAACATCACATGGCTTACAAAAGGTACAAAATCTTCAATATTATATACATGTTTTATAATGTCCCATGGTGCACACAAAAACTTTATAAACCATTTCCTCGATATTATCATTTGCACTATCTCGACATTTATTTGGTGTAAAAAACATGACAAATATGTGAAATTATAGGAAATCTGGTCAAATGTTAATTGATTTAAACTTCATCAACATTCCTTTTGTCTACTTATACCTTAAGTGTAATAAGTGCAGACGGACGAGGTGTTGTACTTCTTTCCTTGTCACAATACAATGAGGACATAATTTAATCAATGAAGTAGCCTTTATCCTTGTATAGATATATAAAGTTTTCCTTTTGAGATAACAAACTGTTTTATGCAATTGAAATAGCCCAGGCCACGTTTTCTCCATAAGATCTTAGCACTTACATGTCTTAGAATAAGAGTTCAGCCCAAGAACCTTTCGAGAACATGAGTTCAGGGCTGTACTTCCTTTACCAGTCATTCAAATCATGCAGACTATGCAAGCTGAAGATCTCTCGGCTTTCCATGAAAACTTTCTTTATAACGTGCTGAGTATAATCTTGCCAATTTTTATGAGTAGCAGATTTAATAGCCCATTGAGAATAATAAGAAGCCGTACAAGCAAACCAAATCCGTTAATCAAAAAGCTTGTCCAGAGTCTGACAAAATCGGGTACAGAAATTATATAGTAGTGGATTTCCCATGGGAGAAGTACCATCGGGTGTTTCAAAAGGAGTAAGCACGTCACTACTATAAAATCATGAGGTGCAATGAGATCAATTCATGCCTGACTAAACAAATCTGTCAAAATGCATGAAGCAGATTTGTCATACTTGGCAAGGAAGTTCATGTAGTCATACTGTAGATATTCGTATGAAATCAGATTGGTTTATCCTAAAGAACAATGCAGGAAATCTATGTCTTAAACCATTCAATGTTTTTTTCCTGTGATATAATGATATATAATTAATTAACTCTTAAGTTAAAGGACACAGATTTTAAATTTCAACTTTGATGTCAAAGAAACTTGACCACAGCTCAAATTTTAACTTGAGCTGATTTCTTAAAAAGGAAAAGGATCAAATAGAAGTTTAAAATTAGAGTTGAATTTCTCACGTACACTGTTGAATATTACAATTCACATTCATAAATACAAGTACTTGGGCACTATGAACCCAAATAGTTCAATAGCTTGCAAGTTTTCATGCCATCAATCCTTCAACATCAAAGGAAATGTCAGGGAAGTTCAGTATAATAGTTATTCCAATATATAACAGGAAATCCTTTTCACATCTCCCACTAATCGTTTGGATGGGACAAAAAACCGAGGCCATGTGTGCTATTGGCTGTGCATGTTAAAGATCCCTCGACAGTTGGAAATCGAAAATAAGCATAGGCTAATGCCTCTGTCCTGGCAAAGTTTCCCTCATTGCACACTGCACAGCGTTTGCCCGTCCTCATTACAAGTGCGGAAAAGCAGGACGTAAACTTCATTTCATATCATTTCACATCTCCCACCTTTATTAAGCAACCACCTTTAATATGTGACAACAATAAATGGCCACCACTCCCTTAGATCTTTTAACACAACTTTTGAGCGACCATTTTTTAATGCATTTCATTGTTGGATTTAAAACTGGAACAAAACATTTCTATGTTTTTTTTTTTTTACAAATTCAGAAGTTCAAAAATATTGATAATTCTTAGAATAGATTATTATTCATGTCATTTGAAAACTTATTACTTAAACATGTTCATAAATGTCATGTTCACCTTCGAACATTGTAAATATTAGTTTTGTATTTATTTGATAAATTATCTGACATATAATCAATGATATAATTTTTTTTCAGAGAAAAGAAGTTGAACAGTTGAGAAGAAATTTAACGTAAGTAGATCTAGAATTTTAAGATCAGAATTGACTGTCCCGTAGGAACAGGAAGGGCAACCTCCATTCATGACTGAATTCTGCACAACTACCCATGAGAATGAGTTTTGCTCAATTTGCCACCCCAATATGAAATTGCTTCTTACTGGCCTAAGCAATATGCAAGAAAAGGGTTGGAAATCCAAAATATCTGTCATATCTTTTTGATCTATAATGACAAATTTGGGAAAATGTTGGGATATATTTTTTTTTTTTTTCTTTAAATAGTATCTCCAAAAATGAGACTTAAAAATTGTGAACTAACATCGCTGTTTTTTTAAATTCTATTTTAAAAGTGACACGGGACCCCCCAGTAATAAGATAAAGTATTTCGTGGTAGTAACTAATTGTACATTCGGTACCGAAATGTTAAATTACACTGTCAGTATAATTATATTTACCTACTAACTAATGTTAAAGTTCACTATGTCTGTTTTTAAATGTAATCAGCTGGTTTTTACTGTAATCCTGTAGAAAAAACATGTACATTATACCATCCCACATGTCACTTAATCTCGGCTCAGACTTAATGCGCATGAAAAAATTTAATCAACTTTTTTCATGAAGAAAAAATAAAGAGATTTTTTGTGATTAAAATCAGCTTTTATTTGCATGATCTTCTTAACACATATACTACAACATGTTGCAGGGAGATTGATCAACTGATTATTTTTTAAAACAATTATTTTGGATTAATTCCAAAACCATATCAAGATAATTAAGATTAAATATAAAAAAAATTCTCAAATATAAGAAAATGAATAGTGATATAATTTTCAAATATTTTTAATTCTCTGTATAGAAAACATAGTTGGGTGACATTGGGTCATGTAAATTTTCCATATCTTGAAGAAAACTTAGATAGATTTTGTCTGTATACTACAAGTATTATAAAAAATCAAGCAAAAATATCCACATAAAAAATGATATAAAAGAGCAGACTTCTAAAGAAATTGAAACAAAACAATGAAAAAGTTTGGCAGACTAAAGGGAGATAACCACATACAATCATTTGCTCAAAAGACTGCATTTGATTCCTCTGTCCTTTATTGTTACTTGTACATGCATTTAAATTAGTTAGTAAAAACTTTTTGTTGGCAAAGACTCATCCATCCCTGTTAACATTAGTTTCAATAATGAAATTTACTGAAAATTTGATTTTTGAACTTCAGATCAAGAGTCAATCTCATGCTCTTAACACATCAGTTGAAGACAAAATCCATTTGACTATTTGGTCATCATATTATGTAATTGAGCCAGCAAATGTCTGTATCACATTAAAAAAAATTCAAATATACATATACCTTAATTATGTATACAGTTTATTGAGATTTATAATATTAATTTATATTGTAGAAGAATACAAGATCAATATGATCACCTAGAAGATGAGTATAGAGTGGCTGCTATGGGAGCACTCAAGAGGACCAACCAGACCAAACGGGTAAGTTAGAGCTCTAAATTGTTCCTTACTTTAGATTTCAGGGTTTTTCCCCTTGTTTGCATACGCAAGATGGATATAGTATTCTGCTTACGATACATATACAAGTGGTTTGACTTCATGGATGTATAGATCGTATGTACCTTACATTTTATAAATTCACAATTAATAGTTTTACGGAATTTTAATGAAACCAACACTGCTTTACATCACACACACACAAATACTTATTTTCTTCATTAACAAAATATTATTCTAGGAGATCAAACCATACAAACGTATAACAAAAACAAAAGGTTGATTTTTTTCAAATATTGCATAATGTTTATTTAATTGGTAGTCAATACCTATATATAATTACGTAAAATGAATGTCATTGTGGTTTAAGTACCGGTATTACTTATTGTGATACCTTTTTAATAAATTTTGTGTGTTTTATACTTTCCTATTGTATGTATTTCTTACATATGGGACACAACTCTACTTATAAAGATGTTATTCAGACCACAAAAGATTCAACCCTATAACAAATAACAATGATTTATTTCCTTCTAACCATACTTTACGTGGATGTTGAAAGGCATTTATTTATTTGATTGTTAAATCCTAACATTGCATTGATATCTTGTATTATTGACTTTACAGATCTATAAATAGTAATTTATGTTCTACTTTTATTTTATAATGAACATAAAGCTTGCCAACCATGGATAATTTTCTAATCAAATTGATACAGACTAAATCATAAACTTCTTTTATTAGACAATAAACATCTTTCATTGTTTTATCCATATTTGTCAGATAACTTCATTTTAAGCTTTGATATTTCTTGTTGCGGTAAACATAAAGCAGATAAGATAAGAATAATATAATTCTGGAAAAAGGGTTGCTTTCACTTCTGGTTCTGTGTTGCCTGAACAGATCAGCCCATTTCTGTATTTGTTGTTTTTCAATACAGTTGCTTTATAAGGCAAGATCCTTTAAAATTGATGAAGGAAGATAAAATGGCGGATCCCAATTGCCTATGTTCTGTGTGTAGCCCTTTTCAGGGTTAAAACCTGCATGGAAATATATGGTGATAATATTATTATAGGACCTCTAAAACAGTTGATGTTTCTATTGAGTTGTATACCTTTTAAGGTTTTACATGTTCTTAAAAACACATACTACCCAGGGGTCCCCCTACAGGGCGACATGGGCGAAGATCTCGCCGTAAGACCATCAATATCGCTTTGTTTGTCGGCAATGGCGATATCATATCGCCTTCCGAATTTTTTTTACAGGACCTACCGATTTTCAATGTCCAAATTCTTTACCATAAATCAATAAAAAATCAATCATTATTAAATTCTGATTACCCATAACACGTGTTAATCTCATCATGTAACAAGATTATCATTGTCTTATTAATTAATCCCCTAATTAAGATGATAATTTGATCTATTTTCACACGATGATTGGCATTTTAAACACACCAGAACATGTGACAAATGTTTATAACAACATCCGGGTATTTCTAAATTTTACAGTAGCCTAATCTTTACCACCAAACGAAATTTTGAAGCCTTTTGAAGTTTTCTTATTATTAAAATAATAGTCAATCATCAATATGACGTCTGTAGACATCGTTTAGCAAGTCCTTCCATTATGGGTAGATTATTATGCGAGACTGGGAGTACAAATTTAATATACCTGTAATTTTGTTTCATAAAATCAGTTTTTTTTTAATGTAGCCTGTAAACATTCAGCTTATGACTGCTTTTACAGGCCTACCAATACTTACTATATACCTTTCAATGTCGGCTAAAAACTTCGCGAGTTTTCATCGACGAAATGATCGTCATTCATTCTGTGCAAGTATGCCTTTATTTCGCCCCAAGTTCCCAAATATCGCCCCAAGTCCACTATAAAGCGATATCATATCGCTTCAAGTCTGTGGGCTAGGGGGACCCCTGATACTACCACTCTGCAACTGGGTGAGTCCAGACAACTATTGATGTGTATTTCAGTTCAATCATAGGCCTACACATCAAAATCTTGTATTGTTATAAAGAGTTGTAGGATCGTCATAACAGGAGACTATTTTACAAGAAACCCTAGTAGTTATATTTGATGTTACTAGACCTATAGTTTAAAGATATTGTTAGGGCTAATAAGGGGTTTATCAAAGGATTGGTTCTCAAATAAACAAGGGTCTAATTATCAGACTTTAAAGATTATTTAGACATGAATCATACACATTGGGAAATGATTTTAAGAAGTCCCCTCTAGATTCGTAGTTGCTGTGTAAATTTAAATATATGATAGAGGATATGCAGATATTAATAACATTCTTCAACTCAAATTCAAGACATTTTAAATGGTTTACGTTTCTGATCTATCATTTGTTAAATATCAGAATTTGAACTTGAATTCCAATTTTAGCATATATTTTTAGTTCCAATGTAAACTTTAGCTTTAAAGGGATTGTGAAGTGATTTTCTAAACTTTGTATGTGTATCGGGGACAAAAGCATCAATTTGCGCCATTCCAAACGTCTGTGTTTCTTGCAATTCCACTAAAACTAACGTGTTTAATGACGTCTCTGACAGTGATCTGCATAGATATCAATAATAGCTTCCAGTAGATCACTGTCAGTTAGTGGAATTGCAAGAACCACAGACGTCAGAATGAGAATTGGAAAGGGGCAAATTGATGCTATCAGTGTCCCTGATACACATACAAAGTTTAAAAAATTACTTTACAATCCCTTTAAAGTATATAGCCTTTGTAACAATGTAAAAAGCAGCTATATTCACAAGACATACATTTATTGATGAAATTGAATAGACATGTATTCATCCAAGCAAGCAAATAGTATTATATACTGCAAATATAATATAAAACAAAAGATTCTCATATATTATTTTCTAATCAATATGCCATTCTGAATATTTGCCACATGGAATAATTTGATAGATTTAATTTCAATATATTAGGGTAATAAAAACTGGCTTGTCACATCAATTTCATGCTACAATATTTATATAGATAAATCAATAGAAACTGGTGAAATATAAGATGACAGTTTCCCTGCAATTGTTAACTTCATTATTCTCATGTATCCTACAGAGACTGTATATACACAATACATTACTGTATAATTTAAACATGTATAACAACACCATTACTAATTCAATATTTCAAGGTCAACTACATTGTATTTGTAATTTAAATTTTAACATATATTAGACTAGACCATTTCATTTACATGTTGAATATTTCAAAGTCAATTAAATTATTTTAAGCTTAATTATTCTATATATTGAAAAATAACACCAATTCTAACTTCTAGTTTAACATACTGAATATTTCATTATCGGACATATTTCAGTTGTACTTTTTTTTAACTCTTATTAAAATAACTTTATTGTATATAGCATTCAAGGTCAGACAATTTTTCAGTTGTTATTTTATGACACATGTGATGGTTAACTAACTTCACTCTACAATTTGCAAACTGAATAATTCAAGGTCAGATTATTTCAGCTGTAATTCTAAAATATTTCATGTATGTTTTGTGGTAAAAATGTTTTGAATACCTTTTGTAATTTATATGAAAAATTTATAAAGATTTTGTCACCTGAAACAGTTTATATTTTATTTCTAATGTCTTACATGCTTCACATACTTGTGGCTTTTATGGAGAAAAAATGTGATACAATACTCACTTTTAAATTATGGGGGATATCAAATTTCATAGTAATATTTTATGTGAATTTGAATATGATATTTGATTATTAAAATTACTATATAGTTTTGTAATTATTTGTATGAAATTTACACTTCGCTGTCATGCATTGCAAATTCCAATTGCTAAGGTTTATGTCTTTGTCAATGCAAAATCAATGTAATACAGCCACCTCTATTTTGCAGTGGATCAATTTTGCATAAAAAAAAAGTGTGCTTTTATATTTTTCCCCAAACAAGTTATTTAGTTCCCAAGCTATATAAAATACAGTAATTAAATCAAAATAAACTTAGAAAAACATAAAACTTTTCAACTGCCACCCAAAATAGACCCTGTATCTTATTTCTATAAAACACATTTCAACAATGCTGTCAGATCAAATTTTAAACAATGTACATATTTCACATTTTATATTTTTACTCAAAAACCTGAGAAATGACAGAATGATCAGATTTTAGCCAACAAACTTTGGCTATAAATCAAGATATATCAAGAAAAATGATCACCCAAGAAGATCGGCAAGTGTGAATAAATCTTTTTATAGGGGGGATCTATAGAAATCTACCATCTTTTGTCCCCCTACTCAAGCGTTCCCAGGGTAAAGTTAGGAGGTAAACGTGAATTTTGTGAAAAGTAAACAATAATAAGATAATAATTGTGATAATATAAAATCTATTATGGTCTACTATATAAGTCTATATAAATATCTAACTTAAATCAACAAATATTTAATAAAGTTGTCTATTGTTATTATAAGCTGTTTAAACAATGTGTGGGATATATTGTATATTCAGACTTGTCAACATTCAACTTGATTGATAAAATGTCAAACTTTTATGTACAATCTATCCATTTTTATACGCCCTCATCTCTCTATGAGGACGTATATTGTAGTCACCCCTGTCCGTCCGTCGGTCCGTCGGTCTGTCGGTCCGTCGGTCTGTCGGTCCGTCGGTCCGTCCGTCCGTCCGTCGGTCCGTCCGTCAACATTTGCTCGTAAACGCTCTAAAAACTAGAGTTTTTGACGGAATCAAATGAAATTTGATATGTGTATATATATTCATAAAACGAAGATCAAGTTCGAATTTGAGCTATTTTCGATCGTTAGAAGCAGAGTTATTGCCCTTGCCCCAAATCCGTCGGTCTGTCCATCAACATTTGCTTGTAAACGCTCTAAAAACTAGAGTTTTTGACGGAATCAAATGAAATTTGATATGTGTATATATATTCAGAAAACGAAGATCAAGTTCGAATTTGAGCTATTTTCGATCGTTACAAGCAGAGTTATTGCCCTTGCCCCAAATCTTAAATATGCTATTACTCTCTTAGTTTTCAACCGATTTTGATGAAACTTAAAATGGATGTTATTGGACCTAAATTGAAAGGTTTGAGAAAGTTAAGTTTTCTCCGGATTAAATTTTTTCCTTTTTCGACTTTTTCGTTAGGCGTATATGGCCGTGGTCCACTATCTTTAGTTTTCTGTATTTTCCAGTCACATTTTTATAAAACTCTGAAATTGAAATGTACATTAATTCTAAATTTAAAAAATTGAACAATTAGAATTTCTTAAAATAATTTCTTAAAATGGAAATATTGAATTCTATTAATAGAAATATTAAGTCCAAAAAGAGGAAATCTGATATTTTTAGAAACATCTTTAAAATTATTGAAATTTAAAAATTTAAATATTAATGGGAATCTAAAAATTTAAATATTATTGAGAATCTAAAAATTTCTGTGAGAATGGATCAACTTTAATAAAATTGAGAGTGGAGCATGGTAAGTTCTCATAGTGAAAAATATCGCTAGTTCTATGGCAACGATTGAATAAAAAATCCTACAAAAAATCAGATATCATTTTGATTGTAGACAAATTAGATGTAATTGATTGTAATTTAATTGATTGATTCGATTAAAATAAATATGAGCCAATCAAATCAATTATTAGATAGTGACCACTGATTCGTAACTTAATCAATCATTGGCTGTAATTTTAAAACTTAATATCAGCAGAGTTAATTGGCAGAAGATAAATTGATGAGGTCTACACAATTTTTGGCCTTGTCAGAATAATGTAGTATAATTTATCATAAGTTCTCATTATGATCAGAAGATATTTTAAGCAAGTAATTTTTGATGAATGATGTCTGATTTTGAAATAGATTGGAATATTTCATGAAAGATTTGTCTAATTGGATTGAGATCTAATGATGTTATTTCTGCATTTTTGAACATTGATGACTTCTGCGTCTGCAAATTGTTGTGAATTAACTTAATTGTGGGTAATGCTGTTGAAACTAGGTGACTATATTATTGGTATTTTCAAGACCAGAAATCCTGATATTTCATGTACAAAACCTGGTTGAAAAGTGTAGATAATAATTTAGGGTCTGTATAATGTTTGATAACATTAAGTTTTGCTCATTCTGACATTTCAAATCTGAGATATCAATGCTCATTGCTGGAGGATACAAAGTTGACACTGACATCAGGCTTATATAACTATCAATATAGATTATGATATTAGCTATATCAATATAGATTATGATATTAACTGTAATTATTGATATCTTCTATTTATATAGATTTATAATTACCATTATTAATGTTTTCTATCAGTTGACTGTTTTACTATCCTTGTTTTCAGGAAATGGAAAATGTCATGATTTGATTTGGAGAAACTTGGCATGACCTTGGGAAATTTTAAGCTGATATTTTGTTTTGTGGTTTATACCAATAATTATATGATTATACTGAATTAATTAGTTTAAAATAAAGAATACAAATTGGACCTGATGAAAACTTAATTTGTTCACAAGTTTACTGTCTTACAGCTGATCCATGGCCAGTCCTTGTCCATTCTTCCTGGATAAACTTGAAAATTGAGAAAAAATGACATATTTCAAACGTCCAAATCCAGCTTAAGCAATTCCACTAAAAATTAGCGTGTTTTATGACGTCACTGACAGTGATCTACCGGAAGCTACAATTGATATCTATGCAGATCACTGTCAGTGATGTCATAAAAAGCGTTAGTTTAAGTGGAATTACAAGAACCAAAGACATCGTAATGTAAATTGGAATGTCGCAAATGTCATCGATACACATAAAAAGTTTAGAAAACCACTTTACAATCCCTTTAAGTTTTTACAGGCTATTTGGTTTTCACTTGAAAGTAGAATTTAACACAGCATAGCTAAACAAGCAAAAATAATTTGCTGTTGTAAAATCTAATAATTCAACATTGCAGTTGGCAGTGGAGTTGATCATTCAATGGTATTATGAGCTATGGTTAACAGTAATGGTGAAAATGATGTGTTACATTCACTAACAGGTCCAACATGATTCAAGGTTACAAAATCTCTCACATCCAGATTCTTTCATAATACAAACACATGTACGTGTGTACAACCACATGTAATTTGGATCAAAATATGCACATCTAGGACATTAACCCAATGTATTTGAGACATGATCAGAATGTTGTGTTATGATTTTCAATGTTAATATTATAATACAATGACAGTTATATCATGTTTTGACATTATTCAAGTATTTGTCATTGTGATAAGGCACACTGTTAAAACATGACAACTGACATTAGTTATGATGTTCTTATTTTAGCTATTTTCATGGGATTGTGATGAGGCTCAAATCCGTTTTTATCTTTCTGTTACATTTGTGGATACATTCATTTAACACTTCATTCGAGGTAAATTGGGAACTTTCTTGCTAATTGTTTCAGTTCTGGAATATATTTGGAAATGTGGACTAGTTTTGATAAAGAACTTGCTAATTTGCACAGTTTTTATGGTTGCTTAATTACTGCAGATTCCATGAAATGTTTGCAAAAAGGAACAATATGTTGATATGTGAAATATTTTGACAAATTAAAGGATTTTTGTAACTTAAACTAACTTTCATCAGAGACAGAATACCTTCCCTTCGTAAATCTGGATTTTTGCTTTGTCTTTTACAAGAAAATTTTTATATTTTTACTCTTATTTTGTTTAAAGGCCAGATTAAATAACTCTAACCTAAGAAGTTGATCAATACCAGTCAGTGATTAAGAGGGAATAATTATTTGATATACCCTTCTATTCTGTGAGTTATTGATAATATACCATGGTTGACTGTGGGTTATTGATGATATACCATACTTGTCTTATTTAACTGTTCCTGATTACTGGTTATTATCAATAATTACAGAAATATTGAACATGATATCTAGATATTTGATATACCCTGGGGTGTTTGAAATTGTATTATATTATACCATTGCCTTGATTATAACTGAAACCTTAGATAGATAATCAAGGAAAGGACACCAAGAGTTTTCTGTGAACCTGGATAAATTTCTGGTGAAATAAAAAGTGGAAAGTTTTTGTGTTTCTGAAATTCATTTGAGTTTTTCCTTTCTACTGAACAATTGGACCATTGTTATATATTTCTATTTCATGTTTATGAAGCTATGTTAAAATTTACGTGTACATCATTAAGTATACACAAAAGTTTTATAGTTATAGTTATATTGCAAGGACTAAGGACTTAACTTGGAAAGTGACTGAAAGCTTATGATTTGCTCGCGTTGAAACTGAAACCCTATTTGGACTACCTAAGCCAATAGACTGTATCTTGGAAAAAAACAAAATTTATTAAGAATGTGAAAGTGATAGCGAGTTTTACAAGTAGCCACTATTTAGTAAGTTTGTGAAGTGGTGGACGAAAGTCAAGTTTTACAAATTACTAGCATTTAGTAAGTTTGTGAGCTTGATAGCAAATTCAAGTTTTGAAAAGCGCCACTTAGTAAGTATTGGAAAGTGATGGCAAAGTCAAGTTTTAGAAACTACCATCATTTAAGCTTGTGAGCGTACAATCTAATTAAAATTAGATTACATTTCGTTTTGGTTATTTTTTGATTGTCGACTCCACGTAATCTAAAGACTTGTATAAGAAGGTCATCTTCTGGTTACGAATAAGCTATTTATAGCACGTGCCACCCCTCTGCCAATCAGAACACTGTTTATATTTGAATATTTTGTATTGCGTCATAATTTGGACTGCTGTGTCGCTTTACTTTCTGTTTCGTCTTCCCACAATGCATATCAATGCATAGACCCGTGATCTTGAAGGTAGATTTTGATTGGCTGAAATTTTCGTCACCAGAAGATGACCTCCTTCTACAAGTCTTTAGATTACATGGAGTCGACAATCAAAAAAACCGAAACGAAATGTAATCTAATTTTAATTAGATTGGTGAATGTGATAGCACATTTGAATTTTGCAAACCGCCACTATTTAGTGAGTTTTGGAAAATGATGGCAAAGTCAGGTTTTACTAATCACCAGCATTTAGTAAGTTATAACTAGGTTATATCTAGATAGATTATATTGAAAGATTTTCTAGTGGATTTATAATGTTAAGACCCATGGAGAGGGGTCATATAGGCGTACGCTTGTTCCCTAATCCCTTTAATGTATTAATAAAAAATTACTTATATTATAAAAAAAAAATATTTTGAATTAAGTGTCATGGTTATACAGCAAAATATTCACATTATAAAAATGGATGCCAATTACAAAAATTACTCAGGAAGTACAAGTAATGTTCTGGTTTTAAAAAATTACCTACATGTAAAACGAAAACATGCTGTCTATTTTTATGAGAACATTACAATTACAGTTAAAATTGATTTTTTTTCTTTATGTTAAGAGACAGCTGTTAAAATGAGAACGTCAACATCTGATGTTATTGTGCTGTATGTTTATATATAGTTGAAAACTTAGAAAATTAGATCAATATGTAAAATAGTCTAATTTCACAGAAACCTGCATAAGATTGACAGACATTTGTGAGAAAAACAGTTATAATGTAAGCATGTGTTTTGAATTCAGTTTCTAGTTCAGGTCTCTGAGAATATCATTTTCAGAATTTTGGTGCAAAAGTAGCAGTGCATTTAACATATTAGGCAGAGTTTTATTTGGAGTAAGTTTTGTTCTTCGAGAAGGATTCTGATCTTGATTTTGATCTTGTGCCTTATGCAGTCTTAAACTTTACATGATTTTGAAATATTTTACATGTGAATGCAATTCCATTTTTTTTTTTTTTTTTTTTGATGCATTTTTTGTGTTTGTATCAAAAACAGTTTTCTAAGCAAGTAGTGTGAGTTCAATTCTTTTAAGAAGTCAGGCTTGTAAGATTTTAGCCAAGTCCTTTTTTTACCATACTTAATTTCTGTGTCAATTGGCTAAAGGTTGCAGATAAAATTTGTGAATTTAAACCACACTTGATTTAAAGTTTCATATATTCAAAAGACGTCTTTTATGAATTTGATTGATCCAGGATATATGCCATTGGAGAGTTTATGTCTATGTTAGTTATTTTCTCCGACCAGGGACTCTAACTTATGGATTGCAATTTGATACATCACGAATATTGTCTCGTATTTAGATGAGCGGCTATGAGCACTGTTTGTTATTTCTGCTAGTGAGTTTTGCTGTGTTGATTGGTTAAGAAAGTTTTTTCTGGTTGAGTAGAGAAGAATACTATCATGTAGAGTATGGTATAGTGGGCTGAAGGTGTCAACCATGATAATTACTCCACCGTTTTATCCCAGCTTTTTCATTGACTTGTTCACTAAGCTTGACAACCTTGCATTTACAACACGTCAAGTGGCAAATATTTCAAAAATTTGAACTTTGCATTGTATGTTTTAGAGTTTAAATTCAAATTTTAAAGATGCATTTGACTGATGATGTTGAAGTATTTTCAAAATATGATTGTATTTTTGTTTAGAATTATTCAAGTTTGATATCGAATTTATGACTTAATGTTCAAACATGGTGAACTTTAAAAAATAAACTGAATAAAAATGCTGAAAATGGATTAAATAAGTGTTTGATAAATGTGTGGATTATTCTGAAACCCTGAAAATGTCGACGTTGCCAAGGAGATCAAGTTGTAAGGTGAAGCCTTTTGAAAAGTTGAACAAGTTACTTAGAAAGGTAAGATAACTTCAACAATCTCATTTCTCTTAATTACTATATTTACAAAGTTATCGAATGTAACACGTAGGCTGAACTATAGGTCAAGTTAAATGAATGAATGAATCAAAATGAATGTTAATATAAGATAATATTACTGCAAGCTTGGAAATATGTCAGTTAGCTAATCAAAAATCCAACAAAACATTGTCAACTTTTAATTTCCGAATCAAAATATCTCAGAATGATATCAAGAATGAACGATCCCAACCGTAAAACAAATCTCAAAAGTCAAAACCCATGTAAACACATAGTCACTTTTCATTTGAGGAAGTATATCAATTGATGAGTAAATATTTCAATATCATAAGTGGTATCAGGTGTCTAGAACAGTAAGCATACCCTATTTGGCACTATACCCGGCACTGCCACTGCTCAATGATATTAATTCAATAGGTAATAGGTATTTAATCGATTAATAATCAGAGAAATCAGATGGTGCACATTAAAGATTTCTCGACTGTTGGCAATAAAAAAAACGTAGGCAAATGACACTATCATAATTCATTACACTGTCCATATTCGTTGCAATTAAACTAAATGTAATTTCATTCAATCATCATTATCAAAATATAGCCAGTCGAATATTTTCTGGCAACTGCAATTTTTTGTTAAAAAATACACCTGTGTCTGATACTTGAATAACTGTAATGGTGAGTTCACATAAACTTCAAACCTAAACACAACATTATCATAATTTATAACCTGAAGGTTTCAATCAAAACAGAACCTTAAACAATAAATATAATGGTACTTAACACACCTTGAAATCTCTTTAAGACCTCTTTACACTGACCAGGTAGCTAGTGGTCAATTATATTAATCACAGTCATTCAACCGGAATGGTCAGATTGTCCAGAATACAAACAGGGTCAGACAAGCGGTCATTATCGATGACCATTGTAGTGGACAATCTTAGTCATCCATTGTCACTATACAAATACCAACAAGATAAATGCTTTACCGTCAATACAAAAAGCGTACAATGTACATTGAAATGGTAAAACTATTTGAGGGGGTTGAAGATATAACGGTAATGAAGGTCAGCAAGACTCCATTTCATACAATGGTACTCTTTTGAAAATCCCTAATCAAATTTTTCTCTTTCCTTTTCAAATAACAGTCATCCTTTTAAGATAATTGAAAATATATAGAAAAATTGATTAAATTCATTTCATTCCCAGAGCGCAAAATTAATTTTCTCCTAGATTCCTTCATTCTATTTTTTATGACCATGATAATTTTATCTAGAAATTTAAGCAAGAAATAGTAAAAAATTCCCTCTACTAAATATTTTTTATGACAGACATAAAATATTAGTGTCAGTCTCAAGGTGATATTTTTTCCTATTTCAACATAAATTGTGAATTTAAGTGTCTAAGTGTCAGAAAAAGATAAATTAAGAATTTTATGATGACAATTGGTCTTGTCTATCCTTTAAACTGTCATCTACAAATCATATTTCTAGCCTATATAGATGGACTTGGTATGAAAAATGTACAGTATGTGTATACAATTGTGCTTGATGGGCATTTGGCAGGTTATTTTTGAAAAGCAAATAGTGACAAAACACCAAGGAGCTGTTCTAGTCCATTTATCAGTCAATTTGGATCGCTTATACACTTACCCTATCTGAATAACTATTCAGATTCAAAATCCAAAATTTTGACTTCATGATATTCATGCATTTAAATTGTTAATGAAAATCTGGCTGCAAGTTAAACCTCTTGATAATGAAAGGCTGAAGAATTGAACTCCAGATTTTGATTTTGAAAAGTTGTAAAGATAGTTAATATTGAATTATCAGCAAGAACCATACCCCATAGTATCATACCCCTTGCAACGAACCACTGAGCATGGCCCTCTATTTAACTCCTTGGTTCATCTCTAAACATGTACAAGTAAGGATGGTGACTATCTAAAAGTAAATTGATTTGTTAACATTGAGATCGAAAGATGAAACAGAACTTAAAACATCAATGTGTATAGTAATGGATATTGGTACTCCAGCAACCGTTTACTATTTCAAACTGTCTTTATAAATACAAGATCATGATGTCAGTTACAACCATTAACCTAAATTCAAGATTTTGGCAACTGACAAACTTTTCTGATACTAAGGACAGCTGCAATTTTGTTCTTACTAAATTGTTAACAAGATCTCAGATTTTTAAAAGCATTAAAAGTTAATCTATGAGCTATAGAAGTTTGAAAAGTGTACATTGTAAGAATGACACAGTATAAGACCCTGTCACACGTCTGGTGAAGTTGCGGTAGGGTTAAAAAAAAGTCCCCAACATTCGGTTTGCATTTTCATGGAACACATATGAAGCTTCCAAAAGGTGAAAAATGAAAATCATCTAGGGACTAAATTCGAAAATAGGGCTAAAAATCAAAAATAAATGAGGAAATAACCAGTTTGGGGTCATTAAAGACACCGACAGTGGTTGTGAGTGTTGTGACCTGTCTAATTGAGGCTTCCTAACGGCCAACTCTCATTGTTAGTGTGCGAGACATTGCAAGGAAGTGTAATGTATCTCCAAAAGTTTGCAGACGTCACAAGTCCTACTGATGATAGAACTTCCAGTTGCGAAAAAAACGCACTTTGGTTCGGACCTTTCTGCGGGTTGAGCATGTTAACGCCATTGTAACACCCATTGACCACACCATTATATTATATGATATTTATTAGACATACATGTTTACATGTCGGACGCCAGCTCTAGACTGACTCCAGGTGAGTATTACAGATGACATGCGCATGCGCAATATCAATATTCATCACGTTAACATTAATTATAATTTCTTTTCTGTCTAATAGATAAAATGACCAGTCTTAAAAATTATAAAATTCTTTAAGAATAATGTACATTTAAAATTAATTTATTTTTGATTTTTTGATTTTCTTTTTGTTTTTGTTTATTATCTATTATTTTTTTTTTATAAAAATGTAATAAAATATATGTTTAGATCACAGTATTTTTTTTTTTATTTAAATATTATGAGTCTATCATTGGGTTAGACTACCCTAAGACTCATGGGGATTATTCTGCCCCTTCTTCAACAAAGCTCTTCAACGAGCCACTTTTTAACACAGAAAGAATTTGGAAACCGGAAGCACCTTGTTTGGTCATACAATCTGCCAATTGGTTCTTAGTAGGGCACCATTTGATAAAGGATACCTCCCCATTATTCAAACTTTCTTGAATAGCAGCTATATCTATTCTGAGTCTCTTATCATCCACTAATTTTGTGGAATAAACGGACTCCACTACACTTTTATTGTCTATAAACGCAGTTATTGGAATGTCACCACAGTCTAATAATTCTTTCAAAACACTCCTATAATACTGGCACGCCTCTAGACCTTCTTGAAGAGACAGGGCCTCAGCAGCTATTGTAGATCTCACAACTCTTTTAACCTTATTAGCTTGCCAGGATATTGGGCAGCTATTAAGTTCATTGTCCATTATCCAAATAACATAGGCACCCATGCTTCCAACACCGTTGCATATGTTCCCATGTGAAGCGTCTGAATGCAAAATGATTTGCCACTCACTAATTGTTCCTAATTTTGGATAAAAAATTAAGGATTGGGTCTCTTTAAGCTTACGGATCCCTTTAATGGCCCTACACAAATCACTCACAAGTCCTGATTTTAACTTTGTGCTGAGTTCTATAGTCTCAAATGCAAGGTCTGGTCTTGACCCCCTAACAGCCCAGTTAAGTCGTCCTATCAATTGTCTAAATAAAGTTTGCTCACTCTTAGTTAAGGCTTCATTTTTTAGTAATGCACGTTTAGGACATACTACACCATTTGTAAGTTTTTCAACATAAGCAGTTTGATCAACAAGAATTCCCTTTTCTACATTTTGAATCTGGAACCCTATGTAGGTAAAATCCTTTTCCTCTACTTTACCTGCGAAAAATCTTTCCCTTAACTTTGACATCACATTTCTATCGAAACAGTTCTCTCCCACGTGGAGAAAGTCGTCAACATGAAGACATATCATACCTGTCAAAACATTAGTCTGGTCTCTAAGAAAAAACAAAGCAGGATCAAGTTTTGATTGCTTACAGCATAATTTCAACAGTTCATTCTTCACACTCAAGAAAAATTGGCGGGCCCCATCGTTAAGACCATAGAGACAGTGGTTTAACTTCCACAGGGTTCCTGGAGGACGTTCAGCCTCTGGTGGAGGCATAATGTACACATCACGCTCAAGCTTTTGGCCTTGCAGAAATGCAGATTTAATGTCAGTAGTTTTTACTATCCAATCTTTTTGAGAAGCTATAGTTAAAAAAATCCGTAAAATGTCTTTACTCACAGTCGGTGAATCACGTTTGGTGTCAAACTCTTCCTCAAACCCCCGGGCAACCAATCTCGCCTTGGGACCATTTGGCTTGTCCACAATAACCCATCTTGTTGTTATAACAGATTGACCGACATCTTCTACCTCAATGTAGGCATCAAAGGACTGAAGTCTTTTAAGTTCTTCTGCTTTAGCCACTGCCACTCTGTTTCCTGAACTATCTTTAACAGTGTCCAATACAACGACATTTACTTCGTGGCTTGAAAGGTTATTCCATTCGACTTCATCTAAATTAACGCTTATATCTTCCCCAGATTCCAGACGAATGTTGTACCAATTTGGATTACGGCTAGTTGTTTTACTGGCTCGGCTCAAAACACGGGCAGATAACCAATTTTCTTGATCTTTGAATTGTATCTCATCATCCCTTTTTAGAGAAGTTTTTCTACCAAACTGCCCTTTTTCTGATGAAAGGTATTCTGTAACAGTTGGTTCTCTTTCTCGGACTGGTTCCAATACCCTTTCAGGCACAGGTTTTACCATTTCTTCAGTAACACTACCCTCGGTATTCTCCTTAGCAAGAATCTCTTCGCCGACCTTAACTAAGCGATTCGGAGATACACGGACAAAGACTGCACCATGACGAACAAATACCACCTTTCCATCTTGAAAGACCACTTTTCCAGGTCCGAGCCATCTCTCTTTTCCTTCACGTTTGTAGAAAACAGAGTCCCCATTTTTATATATCTGTTCAGCTGCACGTACTTTTGATCTTAGTGCACGTCGTACCCTCTCGCTTGCTTCACTCTCAATGAATGCTTTACGACCCTCATGTAAGCTATTCAGGTGTTTAGCAAAGGTTTCACTGGATGTACTTCCTTCAAGTGCGGGCAAATGGTCGGTTAGTGTATTAGGGAGGTATGGATTTTTCCCAAAGACTAGCTGGTGAGAGCTGTAGCCGTTCCACATCTGCAGGGAATTTCTGGCCATATTAGCCCACGCTAGTAACGTTTCCAGTTCTACACCTCTATTTTCTGCATGAAGTTTGGTTAGCATCGAGTCTGTAATAGCATGTACCCGCTCACACAGTCCATTCTGGAAAGGGCTGTAAGCTGCAGTCGTGCAGATTCTAATGTTCAGTATGGACCCTATTTCACGAAGTTCTTCAGAGTTGAATTCACCCCCGTTATCACTCATGAGGGACTGCATGACGCCAAATACAGCTATCCACTTAATCATAAGAGCATCAACGATATCAGTAGTCTTTTTCCTGCTCACAAAAACTGATACAGTAAAGCGCGACCACATGTCAATCATGTGCAAAATCCAAAGTTTATCGGTCCATTGTTTTAAATCGATTGCTACTTTTTGGTTGAAAGTGTTTGCCATAGGCATAGCAACAACTGGACGGGGTGGAGTTTTTGCGTAGATCTTGCATAAGAGACAGTTTGTATAAATAGACGTCAAATCATCCTTTAGGTCAGGGCGCCAAACTCCAGCATCTTTAAGTAACGCAACTAATTTTTCTTCTGTAGGGTGAGCAAACTGACGATGTAATTTCACCAAAGTCTGTTTATCAAACTTCTCATTGACGACACACACAGATTCTATTGGTATTTCACAAAGGTTGTCAAAAGGGATACAGTAATGTCCAGATGACGTAAGATTGAGAAGAATCTCTTTACCAAATATTTCCGCTGTATCGTTAATCAAGTCCAACTTTATCTTGGCTTTCTTCATTGCGGTTCGCGACAAAAGAAGGGGGATATCTGACTCCACTACATCTGTTCTTATTGTGACATCAACACCGGCCATAGTTGCAGGCAAATCATATTCGTTTAATGATTTAAGGACTATCCCACCGCCAAATTTGAATTGTCTTTTCCCATCACGACATAGTATCTTACAACGGTCTTCACATTTTAGAGAGTCTACATAGGTCTTAAGCCAGTGTTTTCCACAAACAGTGCTTGAGCATGCACTGTCCAACACTGCGCAACTTCTTGCCTCAACACTCAGCTGTTGGTTATCACTCTTAGAATTTCCTGTAAATAGTACCACATGTTCCTCGGTCACATTTGCAGATTCCAAGTTTTCGTAACTGTCAGGACAATCTTTGATTAAATGTCTGTAAGAGCCACATGCTTTGCATGTATAAAGACGACCATCTGCTCCTGTTGGGTTTAATTTTCGTTCCCTGGAATGGGATTTTGATGCTGGTCTGTAAGGTCTTCTTCTGTTGGCAGTTCCATATGACTGACTTGGTTTTCCCCGAACATGCCTATTACGGGTCCAGTAAGCTTCTTCTGCAATTAGCGCTGGCTCTAATTTTATTGCTTTATCTTCGACTTTCTCAATCCCAGAATCACCTTTGAATTTCAACAAGGAGGTCTTGGCTTGAAGGTACAAGGTCTCTTTCTCAGCATAATTCATTCCGGTTAAAACTAAAAGTTTTTCTTCTTTAGTGATGTTGGATTTCCTCAAAAGCTTAAAGGCAAGAATTTCCGACGGCAAACTCATCTTCAATTTGTCGATTTTTCTATACTTGAGGTCAAACTTTTCAACAAACTCTCTCATAGTTTCATCCGGCATCTTTTTACAGTCTTCAAAATCCTCAAACTTCTGAAGGGCATCGGCCAGGTCATCCTTTCCAAGATTGTTGTCCAAGAATGTTTCCAAAACTTCAAAACCATTATCCTTCTTCAGGTCAGAAAGGTCGATTTGGTCAAAAACCTTCTCCCGAATTTGATTATCCTCAGGGAGTGATAAAGCAATAACAACACCCTGTTTGGCTTTAGGAAGGTCCGTAATTTCTCTCCATGCACGAAGCTCCTGCTTATAACGTTCATACGGTTTTTCTTTAGAAAACAACGGAGGATTTATCTTCGTCGACATCTCCGAGACTCCGTATTCTCGATGTAAATCAAGTCCAACCAGTACCGGCAGTACTGCCGAGATACCGTTCACCACAAACACAGAAAAATTACCGGACTTCTCTATAGAAACATCGAATGTTTTCTCAGATACGATTAATATCGTACAAAGCACGTTGATAAGCCAGAACAACACCAAAATGTTATCAAATTTCACCATAAATGCAGTTAATAATCGTTAAATTCACTAAAAATGTTCATTTTCCGGTAAACAAACGCCATCTTGTCACAAGGAATTCTGGGAAATTCACGTGTGAATATAGTCCGAATCACTCACTTTAAAAATTTCCTTCAACTTTCTCACGCTCTCTGACGCCCTATCTATATTAATTATTATTACCGCTTCACTTTTACGCTCTGCTACCATTTGTTAACGCCATTGTAACACCCATTGACCACACCATTATATTATATGATATTTATTAGACATACATGTTTACATGTCGGACGCCAGCTCTAGACTGACTCCAGGTGAGTATTACAGATGACATGCGCATGCGCAATATCAATATTCATCACGTTAACAGAGCATGGGCATACATATCTTCTGTCTTTGGCGGACTGTGTCACATACAGGCGTGCAAGACATGGATAGCTGCTGGCGCTGCCGCTGCTCAAAAAAGGTCGCGGGATGCCGTTTTCCCGGAAAGTTTCTACCTAATTGAGGCTGAAGCATTGGAACTGCAAGTTCCTGCCTTCCTGTGTAGTTAGTGGTGCTGTTCCTACGCATTTAATTTTCCTTTGGAGTTCCATTTGACAAGTTGTGCTGTTCTTAGTTTTTTCTGTGGAGTTTAACTGGTGAAGCTGTTCTGTTCCTATTGAGAGTTTTTCTGTGGAGTTCCTCTTGACAAGCGGTGCTGTTCCTATTTAGTTTTTGACAATTTTTTAGTCAAGCTGCTGACACATGGAGAAATAGGCTAAATGAAAGTGTGCTTAGTTTACAAAAAGGATCCAATTAACGGCCTATTGTGACTTACAAACTTCTCCCTTTGATTCAGACTGAGATCGAGAGTCATAGTCAATCGGTGTACATGTACTTCCATCGAGGACACTGAAGAGTCCAGGAACAAAGCCTTTGACGAGCTGGGTTTCTCTTGGGGTTTTGGCACAGTCAGGTCGCTACCTCTGGTGCCAACTTTAATAGTTGACCCATCGGTTTACCCAGTAGGCCTACGGTCTTGAAGGTCAGAAGTAATTAAGTCTTTCGCTCTTGGAACTACCTGTACTTTTGATATCAGGTTTTCGCGGGCATTAAAAGCCGTACAATGTTGTGGGTGTTGTTAACCCTTTCCAACAACTTGAAATCATCGCTTGCAGACGATTATAGGTCAAGGGGTGGACATATAACCACCTTTCTGTGGATTAGTAGGCTCAAGAGGACGACCGAGAGCGAATGGCGGTACGTTCGGGAGGTACGGTACGTTGAGATCGGCAGGGTTCCCTCTTGTGATCTGACAAATAGCGCAGGAACGTGCCTCCGATATGGTGATGGAGTGGCCCTCGTCGCTTATAGGAACAGCACAGCGGCACCAGTTAAACTCCACAGAAAAAACTAAGCACAGCACAACTTGGCAAATGGAACTCCAAAGGAAAATTAAATTAGGAACAACACAACTAACTACACAGAAAGGCAGAAACTTGCAGTTCTAATGCTTCAGAGTCAATTAGGTAGAAACTTTCTGGGAAAATGGCATCCTGCGACCTTTTCGAGCAGCGGCAGCAGTTATCCATGTCTTGCACGTCTTTATGTGTCACAGTCCACAAAAGACAGAAGATATGTATGCCCATGCTCAACCCGCGGAAAGGTCCGAACCAAAGTGCAATTTTTCGCAACTGGAAGTTCTATCATCAGTACTTGTGACGTTTGCAAACTTTTGGGGATACATTACACTTCCTTACAATGTCTCGCACACTAACAATGAGGGTTGGCCGTTAGGAAGCCTCAATTAGACAGGTCACAACCACTGTCGGTGCCTTTAATGTCCCCAAAACGGTTATTTCAACATTTATTTTCGATTTTTAGCCCTATTTTCGAATTTAGTCCCTAGATGATTTTCATTTTTCACCTTTTGGAAGCTTCATATATGTGTTTCATGAAAATACAAACCGAATGTCGGGGACTTTTTTTTAACCCTACCGCAACTTCACCAGACGTGTGCTGTGTATTCTCTTCTATGTTAAGGAATAACAAAATTTAGAGTTGAAATCCAGCTTTATCTTGGACAAAAACGTGGGATGTAACCCTCAATTAAATTTCAATGATATAGTTTATTGATCAGTTTTCAATTTAAATGAATATCGCTATTTGAAAATCATAATTGAGACATTAAATGTACAGTGTCCAGTTAACATTGAAATTCAATCAACTATCAAAATATTTTATCTTTGATAATTTACTGATATATTATAATAAGATATTATCATGATATAAAGAGATATTATCAAAGATATAAAGAAAGATATAGAAATCACTGTGTTAGATATTGTTTATTGTTGATATATGGTTTGATAAACAATTATTATGATAATATATTTATTGTATATCAATAAGTTCATTGATACATGACATTCTTAACCACAAGTCATTGAGAAAAATTGACATGCTTGACCTACTAATTCCCTTTCTAGTTCAAAGTAGGTTTAAAAATTTCAATTTCTTTAAATGAGATTAGTGACAAGCTTCATTGCACATTTTAAATGCATTTTAACACATGAATTTTTTAAATTTCAATATTTGAATAAGTCATTAAAGGAATTGTAAAGTGGTTTTCTAAACTTTGTATGTGTATCGGGAACACTGAGAGCATCTGCATATAGATATTAATAGTAGCTGCCGTTAGATCACTGTCAGTGAAGTCTTTAAATGTGTTAGTTTTAGTGGAATTTAAAGAACAAGACATCGGCATAGAAATTGAAATGGCACAAATTGATGCTATCAGTGATACTCATACAAAGTTTAGAAGACCACTTAATAATCCCTTAAAGAACATTCCAGCATTTTACCATCAGATTTAGATATCAAACCTGATTCACGAGTCAAAATGCTGTATACAGTATTGCAGAAGTACAGTAAGAGGTCTATAAATTTTGTCACATTACTTGAAAATTACTCTTTATTAGTGTGTAATTAAATCTATCCGTATGTAAAAAGTATATTGCCAAAACGCCCCAAAAAATATCCATATTTTCAATATATCAAGTCACCTGTGATGTAGGTGTTAAACAGACATCTCCAGTGTTATATTTCAACAATAACCAGTGAAATTTGTACTTGGTATGTGATGTAAATTGAAATACTGAATCAGGCGTGACAAATTACACTTTTACTCTGAATAGAATTTTTCATAGGACTTTCTACACAGGTAAGGAGTAAGCTATAGAAATTGTTTTGGGCATAGGATTAAGACTATGGGGCTTATGATATTTGAAGATAAACTGCAATGTTTTTCAGAAAAATATAACAAATTTGTTTCTTGCATATTGTCTGATTTGTTTAGTCAGGCATAGATTGATCTGATTGTATCCTATGATGTTGACCTATGTAGTGACAGGTGACGCACGTGAAGCGGATCATGCTTACTATTTTTAAAACACCTGATGGTACTTCTCTTTTGAGTAATCTACTACGATACAACAATGACTCTTGATTTTGTCATGTTTTTGGATGCAATTTTGATTAACAGAAAGTTGTTTTTCAGAATTTTTATTCATACATTCTCAAGTATTCTCAATTGTAATTTAATCTGTAGATAAAGTTTTAGAATTGATGGATATAGAATTGATATTGACAATTAATTGACAGATCATTTTCATTTAAACATGTAAATTCCTTATACCTATATGTACATATAATTACTTCTTTAGTTTGGCATCTGAATTCTGATATGAAATTGTTGTACCACTATTTTCCATGAGCAATTGACTTATTTTGTTGTGATTCAGAAATTTTCTTACATGTGTATGTAGATAAATTGTTAATGCTGTCAATAATCACATGCAAGATTAATACCTAATTTGCATAATTTATTCATGATTATAAGTATAATTTCAATCTGATTTACATAATATCTTTTACTGGTACATATAAATGGCTTTAATCATGTATACCTATACTTTGTTTTGATGTCTCTTTTATTTTTCACTAATTACTATTTCATTATATCTGTACTTTGTTTACCTTTTAATGTTATTTGTTGATGTAAATCTATTATTAATCCTATTGTTTACCTGTTTGTGTTTTTGTTTACTTGTACTTTGATGTTCCTAATCCATTATTACATTAATTACTGTTATCATTAAGAAGTCATTATTAGATTAGGAGAGTTGTTAAAAGAAGGTAAAAAAGATTGAAAATGGCTGCAGGTCACTTAAGTTGTTACTAAAAATCTTGAAATTTATCTTTGATCTCCAATGCTTTGCATCTTTCTGATGGTTTCAGAAGAGGGTATACCTTCCTAGGGTTTAGTTATTTTGGATCATTTAGGAAACTACTGCCAAGGCACAAGGATTACATCAGTTTGGATATTGTCATTTTGAAAGCAATGGAGAATATAAAGTTACTGTTAGAATATCTTAGCTGCATTGAGGTAAAAAAAAATATACTTTTAAAAATTTATTGTTGACTTTAAAATCAAAGAGACCCCACCTAAAAATTGTCTCAGTCAACCAGCTTTAGAATTTAATTCACAAGTTTATGTTTACTTATTTTTCATGTTAACACCCATATTAATGTGGCCCTGTCTGCACTAGTTTAGGGTAATAACCCGTTCAGCTGTAATGATTTCAAGATTTCAGTAATAGTAACTGTGTGATTGTATATTTGTTCCTCATAATAAATATTTTTCATGGAACAAACATTATTATTATAATAAATGATCTTAGGAACTCTTATCATATGTTAGTGCTTATTTTATATAAGAACTCAAACTCTTGATCCCGAAAAAGTCACCACTTGCTGGAAATGGCGATGATCTGATACCTCCTTAGCACAGCTAAAATTCGTGCAGCTATTACTCACAGGAAAAATTGATTCCTGAATTTATTTTTCCCCGTAAACTTGACACTAACATATTGTAATTCTTAAATCAAAACTCACGATTTCTTAACATTTTTATACAACCTTGTTGGATCTTTAAGAAAATAAGTCAGGATCATATGAATTGATCACCCCTAAGTTGGAGACCATATTTAAAACCTCATAGACTGTTCAAGTACAATTAATAAGGAAATATAAAAAACTAAATTGTATTAATCATGGTTAAAAAACACCTTAATGTAGTTTATATGATTTGCTATATCCTGTATACTTAACACTGGTTTATTTCACAGAGGATATGTAAGTTTGAATAGGTTGTAACAGGATTTTCATACATGTGAATTGAATTAAACAGTATTAAGTATCTGTTTACTGAGAAAATGTGAGTTGAATTCTAGATACTACATTCATTGTAGATGATATCTTGTATTCATATTAAACTCTTATTGCATGAGATCTCATACTTAGATCGAACTCTTATTGCATGAGATCTTGTATTTAGATTGAACTCTTATTGCAGGAGATCTCATACTTAGATCAAACTCTTATTGCATGAGATCTTGTATTTAGATTGAACTCTTATTGCAGGAGATCTCATACTTAGATCGAACTCTTATTGCATGAGATCTCATACTTAGATCGAACTCTTATTGCATGAGATTTTGTATTTAGATTGAACTCTTATTGCATGAGATCTTGTATTTAGATTGAACTTTTATTGCGTGAGATCTTGTATTTAGATTGAACTTTTATTGCATGAGATTTTGTATTTAGATTGAACTTTTATTGCATGAGATCTTGTATACAAATTGAACTCTTATCACACAAGTTTTGATATTTGGATTTAGTATAAAAATTGAGTTCAAGTATTAAAATTTAAGATTGAACCCTTTTTACATGATCGTTAAGACGCGATACGAGGCCATAAATCGGCACATTCCTTAGCAACTGGTCCAGTGATAGCAGAACCTTTCATTTCACCTTTAGGGTTAACTATGACACCAGCATTATCTTCAAAATATATAAATATACCATCTTTCCGTAAAAACGGCTTTCTTTGTCGAACAATTAAAGCGGGTATTACTTTTTTCCTCAACTCTGGTTTTCCTTTTTTAACTGTAGCTACAACCATATCACCACATCCAGCAGCAGGCAATCTGTTTAATCTACCACCAACACTAGCTACAGACATGATGTATAAATTTTTAGCCCCTGAGTTATCTGCATAGTTGATGATGGCACCAACTGGGAGACAGGCGCAGATTCGGAATTTTCCTCCCGCGGATCCTCCTCTTCCTCTCTTCGACATTGATCTTTTAACTGCCTGCATGCAGATTTGAACTCTGATGTATGATTTCTAGTTTTAAGATTTGACTCTTATTCTGTAAACAATTTGAGTATGAATATTCATACATTGACACTATGATTGATTGATAAGTTGGTATTGTGTGTCTACCTGGTACAGAAACATCTTGAACAACACAAAATTAACAACAAATATTTACACAGATTGACAATTTGTTTAGATCTGCTTTTAACTTTTTGTTCAATGTCTTTGATGGATTTCGTCATATTATTTTTGAAAAATTGATCAGGTGTAAATTAAGTCAAGTGTGGAAGAGTGAAATAAGAAAATGAACTGAAAATCTGTAAACAAATTTTATAATCCATTTGTTGATTTTAGATTAAACCAATTTACTCTTCAGCTTTCCTTCATAAAAACAAACAAAAGCAAGTGTCTGCACGCTGACTAAAATTGTCTAAAATCTTGTTAATTTTATAACTAAAGAGATATTTAATGTGTTATGTGTGCTTGTCGTGAAAAGCATGTGCGTGCGCGTGTGATGACTATGTAATTGTTATGCAAATCTAATGAAATAAAGCTATGTTAAAGGTGTAAATAGCGAGCGTGAGAAATATGGTTGAAAAGTTAACAATAGTACAATATTACCGTTATATCATTTATTGATATTCTTCCAACACGTGTGAGCAGACGGCAAATTATCTTTTTAAAGTTATATAACACAGGTAGGGTGAGCATTATTTGTTGCTTATAAATCTACGCATTTTCAGTTGCAGCAGTTTTGCAAGTTGCAAGCGTCATTATTTTAGATTGATGTAATCATAGGTTAGGTTTAAAACTTATTATTCTTTGCATAATTGCTGGAAAATGACTTTTTATCTACTTAGATTTGAAATTGGCAGACGCCTTGAGTATTTAAAAGTAAAAGTTTCATGTTTATCATGTTTTTCAATTGTTTGGTTTTCTTTCACCTTTGTTTTGACACATACTTCTATATATTTATTATGTAAATCTGAAATTTCTAATGAGGCTGGAAGATTTTTACTTAGTGGATTAATAAATGTGGCATTATTGTGTTATGTTTTTTGGATGAACAAGATATTAAACCAACATAAACTTGTTCAAACTGCAATTTTGCCACAAAAAAAAAGGATGTCTAAAAATTGTAAAATAGACTTGAAACGGGCGATGGATCGTTTAATATTATAGACTCAAAAGTACTAAACTTGAGATTTTGATCATCTTATTATCAGAGCTTCAATTTTAAAAAGAAATTTCATCTTTTGGTGCAAATAGAGCATAATAAAGACACACCTAATTGCTAAATGACATGACCTTGATCTTGAATAATAAAGTGTGTTAAAAGCAGGCAAAAGATTCACAGCTTTCTAATCAATAAACTGAAACTAAAAACCATAAGGGAAGTAATTAATAATGCAGTTGTGCAACAAGTTAGAAAATGACTGTTCTTTGTCTAATTATGTCTAAAAGACTGAAATAAAATACTAGAACAGCTGCTAAAACCTGAGGATTACATTAATAATTTAGAAACCAAAAAAGAAGATTTTAATAAGGTGTAATGAGAACTTTTAAGTATTTAGAATTTTTTTTAGCATAATGAACAACAAAACACATGGTCTAAAAGGTTCATATGCCAATGAAATTTCTGCATGATGTTTTTTATTTTAAAGACATTGCTTACAGAAATGCTACCTCTTAGAATGATCAAAAAGCAAAATTTTGAAACTTGGTGAATGAGAGTTTATATTCCTTAGGCAATTATATAATGGTCTGGTGTCATAACTATTCAACAGATTACATGTAAAATAAATTCAGAAATCAACAGAATCAAATATTCCCTTAAAACTATGAAATTTTCCATACAATTACAGGTTATAATTGAAAAACGCTAAAAATTTGTATATAATCATAGATTTCTGGATTTATCAGATTATTTATTTATGCCACCAGGTAAGTAATTAAGTTCCCTGATGAATAAATAGTCTTATTGACAGAGATTGAAAATTTAGATTATTTGTTCATTCTAAGAGGTTATATTCCTTTAAGTGTTATATAAAGCGTTTTTCAATAATAACCTGTAATTTTATGGAAGTTTTTTTTATGTTTGTTTGTATACTGTAGACACCTTTGAATAAATACTCTTATTGGCCAAGTTATGTTAATTTTAAGAGGTGGTATCGCTTTAATATTGAGGAAAGGTACTGTTTTTGAGACTACAGTATGATTGGTTGCTGGATGGGGAAAGTGTCCATTTAATTATAGCACATATAATTGTAAATATACATTTTTGACAAAGAAGATTAAATCTTGTTCAAAATTTAAAAAAAAAACTACATTAAAGAAGGAAGTGGACTAAAAATGATAATTGAATATTGTTTCCTTTTACTGACTGAAACAGTTTTGTTTTTTTGGCTAAGTAAGAAATTTGTTGATCATTGAAGAAATTCATGTACAATTGTCAAAAATATAGGATTAATTAGCAAGTATGAATCCTGACTGATGAATACTATTTCTTACACTAATTTCAAGATAGGAGGTAGAATTTGAGAAGATTTGTTAGTTTTTGACCAGTATGACACATTCCGTGTGTGACATCTATTACATACTAACAGATTAAACAGACAACTCTATTTATTTTACTGATTAACAGTTGAATAATTAAACCAATTAAAAACTATTTGAATAAAGCATGGCTGATTAAAAAATCTAGGTGAATGCCCTTTTCACCTCATTGACAAAATTGTATATGGCTGAACATAAGTATGTGGCTTTATGTCATTATAAAACATTACTAGAAACATCACATGTAAACCCAAAATGTATAAAACTGCATAGGTTATAACAGAATTTAAAAACAGTGTGACTAACAATTGAAAAAAAACTTGATCTGAACATAAATGTAGGCCCACCAACCACTGAAATAGTTCCTCCATCTGCTCTTGACTTAAAATCAAATTGACATTTCATGGTTTATGGGGTCAGTCCAATTTTGGTAAATTGACTACAAATGCTTTCTTAAATGCAGTAGTGGGCATACATACCTTATTTGTAGTACAATTTTCAACATGGTAAAATATATGAATGATTGGGAATATTGAGTATATGAATTATTATAAATGGATGATAATTGAGATACTTTTTTCTTGATGAAGTATAAATGAATGATAATTAGAAAAACTTTCATCTCATTTGGTCATCTCGTTAGCAAACTGTCTTAATTAACAGTACACTTTCTAATTACTTCATCAACTAGTATATGTTAATTACCACTAAGACTGTTACCAGGTGAAATATCAACAGGGATATTACCTAATTATTTACATATGTCTTATTCACAACAAATTGCAGATATCAAGGTGTTGTGTTTGAATCACTTGGAGAAATTTGACATATTCATATAGAATTTGGTATTCAAGAAAGAATCAGATAAAATTGTACTAAATAACATTAACACTCAAAACCAAGGTCTATATGACATCATCTGAATCCATATAAAAAAAAACATCAGAACATCTTGCTCTGATTTTGTACCCCAAAAATGCTTTTTTTGTGACCCAGTATTAATTAATAATCTGATTTTTTTTATATTCCAGTCCTCAAGAAGCCAACCTGCAATTGGACTGAAACAGACTCCTAAAGCAAGGGTAAGTTCCATTTTGTAACTTTCCAGTCTAGTGTGGACACGATCTTGAAAATCCCTTGCAGTTTTAGACTCATCACATCGGTTGCGAGTGAGGATTCAGTCATCGAATAAAGGATGAAATTCTTGGTTATTTGTTTAGAAAACCACTGTTTTCATGATATATTGAGGTATATTTTAGAATTGACAGTTGTCATTGGTGATATTGAGCATCTGAAATATAAAAGTCAGAGCGATTGGGATTGATTTGCCCATACAATTGTGATAAGGATTGGTTTCAACTGCTTCATATTGTTCAAGATGTTGCCTATTTGACCTTGAGTAATAGTAATAGTTACAGTAGTAAAATTTGTAGTACCATATGACATTTAATCTACCTACACATTTACTTAATATTCACATCTCAGTTCTGTCCCACCAAGATGTTAAGTCTGGTTTAATCCCTACCCATTTACAGCCAGATTATTCTATATTTAGAATACCACCATGTTTGTATTTACAGACCTCATACTGATTAGGAATGCGTAATTATGACACAACCTTCTTTTAATATGAACTAACTGTAGTCCAATCATCTGAACCATACCATTTGCTATTGGCCTAAATCAGATGGTCATGATGGTTGGTTGCCAATTAAATTTCATCCGAGGTCTTTACCATCCTTGACTTTAGATCTTGCAACTTTAGATCTTGCAATAGAGATTGTGCAGGGGTCTTTTATGTGTATCAAGTGAAGTAGTCAGAAGTTTTTCCACAGTAGCTTGCAAAAAAAACAAAAACATCCCTAACAGGTGAATAAAGCTAGAGCTCTGACACAAGCACGACATTAAAGTTAATAAAAATCTTGTACATAGTTTGGCAAAATAAGGATAAGGGTTGCAAATATTGTACTTCTTAAAGAGAAGTGTTTCAAAGTGACTCAATATTATTGTCTGCTCCCCAATGCAATGGATCACTTAGAAGCCTGATATTTGGACTCATCTTTAACCTATATCATCTTAAGCCAAAATACCTACCAGTGTGTTTCAAGGTTGCTGAAGGAATTTTAACTAGCTTCTAATTAGAAACAAAATATATTTTTTGTGTGAAATGTTTATTTATAGTCTACAAGAGAAAGATGTATTTGTTTACATTTTAATTCTACTGAGAATATTGGGTACGATTCAATACAAAATGGTTTACACCTTAAAGCTTATTTATCCCCATGTGATTTAAAATAGTTCACCTTCTTACAAAACGGCTGTTTGTGATTAAAGTGAGATTTATAAATGGTAACTTCCCAGATTACTGTTTATTCTAGATCTTAATTTAGATTAAAAAGTGAAAAATGCAATTCAGAAATAACTTGTCTATCTCGATAACAACAAAGCTATAAATTTTAATGTCAACTAGAGCACTGAACTTGCACTCTCATTGAAATGTTTCTTGCCAATAT
This sequence comes from Lottia scabra, assembly GCA_029955415.1. NCBI lineage: Eukaryota > Metazoa > Mollusca > Gastropoda > Lottiidae > Lottia > Lottia scabra. Next base: position 25,595,617 of record JARJEI010000004.1, read on the forward strand.
GATAAGGACTGTTGGCTCGATTTGAACAACTTCTTTCGTGATTTCCCTTGGTAGCAAAAGATTTTTTTCATCACTTCTGCTGTTTGGAGATACTTTTTGCTTATTATAATATGTTTCCTAGTTCTACTTCGGTATCAATATCTTACAGTTAAGTCTTGAAATTGTCAAAAGTGAACTTCTGAATGCATTTTCCGCAATGAATTTTTTTATCTCACAGAAACTTTTAGCGACACATTGTATGTAAACAGTGAATGGAATTTAGAAATGGAATATAAAAGTTTCAAGTGTCATTGATAAAGTTTGTCAGATTGTTGTGTTTTTGTTGCTTATTTTGTGATATTCTTTGGCAATAATTTGTAGAATATACATGTTCTGTATCATGATAAACCAAGTTGAATGACCATAATGTTATTACACTAAATGGCACCATTCCAAGAACACAATGACCATAAAGATGTTTTAACAGGCATTTCTCCAATTTTCCAATCATCAGTTGGATGAATATTTAACAGTTTAGTTATTTGCTTTTATCAGATTTCTTTTAATAAGAAAATAACTTCATTTGATACCTTTGTTGAACATTGTTGTTTTGTGATGTTAGCTACCAAAATAATGAAAACTTGTCCTGATGCACACACACAGAGCTGAATGTTTCTATTAAATTCCTAGATTCTTTTTTCTTTGAACACTTCTCCATTAGCTTAATTAATAATGAATTAGACATGATAAAAAAATTGTAATTTAGAATTGGCCAGTAGGTGTTAAGTTAAGTGTACAATGTTGAGAATTTGTGGGTGTTATAAAAACACCTGAAGTCTATTAAAGACTTGTTACAGTAGCAGTAGTTTATTATTACCATGTTAACTGGTAAATAGTACCATATTTATTATTACTAGTACCACCTGGAACATAGTCATATATCACCAACATTAGTAGGCCCTACTGTCCATCTTGTCTTGTTCTGGATATTCCATAGGTCTACAATGTCTGAATTACAATTAGTAGTTGCGGTGACTCTTTTGCTCTCAGATTTACACTCGTTTTTTTAAATTCATGAAAAACAAGAAATCTTCAGTTTAGGATCTTTGATAAAGTGGAACATTAGGAGTATTTGACTTGGCAAAAATAATGGTGCAAGTCACATAAAATGTTCAAGTGAAATACTTTAAGTTACATCATTTGCACTGAACATCTGTGGATTTGTTCTGAATTTGAAAAAATTCTGAAAATGTTTTGTTTATGGAAAATTGATGAAGCAGAAGTAAAAAATTCAGACAAAAACATTGAAATACACTTTTCCAATCTTGCTGCCAAATATTTGATATTTTCAACAAACTCTTGGTATTTACATGATCTATAATTTTGGTATGTTTAGTAACACGAAAATCACATTTTCCACCTAAAGTACCGATTTTGAACACATTTTTGGCACCAATTCTATCCTTGTTGTTATTTATATGGCAGAACTATAAAGTTCGGTCTAACACAATTACCTACAAACATACATCTTTTTGTACCCAAGATCACACATTATCAAAGTGTAGTTTTGGCCAGAAGATCTGAGGTTTCTGGTTTATGGCCAAAGATGCTTCTTTAGAAATTACCTATTGAGTCTTGTGTATTGATTTAACAGAATTTTATTACTAATAGGCTAGTTGGGTGATCCAAAAAACATATTTATTGAATAAAACTATGGTTTTGAAACTTAATTTGTCTAATGCTACTTGTGAAACATAAAATTCTCTCTAATGAACTAAGAAGACTATTGTATGCAATCTGGGGAAAAAAGTTATTTTTTTAAACTTGTTACCTTTTCGAATCATGGATGAAATATATTTTGTAATTGATATTTTGGCCAGTTCTTGATCAGTTGTAAAAATAATGAAGAAACAATGATTTTAACACCTTTAAATAATACAACAATGATTTTAACACCTTTAAATAATAAAACAATGATGAGGTAAACATGGAAAAGATTTGAATTATGACAGGTCTTTGAGTATTTACACATTTCTCATCTACAAGGTGTCATTATTTTGAAATAATTTTGACCGCTATTTCCTGGTCAGTATGACATTAGGAAAACATTATCACTAAAAATAAACAGTTACAGATGACACTGTCAATTGAAAAAACATTTCGACACAATTGATTGACTTCTGAATTTTTATTCTGTAATTAAAATCGTCAGCCGTCAAAGATTTTGATTAAAAACTTGCTATCAATGAGTAGAAGTCAACCATTTTGATTAAAATTTGACTGGTTGAAATTAAGTATGTCCAGGAGTATCAATATGCCTGCTGAGCCACTTGTCTTAGAATAATATTTAATGAAGTCAACTGTTTGAACATGTGTCAGTGTTCAAATTGACCCATTATCATGTAAAATAGCAGACTTGAGGTGAACTTGATTAACATATCAGTTGCTTCATTAATTCTATGTCTTGTCAGGTTCAGGGGTTGCACATCTTTTAGAGTCACCTCAGAACTAATTAGTTTGAAATTAATGATATTTAGGAGAGAAACCCAACTTAAACTATATTTAACATAGGAATTGATAGATCATAAAGTTGTATACAGAAGTTAGAGAATACAGACCCAAATCGTATTATTTAAGATAATATATCATGTTTTATTGATAAAATTATCTGATGGAGTTCTCCAAAGTCCAAATAATATCACTTGTCAAAGGTAGATCAGGTGTCTTGATCAACTTTCTTCATTTCTGCTTTCAAACTGGATTACAAACAAAGTTAAACCTTCTGATAACATCAGCCATATTGTTACCTAACACTAAATCAACATAATGGTCAGTTTGACCAGTGACATAATATATAAATATCATTTAGCCAAGACACAGAGATGCTCTTAAACTCACTTTTCAAATGTCAATCAAAATTGATGAGTGTGGCCAGGGGGGCGGAGGTGTGACCTTCTCATAACAATAACAACTGCAGCCCACATGCTGGAGATATGACCATCATATACCAATGGGATTCCCAGATCTACCAACAACTGTTTAAATGATTTGAGATTTACTTTTGGATATTAACACATGTTAAAAGAAAATCTGCACATCATAGAGTGGTCAATCTGTTCAGGGATGTGGTAAAGGATTAGAATTTCCTAGCAGAAAGGTGTCTGATCTCCTGATAAACTATCAGACTTCTTCTAATATCTTGGTACCATTATCAATTTTCATATGAACTGAACAGGTCTGCTGTCCAGATATCAGTTCCAGGATTATTCTCGTTTAACCAGATTTTCAGAATATTTTGAGGATTTATGAATCATTACAGATCTTCGTGAAAAGTGTTGCTGGAAGGAAAGGATATGAATTTGTTCAGGATTTTAGATGTTTGAGGTTCCTCTGACAGTCCAAGTATTACTCTTAAAAAGGATAAGAATTTGCTATAAAATTCAATGATTTTGGACATGTGAAGTTCATGTGACAGTTATAATTGCAACTTCAGAAAGGAAATAACATTGGAGTACATTAAGTCTTATTTCAAAATGATAAAATTAACAAAGTTTGTGTTTTTGAAGGATAAAATGCTGTCCATGGAGAAGGTGAGTTCATCCATATTCTTAAATAGTTTTTGAGCTTTGAACCGGTTAATTGTGTGATGGTCAAATTGTGAAGGGTTTGCAGCATTCCCGGATATCTCATTCCTGGGAATGGGCATGAAATTATGCTATTTCCAGGATTCCTGGGAACAAACCCAAGTAATGAAGTTATACTCACTATTTAAGTATGCTTTTATTTTTGTTGCCTATCCTATCATTTCGTTTTGGTTACTTCACTTGATTTCATTCGTCATTCATTTTGATTATGTGTGTATATATCATAGGTTTTCCTCCTTCTTAGATAGATGTGCTTTATTGAGCTTTACTTTTTAAATCATTTTTTTTGTATGGTCACTTTTGCTTTTCAAATATTACTTATCATTTTCTTTAAGAAAGAGTCTCACAGTATGAATACTGACCAGTGTCCACTATCAGTCAAACTGACCATAAAGAAAGTGATAAAGTTATCAGCAGATAACTATGAAATTAACCCTTGGGGTTCTTTATTATAAAATATGTCACTATCATTTTATATTATCACTCACTTATCAGTTTTTCTCATCCATTTATTATGTAGAGGTCAAGGTCATGTTATATCCAGTCTGTGGTCAAAGTGACCAAGTAATGTCACATTGTTAAATGAAATAAGACTCTGGCCTTTGATCTGATGCTAGATTAAGATATTAAAGACTATTAAAGATTAAAGAATTTTAGACAGTTCCCTATTGAATTTTGTTAATTGTGTAATTTTACTATTTTTATTTCTACATCATAATAATTTAATTTTTAGCCTTCCATTTTTTTTATGACATCTCATCTTTTAGATAAACAAAATCCATGATATAACAGGTTTGTGCAGTATATTTTTCCAAACCAAGCTGCCATTAGGCTTGGAAGTTGATAACAAACTGATTCTCTGAAACCACAATATGTCATGAACAGCTATCATTTCCTTGAACATCTTCATTAACTCCTTGTTTATTTTTAAAAGATAAACATCTCTTTCTCATTGGTCACGTCTGATAATTTGCTGCAATTCTATTGGTTAGTTCTGCTGTATTTATGAATGGTTTTCTGATAGTTGTAAAGTTTATTTATAAATGGTCAATAGTTTAATGTGACCACATGGTACTGTTGTTGATATGTGCTGATTTTATTTGACCAATGTAAAGGATGTTAAAACTTCCTCCTGCTGATTCTACCAGATTGTTTATAAACTGATTATACAATAAAAAGATCTGTTAAGTCCAGTCTTGTGTGGTCAATTTTCCAATTAAACACATGATCTCTTTGGATTACTTTGATTGTGGAGATCATATATCACAGCATCGCAATCATTCTATTTAATATAATAATGACTAATTAAGATTTTCTTGATGAAGCTGAATAAAGCTCAGTAGGCTATGTAGAGGTCTTCTCTGGCTGATGAAGCTTTGGTGAACAATGTTAGACTCATAAATAAGCATGGAATTACTTTTTTATCATCAACAATATCCTGAGAAATTTATGCTTTTTTTGGCATACTGTTAAAGCTGAAATCATGTTTAACTACTCAGGACATATATAGACTTGCCTGTCTGAAGCAATGCCTTTAGCAATAGGTTTATTCATTGGCCACTTTCTAAATAAACATTTTAAAATTATGTCCTTGATATTGAATTGGCAGGATAATTATTCTGAGAATGTCTTTGATGGCACCATTGAGATCTAATCAGCTAGTTAGACTATCAAAATAAATACTTTGTATAACTAAATTGAAACATTTCATTATACCTCCAAGCATATAAACAGGTCAAAAGTTGACTGGCATTGAAGCATATTAGATCACTATTGTAGTCTTTGACAGGAAGACATTTGCAGGAATCGCTCATCAAAGACATGTGTTATTGCATGAATTAACATAAAGAATTGCCCATACATGATGATTGTCATGGCACTTGAACCTTGAAATTGATTTTGTACCAATCTTGGAAAATCTGCCCCAATTTCAATGTGAGTGTCGAAAATCCCCTCAAACATGTCAACACTGTATAGCAGAAAGAAAGACATCTGAGGAATCATATTTGTCTTTGCCTGGAAAGAAAACTTCATCAGTATTTTTAGTAATTTTACATGACTAAAGATATTAAAAGGAATGGAGTTTAAGCCTCAAGGTGTATATCTGAAACAATATAAGTCCAAATTTAGACATAACATGCACTGCTCCATTATATTAATTTAATAATCAAATAGTAAATTAAATTTAATCGCGCTCATTTTCAACTTTTGAAGCTTTGATAATAATGAGTTTCGAAGCTCGTGCAATAACATACAATGAACTGTTATAATGATCTGACCTTTTGGAACTTGATTCATTCTTTCAATATTTGCAGAGTTTGAAAAGTTTATAAGGTATTGAGTTTCAATCTCAGATCAAATCTGCAACATGCAGTTGTGGGTTCTTCTGTTCTTTGGGTTAATACAATGTGCTTAAAGAATGAATTGAATTGATGAAAGAGTTGCACCTATATGACCTAATCCTTCTTCAGACTATTCATCTTTGATCTGTAGAAATGGCCTAACTATGATGTATATTGTACTAATTGTTCTCCAGAGACTTTCAGGAATCTTTATTCAAAGACTATCAGGAATTCCTAAATGTCATCAAGATAAAGCATCTAGCTAAATAAACAATAATAAATGTATCTTGTTAATAAAGATGTATGATAATATTGTTTATTATTGTACTGGTCTGTGTCTTAACATTGTCTGGCAGACTTCCAGGAATTGGTGCCAAACCTTGTCAGAATGAACGTGTAGGTGGTTGGTGGGGGAATTATAATTATACAGAAACATTGATGTTTATATGAGTAATTTATTCTTGAAAAAATGTTGATATTATTGGCACATTGCTAACCATGCCCTGTTTTTGACCATAAATGGGTATAAAAAAGTTAAAGTTTAAGTTAGAACCTCATAATTTATTTAATAGATCTACTACTTAGTTTACTTATCAACACTTCCCAAGTGACTATTATGTCAAATTATTCTTGCCGAAATGAAATGAGAAAAAGCATGAAAAATTCACAAAAAAAAAAAATTCTTTGAATTTATAGAGTAATAAATATTTGAATTTGATTTATTTCATTTTTAAACAAAAGATAAACTGGTGAAATATTGAAAACTATAATGCTTTGTTCAGAATATTAAATTTCAAATTAGGTCACCTGTAATTGATTCCGAGCGTAAAAAAAAGTCTTAGAATAAAGGTATGACTCACAGACAGAAAACAATTAAATTTACAACCTGTGACATTGTCAATACCAAAAAAGGTAATTCATGTCACAAAGACTGAAAGGTATGATGTCATTGGAACTGCCAATCAATTCCTGGAAACCTTTATTAAATCTATTTATAGTAACAGACACCTGTTGTGCCATTATGAATTGCAGGAATATACAAAGAGAATTGTGCTTTGAATTACAATATTACACAATTTTTAAAGAGCCTTTGTTTGAATTATTTCAACGGATGATGTTGAGTGTTCTTTCCCACACATTTTCCAATATTCAGAATAATTGGAAACAGAAAATGAAATTTCAAGTTATTTTGCCATTTGAAAGATTTAAGTTAAGTAAGAATCTCTATTACAAATTGAATAAAAATCTGTACAAGCAAAACAATTCTGTTAAATATTTTATTGACATTAAAAATAAAGATAAAATTTCAAATATTGATTTTGAATTCAGAGTTAGAACAAAAAAAAATGTTTAAAAACTGAAAGTACTAATTTTGCCTCCTTAAGCACCCATGAGAAAATAAAATGAAAAACGTAGCTCTTATTTTAATAATTATGTTGTTTATATTCTGAAGTACCATAGCGATAACCCATGTACAAGTATTATAAAAGCATTACATTTCTATTTCATTACATTATGATTATTTGATAATGTTGATAACTACTCCATGAAATTTGATATCTGTTGGAATTTTGATATTGATTTAATAACATGATAATGAGAGTGACCCTTGTGGCGTAATGATGACCTGACATTAAACGATGTGCTAAAACGGAATCGCTTATTATTATCATACCACATGCTATTGATTTTTAGAGACCATGAGTCAATGTTGAGTCAGGAACGATGGCTGAATCATGGCAACCATGTATTTCGCAATCGTCGTTAATGTCAATAACGAGAATCTTGACCATTCAGCAGACATAAAATCTCATCATTCATTGGTCAATATTTTGTATCTGTTGATGATGACTAAATGATGATCAATGAAGCATATTATAATTAGAATTATTACTATAAAACAAGACAACATAAAAACATAGTATGATTCATTATATAGATAGTAGATGGAATCGGCACAAGCTTGACTTTATATTACTATACTTATAACATAACAGACTAAAATGGTAGGTTTATAGTGATGTATTTGTAATATACAATCAGTTTTTGTTTTTAATTTTTGGCAGGTTAAATTGTAGATAATAGTAGAGTGCCATTAGGTGGTTTAGTGATGCGGGTTGACATAGATGACAGTGAGCTGACTTTGGAAAACACTGGCTGTGACAGGATTTGTAGAACAAACTCCTAACAGACGACAATCTAACTCGCTAGTGATTTCCCTGAATGGTAGTTTGACGTTGTGGGAAATGTGCCTTTTCCTTTTGGAACATTCTGCTTTTAATTGCAAAAAAGAGAAAAGCTTCACTGAATTAGCTATTTCTGATGTTGTTTAAGGGTCAGCATGATGAGAATACATGAATTTGGACAAATTAAAGTTCACCCATTAATACCATGATGTAAGAGAGAAAATTCTCATCATTGTATTTGTAACAACTGGATGTTGAAATTGACGAGGAGGATATTTAAATGACGAGTTATTATTATAGTTGTGAAGTTAAGAGCCGAGTTGTCAGTTATAACTGATACCTAATACTTCATATCATTCTCTAAACACAACCTCTCTTTTAACCGACTGTTAGAATTCAAATTTCACAATTCCTGGTAATCACTTCTGCAGATTGATGTGCTGAAAACAGAACTTACTGGAAAAAGTAGGATTTGCAGGAATCAAGTCAAATTCTAAGTAAGAAGGATGGTTGTTAGCTAATATTAGAAAAGTATTGGAATGTGTTCAAAATAGAAACAGAGATTTGGCAGAATTCCAGCCACACGAGGAAAAGGCGGAATTTGTTTGTGGATTTATGATTCTTTATGCGTTTACAAGTCAGATAGTATTTGTATTAGTGTATTTGATTAACATGTGGCTCAATGGTTTGTGTTTTCAAATCTCTTGTCACCAGTTGACTTAATGTTCAAGAATAAAGTGTTATTGTTTTATAAAACGTGCTTGAATTAGAAACTTTCATAGATTTTGACCATTTTTTGATACAACTGTTGTTGTGAAAGGGACTGCTGTCAATATCAACAGCATATTGGTTGTGGTTAGGAATATTTTTTCATGTGAAATTTATTTGTGTTTTGTTGTTTATTGCAGCCTACCATATTTGGAACTATAGCTCACGATCAATCACCCTGTGAAGACAAACGAAGGGTAAGTTTATTTACACTTACATTTTTACACATTTAACACTTACTAATACATTATTCCCTTATACACTTCTATCATGATTTGATATTTTGGTTCACATTGTCATTTTAATAAAAAAAAAAATAGGATTCAATGCCAATTGGAATTACCCAAGAAGGAGTTACCATATTCCATCTTTTGACCTCATTTTCAAACGATTTCAAACTTCTGCTATGTCAACAAACCAATTTTCTGCAAACAAGTTGTTGCATGATATTGAATTCCATTTCACATTTCGTTCAATCAAAAACAGCTGTCAACCAGCAAGCAGAAGTCAATTTTCCCACCAAAGTTGATTCTGCCTACACAGAAACGCAATTAAGAAAAACAAAGTTATTTTCGTATTGTGTCATTCACATAACCATGTCTATTCAATTATATCTAATTTTAAAACTGGATATTCGCAAATAACAACATAAATGGTCGATTAATCAATAACTATTACATCAATGTTGATTTAATCTTTGTTTGTTTGAAATAATGAGAACTGTTCAATCATTGTCGGGTATAAAAACAGAATATTTAGTGGGCTTGATACTAATTCATTTCTTAATATTATTATTTTAATTAGAATGGATTATGTGATTCCTAATTCAATCATTATTTGATAGAGGGGATCTAATTTAGGAGTACATGTAAGAGCGATAGAAGTTTGTAATGACGTTGAAAATATTGAAGACCTTTTTATTTGTTAAGTGGTTAATTAATAGGAAATAATTCATTCAACAAGTTCTGTGTATATATACTGTAAATGTTCCTGGTTTTGACTGAAATAGTTATGACACTTAAAATATGATAAACATAAAATTTAAAAATCATGAAAATGATGCATGGAAAATCCATCACATGGGTAATTATAAAAGCTTAATAGGGGCTTACACCATTTTTAAAGTAGCAATATTGTATTTGAGAAAAACTTAAAACGATGCCTTTTTTTATATATGTTTAACTTCCAAATTTGATCATAACAATTATAGTTGTGACCCAACGAATAGATATTGAGTTACATAAGTTAGTGTTCAATTAATTTCTTTATCCATAGTTAATTGAGCTGCATAAAATTAGATTACATTAACTCCAAAATAAACAATATTACATCAGATGATTGACATTATTACATATAATCTGTCAAGTATGATTTGTCAAATGTAATTGAATTGTCAAGTCATAATGTCAATGTTTAATGTAATACACGACATTGACTTAACAACTTGATACATCTTGTACTATCGTGTACCATGGACTGGTAATTGGATTTGCTTTTCTCACTTGTTTGATGTCCCTTTATTCATAGAAAACATGGAGACATTTACATTGTGGCAGGTACAACTTAGGTACAATATATGTACTCTGTTACATTTAATGAAAGAATTGATTTTGTTAGATTTGAAAGTGTAACATTAAAGTTTATGTGTTTTAAAGAAGTTTGCAAGTTGTCAAATTTGTTGGAAACAATCGTAAACTCTATTTTCAAAGTATTTCAAAGTTTTCTTTCTCAAATAAGAGTAAAATTTCATTCTCTGGCAAAATTAGACCTATTCCCAATATCCAATAGAACCCAAAATAAAGGGAAAGACATGACCCTTTTGGAACACAGTGTAAGACTACAACTGGTTTTGCTATTTCAGTATCCTTTTCATAGTTTATTCAGTGCATGTTTTTATTTATGCAGAACATTGATAAGTTATCAGCCAGAATTGTCATGTAAATCATCCCCTGATATGGCTTGCAGGATTCAGTTCATATTGTAAAAAGTCTATTCAAACAAGTGTAAGGTCATGATTTAAAACCATTATGTTATTATGATAACAGTTATTGTAATTTACAAGTCAAATGTAACATTAAATCTCATAATATTTATTTTATGCAGACATAATTCTATTTGATGGTTGGTCTTATCTTCACACCGTTCATTTCAAACAATATTCTCTTTACATAACTTTACCATAACCTAACCTTCAACTCTCTCGCAGGAATATCTAGGTTGCCGCCACTCTGATGCCAATCATATCATTTGGTTCCAACAAAATTACTGTGAAAAATAGTTGGTTTTCTTTGACTGTGGTCCTTAGGTTTAGAAAATCATATTTTTTATTTTTATGAGTGCCAAAATGCTGTATCACCAACTGAAAACAGTACCATAGTGTTTTACTGATGTATATCTCTTTTTAACAATCCCCTCCCTGTGGTTTAAAAGAAAAAAGAAACTTTGTTCACATATTTTTGATGCTTGACTGTTTTTGATAATCATACATAGATAAATTACAGACAAATTGAAGGAAAAAGAATGGACCACCTCTTGTCCTTTGATCCTGATAAAACGCTATAAAAACTAAACTATAAAAATAACGTATCGTGGAATAGACTTAAAAGCTACCAATATTGTTCTTGAATATTGTTTTAATATGGTTTGAACAGTTGGGTATGATATGCTAGTCAAATTCCAAAACCACTAACTGCTAAACACCTATCAGAGCTGAATACATCCAACTGTTACAACTGTACAAACATGTAGTTAAAATAACAGATACATGTCTGCTGCTGATTTTGTACCTTTTTTACCTCCCAACATGGAGAGTTGATCAAAAGGTCATTGTTCCAAAATACGTATCTGTTGGTTTTAGAACAGGTGATGTAGAATATGTTATTCAAGGTGGAGTTAGCTTCTTGAACATCATTGTTACATTCTGATGTTGCTAATTTTGAAATTGAATTTAGTGGTTTGACGGAAGTGCTATTTTAATGATACATGCATCAAGGAATTTGATAGCCAATTCTTGGATTTCACGAACTCATGAAATTCCAAAAGAAGTTGTAGGTTCTGTAAACTGAATTCCTAGATTTTGTTTTGCCAAAAGCATATTTTTAATGTCAGACTTGATAGTCTAGCAAATGAATGAAGTAGTAACTGCAGGGGATCAGTGGCCTGAAGTGACCTATCAAGTGGACATGTTGAGAGGCAGAGAGTTGTTAAATCAAGTGGAGACTTCCTGTAGGAAGGGTTGTAGTTGTTTGTAAGTAATGATAAATCGTGTGAAGATAGATGAAATGTAGATATAACTATTATATATAAGGTTAAATAACATGATTATTGATATAACTATGAGATATGCATAAAATTAATCAGGAAATTAATATTCTCACAAAAATTAAGTGTGCTATCAGCAGATGTCAGTCATGTCTGCAGTTTGGTTTTGATATATGACAGTTGACATCTTTCAGCAATACAAACTTCCATAAAGTAAATTGAGAGTATTCCAGAGTAAGTGTAATTTTGCATTATTTGGAAACAGGATTTCTTAACATCCTTGATATTAGAACATCCTGTTTACATAAAATATTTTTCTTTAAGATTCTGGGAAGACCATTCCTTAGAAATAATTTCTTTTTTTTTGACACGAAACTGAGTTTGTTATATTCATCTCTATATTCTGTTCCATGACTGGTAAAAGTGTGTTGTGGCAGATATCACTAGTAAAACAGGGTATTCTTTCTCTTCTGGTTCACTTGATGCCATTCAGTGGCCAGGTTTGAGTATTCTGCATACCTTTTGAGAGTTCACATATTTAATACACAATTCTTATTTATTACATTATTAAGATAGAAAAAATATGAATCTTATCTTGCACCTTAATACCACAACTGATTTAATTTGTTTAGGAATTTTTTAGATTTTATAGCTCTCAAACTTAAAGGAAAAGTGTCAATTTACTGTCTGGATGTAAAGGATTTTAACAGTAATACATTGCTGTTTATTATAAAAGATTTTATCAGATATTTCCCACACAACTTGTGAGAATGACAGCCTTTAAAACATGTTCTACCTCATTATAACTTGTGAAAAGCTTTTCTCTTTTACACCATTACACTTGACATTCATGGAGATATTTTTTGTAATAGTTGCATCAAATTTATTACTGAACTAGATCACTGGGGTATTCTTTTCATTGTAGAAGGTTTTGAATATTACGTTTCTTTATATTTCCTATTTGTTTGGTAGTAGGAGACGAAAGGGAAAAAATGTGAATTATTTCTTTAAAAGCATTCATACAGAGCAAACAAAACATTATCTTTTAATATTAAAATTTCACAAGGTTATAACGGTACATATTTTTTTACATGAAATAAATTATCCATGGATTATAAAGGAAGAATTTAAAATTCCAAGGATCTTTTTTCCATTGTATGTCAGTGAACTTTACTTAAGTTATCTGTAAGCCCCACAGCTAGATTTGCTGGAACTTTGAGCAAAACTGACTCATACATATTGACATTCGACAAACTTTTGCATTGTGACAAAAAAAAACAGAAATCAAGAAAGAAACCCTCTTCTGCCAAAATATTATGAGATAAGAATTCATCATAAAGTTATGAGACAATTACTAATTGTAAAGAAAGATGAATGAACGAAAGATGTATATAAAAAAGAACTGGGTATATCTATGTTATCTACATTTTATCTATGTATATCTAAATATATATAAAAAATAGGTTAATTATAACGAGATACATAAACACAGTTTTTATTATAAACACCTACTTCTAATACCTACTGATTTTATCATTACAATTTTTCTTTAAGTTCTGGTACTATTACAAGGTACCAAATTGTGCTCTAGTTAAGATTTGTCTGTTTTGTCTGAAAGTTACTCCACTTGCATTCACTGTTCTGATGGCACTGTTCTGCAATATGGTTCTGTAAAAAATGAATGCTTTAATTGTTACCATTACTTGCTTTGAGCTTTATAGCATGAAGTTCTTTTTCATTTGAATCGTGTAAGACTTTGATCCATTTTTCCTAAAAGGGTTAAGTTTGTGAATATTATTTGTTTTGAAATTTTTCTTAAAAGATGATTTCTCAAATCACCAACAAGAAATTGCTTGAAACTTATACTGGAAGTAACATTATGTGAAATATTGTACCAAGAATTTGGTGTGGAATGTCATATGTTTTATATGTAAAGATTGGTCACCTTTTCTGAACAGACTACATGATATTTGAAGAAATGCAGTAACATTCCACAGTCACCTTTGTGGTTATTTATCTTGTATAGAAGAATTCATAGAAATATGTAGATATGCCTTTTGTTTGAAGATAGAAATATGAGTAAAATCTGGTATTAATATAGAGCCTTCTATCATCACCGCCAAATACCCTGATTAATATTCCACTGCTTTCATATACCATTTTACATATTTCTTTATGATAAAAGGTCAGAAAAAGAATTGACAGAATGTCATTTCATCTCGCACTCACCGCTTTCATCTCACTTCTGACTTGTTTTGGTGTTCGGAATAATAATGAAACCTGTAAATGTTTGAAAAGAGTTCAACGCCAAAGTTGTATTATACTTCCTGTTTTATCCATTTGAACCTAATTGTAGACTTGAACATTAAACTACCAAATATATTATTTTCACCTCTCCCAAAGTGATGAAAAATTGCTAATGCATAAAACCAAAATATTGCTCTCACTCAGACATATTTTTTATGGTTATTAAAGCAAGTGTGTTATACGAGTATGAAATTTAGTAAGAAAGTTGGAAGCATTTAACTACGTGGATGTGCTTATTAATGTTTCTCATGCTCATACTTGCAGCTTATTCAAGAGAGTTATAGTACTAATACTAACATCAACTGAACTAATTTGTATGTTATATTTATTCATGCCTTATTAACATCATAATTATGAATATAATAAATGATCTGTGAGAAGTAACAATAAATATGAAAGTATTTGTTTTGGCCTGTATAGAGATATTAAATGTTACTTATTCCTTTGAGATGATATGTTTTCTAACATGCTAGATATTCAACATAATCAATATAACATGTTAACTTAAGATAAGTAGAAAACAAAGAGATATATGTATGATAACTTCCAGCTGGACAAATATCAATATATTCTTTCATCATGATCTATATTGTCCATGAAATATTATAATTGACTTTTTGGCTGGTATGGGGATATTTTTGCTTAGTTACAAGATGTTACAAACTTGAGCAGATGATAAAATGACAATACCATATAACCTGAAGTTGCACATAACTTTTCAGAAGATTTTGAAACACTAATTCCCATGCTAGTACCAGATGACACAATTTGCAGGGGTTGCAGATTTAAAAAAAAAAATATTGTTTATGAAATTTATTTTTAATGTAAGGATGTAATTGGTAGCTAGAATTAGAAGATTTATAATGAGTACAGTTACTTCGTGCAGGTTAACTAAACCATTAGATATATATATACATAAACAACTGTACACCCACTCATGAATAATTATATTAGTTGCATATATGTGAGATTATTCCAACCTAATATACAGATACATGAGAAAATGGTTTTAGATAATTAGATTCAGGCACCAAATTTTAAATGTTCTTGAAGAACACTCCACCAAACAATCTACAAGGGGTATTATTATAATTAATTAACCC
Organism: Lottia scabra; assembly: GCA_029955415.1. Lineage (NCBI taxonomy): Eukaryota > Metazoa > Mollusca > Gastropoda > Lottiidae > Lottia > Lottia scabra. Next base: position 25,611,207 of record JARJEI010000004.1, read on the forward strand.
CCAAACTGTCTAAATACCAATTTAATAAGTTATCTAATGTTTGCCTTAATTATGTCAGTTAGTGCCAAAATCTACATTTCAAGGGCATCTCATTACCAAACCCATCAATTTTCTCTTCAATTACCAGGAAAACTTGGCACTTCTTTCAAATTCTACATGACATAAAGATTGAGGGTAATGGTGCTGTACTAAGAGAGGTATAATTACTTTGTAATTGTATAAACTGAAAACATTTGGGTTGCCTGCTTTTAATATATTTTATCTTTTAGTTATGGGAAGATAATTGGAACTTTATTGTGGCATTGATCATAAAAATATTGAGGTATTATGGGGTTGAGCTCATTTATTTGAATTTACATAGTAAGCATTATTTAAATCAAAGAACTTCATTACTAGAATGTTCAAATTTAAGTGGATTTATTTACATAATGGTTATTTTTTTGCTGTCTGCAAACCCATATAGATTCAATTGGATCTTTCCATTTCCAAAACTTAATTGTTTTATATTAGAACCATGTCTGTAAAATGAAATGAACTCTTATTCATTGGTTATAGAATATTCATTGTTGGCTTAGATTTAGTCGTATTGTAAATTTTGAGTCTGATTTTATACAGGGGATATGCTCTTAGCTATTTCAATTTTGATGTTAAATTTCTCAAAAATATTTTGTACAATTTGGTGCAATGAATATTGGTTGATTGAGAAAAAGAAAAAGACCAAAACAAAAAAATGAAATTGATATCATCAAAAAGGTTTATGTTAAGTACACCTATTTAAACCACAATGAGAGATCCATTAGGAGATAATAATGAGTGCCATGGAACTAAAAGGGAAAATTACATGTTATAAAATAAAACTCTTAACTTGATTATCAAAGGGAGTTAATTATTCATCATTACCCTTGACTTGACTAGTATGATACCTAAACACTATTCATTAGTCTTTTATTTTGAGTGCTTAATTATATTGTACTCAGTTCTTGATTGGAAAAGTTACTGATAGTCAAGAAGAACTGAAGTGTCTTGGAGGCAGATATTCAGTACACATAGAAAAGTGTACTGAATTTATTTGTGTTTTGGTTAAAGACGGGCAAATGTGTTCCCACTCTTCCGGTTTAGAGAGTGAAAATAAAATAATGAAGAGAATGTGCCAGCAACAAGATTAAGGCTTTAAACCACATACAATTTCATAGAAATGTGGACATTCTGAAATCTCAAAATGTGAAATAAAAGTAAATTTCCTTTTCTGCTTCTGATGACATTGCCATGTAGTTTGCAATATCTCTTGTAACGTTCTTGACTTTCATGTGGACCCTATTTTAAGAAGATCTAAGTATGCCATTAGATGTTGCAAAAGAATGAAGGGTACAGACATTTCACACGACAAAATTGTGTCAGATAATTGACCTTCATCTTATTGAGCAAAACAGCCACATTGTCATTATAAAATAACAATAAATATTTGAACAAAGTGGACCTCAATTATAAGACATTTTGTAACATTTCCAAAGTATTTTTATAAATTATTTTAAAGTACATTCTTCCCAAACATAACCTAGATTTTGTATATTTATCTGAACAATTGAAACATATCTTGACAAAATGTAAACAAATGGTATAAATCCAGACAATGTATTATATGAGTCGCCAGAAGGAAATTGTCTTAATACATCAAACAACTTTTTTTTATAAATTTTGTACACAAAGTGATAGAAAGCCCTCTAGCGATATGCACTGTGCAGATATAGATTGCACACAGATTGCATTGACAGGGTCTTATTTATGACACACCCATTTTTCTTTTGATGTTTTTCCATACATCACCTAATGAAAGGAAATTGGATATACAGTACGCCTTATTATAAATCTTTGGCTGCATAACCTCATTTATTGCAATATAGTTGTAAAAGAAAATTTTTGGCATCTAATTGGCATTAAAAGCATTTTATTTTAGAATCAAATTTCCCCACATGTATATTGTTTACAAAATAGAAAATGGTTTTTATCAACTTGAATGGGAAATCTTACATGATACACAACATTTGCTGGAAGTTGTTTTCTTCATACTTTTGACATACAGGTAACAGCTACCCAGAAAATAAACCAATTTTTTTTTGGTTATTTTCCAAATCTGATCAGATGTAATTGACATAATTTGATGATGACCTTGAAAAATCTTTCTCTAAAAAAATTAATTCTTTATCCGTTATTTTTGAGATAATTTTTCAAGCTTACAATAGAAATGAATAAGGTCTTATTTTTTATGCACATGTAGCTCTTCAAGGTCATCAATCTTGTGTCAACCAAGTCTTCAAAATGGCTAACTGTTTTCTGAATGATTTCTAATGTCAAGTGAATATATCAGCTTGAGCGGACTAAAGTCTCAAATTTCTGATTTAATGGCCGATTAGATTGACCAAACAACAAAATTTAAGTGATGATTTTCTCTTGTGTTCTTCATTGTCTGAAGTCATGACTGTCCCTTCTTGTGGTTGTCCATTATATTCTCAAATTTCAATTATGAATTCAAGTCATTTCTGCAAGTCCATTCTCATTTCCCTTTCTGTTGGTGATTTAATAATTTCATTTCCTATCAAGTTTTAAGTTTTAACTTAACCAATTAGCAGACGCCAACCACAAGATTAATGGTAGAAATGTAATGAGTTTTTAGTCAATTTAACTTGCTGGATAATGAACTAAGTATTTATTGTCATGGGTAATGACTTTAAAGGAATTAATATGAATACAGCCACTGTTTGCATAGGAGTTAAAAGTTAATAAGGATTCAGACTACAAGTGTTTATGCAGCTTCCCAATTCCCTGGTCTCATTTATAATTATCATGTGGTCATGTAGTGGAATTTACAGGGTGTTAATTTTTCTATCATGAATAAATGCACCATTACTAATTGGCTGTAGGGAATTGAAACTTTTACCATTGAGATTGTTCAGAAGAAAGGCATTTTCAAGTTCCAGTAAGAAATTTCCTCCATTATTTTGGCTACTTATTAGTTTTTTGATAAATGATTTTCGAGCTCAAATATTTTTACTCAAACAATTAAAATGCCACACCTTGTGTCATCCTTTTTTTATCAGTAGAATTTTTTTAAACATAGCTCTAACTGTCACTTGATGGTTCTATACTTAATTAAAATTGTCATTAATTGAAACTTAATTCTACTTCTGCAATCGTATTATGATAATTCCCTGATAACGGGTTACATGATATCTTAGTCATGCCCATGATACTTCCATAAACAATTTAATTAGTTAGCATTGTGATATTTTCATTAGAATGTATCTGTGAGGTCTTTCATACCTACTTTATTTATTGTCATCAAAGTCGCACTTGATTATTGTGTTGGTCACCTTCTTGATAACTAAACAATATCTTTTATTGTTGTGCTAATTGGAAATTTGTGGAACATGTCTTTTGAAGGTTATCAGTAGAGTTATACGCCCTTGACTAGGAAAATGTAGAAAAAATGTGAACCATTTCTTATTTGATCTTTTGTGAATGGTAATGGATTTTTTTTCATTGTAAATGTATATTATGGATTAGAAGCAAGTTCAACTTTGGCAGATATCATCCGATTTAGATTCCAGCGGCTTTCATTATAACATCAAAGAATTATCTCAGACTGTAATTACCTGCAGGTTAGAAATTCCATCTGTTTTCAGGAAATACAATCTATTATTTAAGGTTAAAGACTTCCAGGAATTCTATCTTGCTTGAGGACTTGTCTATTTTGTAGATACAAGTAGGAACAGGAATGTAAGAGAAACACACCTTGTAACAGTATTTACCTTCACTCTTCAGGTAGACAATAAGTGAAGGTTCACTAGCAAAATATTGACATTGTCAAAAATTTTGAGAGAGATAGTTTACTTTAGCTTCTTTACTTGGTTTGAAACAAACCTTGTCTCAAAATAGCAAGACATGTATAATCTAGAATTTGTCACAAAGTTTAATGACTTTTAAGTGACATTATTAACAAAATGTAGCATTATTCAATTGACGAACGTGCATATTATTTTGGTTTGAGGATTAATTTTCCAGCTGTTTTGTCATGTTTACAAACTAACATCTATTTAACGTCTATTAAAAAATAAATATTACGTTAATTGCACATTGAGGTTAATAAATAGGCTTTAACATTGTTTAATCCATACCCATTCCTAAACCAATATGAAGAAGATACTGTTTTTGGTTTGTGTAATCTGGTTTGTTCCGGATTTTTCCAGATAAATCAAGTTTGTTGGATAACTTGTGATGTTTCATTACAAAGTTTTAGCAGTATTGTTATGGACTGACAGTAAATTCTGTTTAAATATCAAGAAGTCAATGTTACACCTGCTTGGATCAAATCACGATTAATTTTATGAATGAACCACCTGAGTTTTTCCATCTTTTAATGTCAGATTTAATACTAAACAAACTAAGAAATGGTCTCATTAAATAGTCTTTGATTTACATTACAGAATACTCTTGTGGCCATTATATTTTAAGTCTGTTAAACCTTTATAACATTGATTTCTTGCCCTAATTGAAGTAAAAGTAATATATCGTTTTGAAGATAATATTAGAAAAGTCATATCAACCCAACATGTGTTTCAGATGTAGTGACCATCATCAATCATGAAATAATTCTAAATGAAAGTTCAAATATAATCAAAAGAGTTTGAGTCTTGAAAGACACAACTTGACAAGCTGAAATTTATTCTTATTTTTAAAAAAAAAAAAAATTATGTTTACTCAGTAAGAACCACAAGTCCAAAATCGGCGGCAAGTTAAAGACTAGTTAAGACTTGTAGGTCAAATTTTCAAAGCCATAACATTAACCAAAATTATTCTATTAGATTCCTGGAGATGTTAAAGAAATGATCAAAAGAATAATTTGATAACAAACTGAATATCATTAGAACTATAACCAACAGGTGTTCTCTAGAAGGTCATTACACTGTAGGTATCTGGTAGTTTACTAGTAACTACTTGATTTCAATAGTACCACTAAATAAACAACCTACAGATCTGTCAGTGCCAAATTGAAGGAAATGGATAGGAAACAGACAAAATTCCTGTCATTCTGTTGTCTTAAAGAATTTACCTATATTATCATTCAGTTCCATCTAACAAGCTACCTGTCAGAAATATTTTTCAGAAAAGAATTCTGAGAATTTCAGATCTCCAGGAATAGCAGATGTATTTTGAATTTAAGGATGGGATTTTGAATCCTATGCCAAGCAAATCATTTATATAGGTGCTCATTCATTCTGATGTTTTTTGTAGTTCGGAAATTTCTGCCTTCATTTCTGAAAAATTACATTTCATAACATTTCCATACATTTTGCCATATTAAGTGCAACTGATTTCATGTTAATAATTCTTATTTTTAGAATGAAATTAGTCAATGAAATTTTAGAAAGGACTATGTATGTATATTAGACTCGTTTTATAGTCAGAAACAACATTTTCTTGCCATTTAAGAACAATCCCAACTGGCAGAGTTATCCCATTTTAATGGTCATCTAATAAATGAACCCCATGACCCTACCAAGCCTTTTCTCTGATCAAATAATTGAACATGGTAGAAACAAAGAAGGACAGTGGTAGGTAAAGTCAACATTGATTATAGTTATACTAGTTATACAGTGCTTCATTGTTTTCAACTATTGGCGGTTAATGTGTCAAGCAATAAAGATTAGATAAGTTTCAGATATATAATTCTCCTAGGAATTGCATCATTTAGTGCCTTGATTAGAATTACACTATTAATTTATAAAGACTGATTCCATTTGTTGTGTTGTTGATAATAGTATTCCAATGAGCCCTGCTATATTGTCATCTATCAAAATGTAGCAAGCAAGTTGATTTGCTTTCTGCCAGGGAATTAGGTCCCGAAGGCTTGAATTTTCATCAGTGCCAGAAAACCATCAAATATCACAACCATTAATTTTGAAAGCTTTTCTACTTTGGCTCTTTCAAATTGAAATCAGGCATTCTCTTATAATCTTTGGAAACGTTTTAGAGCAAAGTTTCATCGTATTCATGCACTTCTACAAGATTGAAGACAATTGACCAAGATATTCCAGTCTTGGTCAGTTCTAACTTTTAACTGTGTTACTGTGTCTTAGCAACGATTAGAATTTTTTCTATTCAAAGTAACAATAAGTTATGTTATGTTTAAAGAAACTGAGTGAATATTTGTTTTTGATAGCCTTGATGGTCCACGGTACTTACAATCTTGAAATAGTTCTCTGTGTGTAATTATATGGACAGGCGTGAGTCAATAGGAGAGAAATTTTCTTGGTTACAGTAAATGGGGTAACAAATAGAGTTTTGTTAGATTTTATTAGGAAGAATGCCAAAAGTGGTAAGAATATCAACATTTGACTGTGTTTTTACAGTATATTTTGTAGATTTACGGATTAAGTTTACACTTTTCTAATACCATTAACTGTATTTCATAGTTGACTTAGTATCTACAAATGCTTCAAATCTGATCTAAGTAAATTTGTTTTTGTATTGTTAAACATGGCAGTGTTTATGAATGACTTATTGGAACTTTCTGGTATTTTTTGACACATTTTACACTGTCCTGTATTCTCATGTTCAGATGGAAAATTCTGGTTGTTCATATATGCACAAAATTTGCAAAATGTATTTTAGGAATAAAAAGGTTTGGATTAAAAGATGGTCTTAATAAAAAATTCTTCCTTTGTGATTGTCGGATTGTATAACAAATGAGACAACATTGATTTTTCCTCTTGTTAATTTTACATTCATGTGCAGTCACATGGCACAGTCACCAGCATATTGTAAATCTGTTCTTATATTTTATGCATTTTCCAAGTTCCAAGAAACATTTATCTTACATGTAAAAAGTAAGAATACTCAAAATAAATTTTTAATTGTAAAATGTTTTTGTGAAAGTCTTGCCAGATTTAGTAAACGACTATGATTGCATCAATCATTATAACATGTGTATTGTATATATTTAGTAGGTGGAGAACAATCTTTTTATTAACATAAATATTAGTGTCAATTAATTATATTGTATTGGTGCCAAAATATCTAAATTGTTTATAAATAGGCGTTGGTGGAAGCAATCTATTTTTAACTCAAATAATAACTCTTTCAGGTTATTTACATATTCAGTATTGTAAAAAACGTCAACAATTTTCAGTGAAAAATTGTGCAGAGCATCACTTTCAAGAATCTTTGACCCAACACAGTAGCAGTTAACCACCATTTTGTTTTTGGCCCAGACTTTTGGTCGTCAGGGATGGATGGGCTAACATAGTATTTTGCAGAAAGAAGCCCTTGTGCTGCAGACAGACATAAAATACTTAAACAATTTGCAATCAGAATTTGTCCTTGATGTTATACTTTCTTCTAAGATAATTATGTGTCAACATATGAAATTCATTCAGAAATTCTCTTTTTCTGACCACAAACATAATATGTACATGCTTAAAACGTGAAAAAAAAATGCAAGTGGTTTATTTATTAATGAAAATGAAAACTTTACTGTTATATTAATGAACCACTTTACTCAATATGGTAAATCACTTCTAATTGTCACATATTTTTCACTTTTCTTAAGTGGTAAAACTTAATGAATTAAAAAATTAATTACTAATTTAAGACCAATATAATTAACAAAATAGTCTCAAATATATCCGCATTGTTTCCTGTTTTGAACATTTTCAAGTGTTTTTGGCGGAAATAGAATTTAGAAAGTGTGTGGAACATTCTGAAAAGGCATATTTTGTGAAAAAAAATAAGTTATTGTGTAGTATCAGGTATTTTGAAGAGCAAATATACTTTGTTCTATTAGCAATATCTATGGCTTTAAAAATTAAAACCTTGATTTTCAGAAAATGGAATAATATATAGTATTTAAAGAATTGAACTGCAATGAAATATCATTGAAAGTATTTCAGATTTCATGATTTGTCATAGTTATTAAAAAATCTCATATTGGGTTTCCAGAATGAAAATGATGACGTTATTTTGAATCTCATGGCATTTCAGATTTCATGAATTGTCATAACCATTTATATTGAGTTTCCAGTTTGAAAATGATGACACAATTTTGAATCTCATAGGAATATCAGACTTGGAAATTCTAGATGGTTTAAATTAAGACTCTGTAGAGTTTATCAGAATATAATTACATCTCAATTAATATTACCCAATCATTACACAACAACTTTTCCATTTTAATGATATTAGGTCATAGCTTCCTTTAAACTGGCAGATCAAATCGTAGGCGATATAACTTCTAATAGACTGAGGTTAATGAACACTTAATTGTATGACCTCCACACTTCCGTAACTATAGTATTTAAACACAATTCAGATATTCAAATTCAATTTGGAGGGAATATTTTCAAGCAGACGTATTGCAAATATGAAACCATTGACTGCATACATGGTATGGTAAATGATTCTTGGGATAAATTTCCTCTTTATTTTTTCCGATTTATTTTTATCTATGAAGATTTTAAGTTTTAGTGTTGAAATTAAGAATTTGGATATATTTTAAGTTTGTTCTGGATTTATTATTAATTTTTTGGATATTTTGTATTTTTCAGAAAAGTGTGGGACCACAAATGTTAAGTTTGGCTCAGATGTTTGATCTAGCTGGTAGTGGCTATGATCGCCATTTAGAACACCTAGAAGACATTGATGTGAGTACTTTTTTTTTTCATAATTATTTTATTCACCATGTACTACTGTATTGTTCTTAGAAAAATCAAAATATACCATTCCTCCATCTAAGAGCTGTTCGGGAAGTTGGTGTCCAGATAATGCAGGTTTTTGACTAGGCATGTTATGCACACTTTTCTCCAACACTTGATGCTACTGTGCTGTTGGGTTTGTCAGCTAGTTTTCCATACCGAACAGTTCATCTACATATGATATTTTATAATAGGTTTATTTAATTGATCATTATACAAAAGTTTTATTTTGTAATAATTTATTGGCTTTTACTTGTATGTTAAAAACAGTTAAATAGTGTCTGAGACATGGTTAGGCATAACTTTCCTAAGCAGATTAAGGGGTGGAGTAAGGAAGGAAAATCTGTTTCAATATTATAGTTAACATATGGATAATGTTTAAAACAATAGGTTTAATTAGGATAGTGTTTGATGTTATTAATCCATATGTTGGGATTAGGATTATCTCTTTCATGTGGTGAAGGGTCCAGATTGAGGTACTTAATTAAGATTTTTGTTCTTTTCTTTTTACTTTGAAAGTTTCTGTCTGGCCTTTATTAAAAATATAAGAAACTTAATTAATAATTAAGCAGCAGGAATTTCAATACCCACTATTTCTTGCAACTATTGTCAATGAAAGAGTTCGAAATATTAGAAAATAAAATGAATTCAAAATATGAATGGTTCTATTCCTATATTTTATGTTTTTTCAATAAACAACTTGCCATAATTTTAAACCAATTTACACAAAATTTAAATTTTTTTAGAAAATTTGCTACATGACTTGATTAAAATTTAAAATTAATAATTTTTTTTACATGATTCACATCTTTTGGAAGAAAGTCACTTTAGAATAATTGCAGGAATTTTTAAAATGACATTCAATTGGAATTTCAAGCCAAAAACAATATTTGAAATAATATTTTAAAAGATATTTTCTGTTTCTTTAGTTCTGAAAACAGATTATCAGGAACTGTTTTGATGAACTAGAAAACTATTTCTTTGGCATTGTGACAAAATTCTTATATAGAATTCAAAATGTGGCTGTTCTATTTCTAAACTTATTCCAACCTTGACTTGTTATCTTCGCAGTTGGCGGTGCCACAACAAGTGGTTGGAACTTCTCAATGAAATTGGTTCACTGTATAAAATATCATTCAGTGGAATGTCATTATGATAATGCCACCATATTAATGCCATTATTTGTTGTTAATCAGACATTTTTGACATCTCATTAATCTCAATATGAAAGTTGATATTTTTAAATGGAAATTTGATTTATTTTGGGCTGAAATTTTCATTAAATAATTTCCATTTTCTTCCTCATCCATTTAAATGTATATAGAAACACTAAAAATTGTTAACAATTCTAAAGGAATTCCAATTTGACTAGCCCAGTTACAGTGTTCCATAAGGGTATGGACATTTTTGTGTTCTTGGCAGCGAAACTCATTTGTTGATCAATTCCTATTTAACACATGTACTGAAATTTTGGGAAAGAAAAATGTGTGTTCTTTGAGTAAAATTAACCAATTGTTCCTAATTTAGTGTTGATAATTTGATTTGGACATCACTCAAAAAACCGAGTGTGTATCAACAAGTTGAGAAGACAGTTAAAGTGTTGTCAGTGTTCGATTGTAACCTACTGTCAATAGATCTCTGTAAATAACAAATTCTACCTGAATCTGGTCCACGTATGTTAAATTGAGCCCTAGGTTTGACCTCTCCCTCTATTTCAAATATGGTCTGAATGTTGAGGTAAAGTCTTGGCTGGGTTAGGATGTTGACTAAATCGAAACTCTATTTCCTTATTGAAACTTTATGTTGACCAACAGTAAATGTTTTCTTTTTTCCTGGTTGAGAAAAGTTCATACAGCTTCATTTAGATCTTAGAAGTGTGTTGAACAAGTTGTGCTTCCTATTTTATCTAGTATCTTCATATAACTAGAAAGTTTTGTGTGGTCTTTTATTTAAAAGCGAGTGTCTTAAAGGATTTGAAATTGAATGATTATTTAAAGATTTATTTAAGTTATCAATTATAACTGATTATCTAACAAATAAACTGATGTGACTGATTATTGTTCAACAATATTCTACAAGTGGCAGAGATAGTTGACTTCTGCCAAATTTCAAGAGTTTTTTGGAAGTTTGAAGCCCCACAGTGCTTGGTTATTGATCTACCTGAGGATTGGTGTTTAGACTTGATTAGAGCCTTATTGCTGGTTGACGAGTGAACAAAGGGGCTCTTATCTCCTTTAATATAATCAGTGAAGAGCTGAGGCGTGTTAAATACACTAACACTGCTATACTACTGCACAGTTGACATTTTAGGTTTAGTTGGGATGTAGCAGCTATTGGAGCGACTTGTCTCTAACTTGAACTGTAAACTTGTAATATTTTACCTCATATAACCTGTGACATTTTTTCTGTATTATATTAAGTGTGTTTACTAACAAGGCAGATTATTGTTATTTTGGACATAAATACGAAACAGTTCAGTTTTTTTTCTTACAATTTTGTGAGAATCTTATAAACTTGCCAAAATGAAGATGAAAAAAGGATTATGTAAAAGGACAATTATGGATGTTGATAAAGACATTGAAGTTGATGTCAAATTATTTTTGGCTAATTCTTTGCAGACGTTGATATTTCAAGATGGAAACTTGTCATCTGGTTCTTTAGATGCTTTAATACAACATATTGTACCCACTTCAGATTACTATCCTGATGTAAGTATTATATTCATTATTTTGATAATTTTATGCATAATTTATGGTAATTTATTCAAAAAAATTCTTTTTGAGCTGCATTTAAAAAATAGATCCATTGTAAGTATAAATTTAGAGCTCAATGAAATAATGAAATTTCAAGAAAAATGACACTTTTCTTTTTGGTGAAATTTTGCATATGAATTGCTTGAATAGTTTTCTTCCTGAATATTTTGTGTCTATTTTAATGGTTTGTCATCTACTTATAGTTGTATTTGCTATGTTTTTCAGAGAACCTATATATTTGCTTTCCTGTTGAGTTCTCGGTTATTTATTCGTCCACATAATTTACTTTCTGAAGTTTGTCAGGTACGACCACTTTACATTATTTCTATTTTCATTTTCCTTGTCAACAGCAAAATTCACAGAATATATAAATATACTTCCCCAAAATACTAATAGGATGTTGGTCATTATTGCTTCCTATATTTTGTTATTCACATTATGGTTATTTGATATTGAAGCATTATGAGTAACTGTCATGAGTAATGTCTTGTGTTTCACTATCATGTAAATTTCTTTCAAAATTGGTATGGAAATTCCATTTTTGGAGTCAGTTTTCTGAATATCTTCCTTATTTGTTAGCTGCTGCATTGTTGGCAGTTTCGTTTTTATGAGTCATTGCACATTAAGTTTTGCATATGATATTTCAATTTTGAACTTAAGACTTAAGAAATCATAACCCCATGAAAGGAAAAGCAAACTTGCAAAAATGTCTCATTTGTGAATAGTCTTCATTTCTTAGTCTCATTCTTCTTATTTAGTGTATTGAAAAGGAAAAGCATAAAAAAAAATATTATAAAATAAAAACCAAGATTGTTATTGTAAAAGATTAATCTTACTAAGGTTAGAGATAGAAGGGTGTTATTTTTAAACACTATTAGACCTGATACTTGATATTATTTTGAAAAACTTTAGTCAAGGTGTCTACAGATTAAAATGCCATTTAAAGCTGAAGGAGAAATATTGATTTAACCATTTCAAATCCTTCAGAGCTTGATTGACAGGTGATAAGAAGATTATTAAAGTGGATTAGTAGGGATTAATGATTAGGCTAGATAGATTAAAGACTTGACAAATACTTGACTCCTCTCCTAATGACTTATTGTATATCACAGTCTATGAGGAGCCATTCTTGAGTAAACTTGAAATGCCTAGCTAAATCTTAAACATCAATATTTTAGTTCTGAATAATCTTTTCTAAACCAGACAATAAAATTAAATGTCAAGTCTTTTTCTTATGATAATAACAATATGAAAATTTAATGTCTTTGTAATCTTTGAAGTATATAATTAAAAATGTTTTTATTGGAATTGCAAAATTAAAAAATAAAAGAAGATTTATGCTTAATCACACTTTATTAAAACATAAAGAGGAAAAAATAATGGCCTATGTGAAAAATGTAAAATCATAATTGCAAAATTTGGCATGAAAATAGTATAAAAATGACAATAAAAAGTGAAATGTGATGTAAACAGTGATGTCAAGTTAATAGAATAAGTGATTGATAATGATGATAGTGATGACAGTTTAGTGAAGGTGTCATAGTAATTATCATTAATTATATTACTTTGTTATCTCACCTGTTAATTATAAACCCTTATAGTCAAGTGGTAGGGTGTCTAACTTAGGATAGCTATATAGCTATAACTACTGACAATAGTCAATTCTGACATTTTATTAATGATAAATGTATAACTTATCAATGTCAATAGACAAACAATCAATTATGTCAGTTTTTATGGTGGGGAAATTTTGAAACTTATTTTTAACAAAATGTAAAATTTTCTTTGCAAAAGGCAATAATTTTTTATTCCTTTTTTTTTAGGTCTGCATATTTCAACAGAATCTGGCACAAGACAGAATAGACAAAGGTTCCCTGGGAAAGTTCGGACCACATATCGTTAATTTGTTAAGTGAGTGGACAGAACTATTCCCATATGATTTCAGAGATGAAAGAATGAAAACACATCTTAAAGATATTACACAACGTATTCTTAACATCTATCCTGAATTACGTAAAGAGGTTAGCACAGTGATGCACAACTTAGTTGTCAAGGTAATTACGAATTCTACATTAATTTTTGGGTGAAAGGGTTAATGACAATATTACCAAAAAAATATGGAAAAAAAGATTTTTTTTACAATGGCAGCAGGTAGGAAGCCATTTTTTTCATCAACAGTATTCTAGAAAAAATCTGTTGTTTTGTACTGGACAGTTTGACCATATGTTTTGGATAACTTTACAAAAAGGTGTAACTTTAAATCAATGGTGACCTTGTTAACATGATCTAGGCAACAATTTCCTCGTTCAACTTGAAGCATTTCCACTAGTTTCCTATTGTTTAAATATACTTGACTCATTGAAGGAAATTTCATAATGGCTAGACTTCTATTCATAATCATACATATAGCACATGATATAGCATCTACATTGTGTAGTGCACTTACATTGTACGTGACATATCTATCATTATGCAATTCATGGTCATATGCGTTTATGATGTAAAATATAGATTACATTTAATAATGATTTGCATATTTAGATAGATCAGATAAATGCATTTCTTGGTCATATGCATAAGTAGGCAACACATTGAATAATAAAAGAAAATTTTTGTCATATGTAAATAAAAAGTCTTTCAGACCCATTCAAGCATACACTGTTTTCAATGATTATACGCTTACAAATATAATTCTGACGCAATAGTTTTGATTTTTTGTCTATATATTTGGTTATTATTTTCAGCTGGCCAGATTATCAAAATATGAAGAAATGTTAAGTAAATTAAATGCAGAAGCTTTAATAAGTGCTCAAGCTCAACTTGTCCCTACTGTAAGTGTTATTTCGTAATTTGTACCTTCTGTAGCTTTAATTTTGAAAAATATAGGCAATGTAATGAAGAAAGACTTGTGAAATGATGCATAACTCCAAAGTTTTTTTTATGTCTAAGTTGTTTTAAAAGAAATTGAAGCTGAATCAAAGTGTCTATCATTCTCCTAATTAGACCTGTGTTAAGTGATATTTTTGTTTCTATTACAGACTGATATTATTGAAGTTTGTCCATCACCTCTAGTCTTAGCCCAACAACTTACTCACATAGAACTGGTACGTTTGTCTTTTATTTTACAACTTATAGCCTATGTTTTACCTATTGAACTTCAAAGCAATGTACTTGATTTACTGTTTATTTTGGTTAACTTTGGTCAAATTTTTGGGTCAATGGTTAACGCAATATAGTAGTATAGAGCTATTGTCTGATGTGCAAAACATTTTTTTTTGTTTTCTTAAGAATGCTGTTGAATTTGGTGATCAATGTTATCATATATTTACAGGAACGATTAAGTATGATTGGTCCAGAAGAATTTGTTCAAGCCTTCTGTAAAGAAGAACTCACCTCAGAAGTAAGTATTATACAAGGGAGATAACTCAAATTAAGAAAAATTTCCAACAAATTAACAATGGATACATAGCCAGTAATTTTTTTTTTGCAAAGAAAACTTTAAAAGCCTAATCCCTACTGATGATTTAATGGTTTGTTTTATTTCAGACTACATTCCGAGATATTAAGAAAACCAGTAATTTGGAATCTTATGTTCAGTGGTTCAACCGACTGAGTTACCTCGTAGCCACAGAAATTACCTCAGTAAGTAGAGAAATCTATCAAACTTAATCCCTGGTAGCTTTTGAAAAGTTAATGAATGCAGAAATTCTACATTCTTTACCTCAGTTGTACAAATCCCATAGTTGGTTGGCTTTGAAATTAAATTTTGGAATATTAATCTGACTTTTGATATACAGATGTCACAACTTTCAAAATCATATATTGATCTTGCTTTTACAAAAGTTTTTAATTTGTTTACAGCATTTAAAGAAAAAGAACAGAGTAAAAATGATAGAGTATTTTATTGATGTGGCTAAAGAATGTATTAATATTGGAAATTTCAACTCTTTAATGGCTATCATAGGTAATTTCATTTTTTTTTTCATGTGAATTTTATTAGGCTTGTCCCCTTATGTTAATTTTCATTCAGTTAACTTCTAATTCATTTAAATTTCTAAATCATTCTAATTTCTATGTTTTCCTTATTTCATGACCTAATTTCTTACACTATAACATTTTAATCTTTAACTCTACTCTCATTTGGTATCATTAAGATAACACAAGTCAGACATGCCTGGTTGACAACACGACCAATGCCTAGTTGTATAACTTGTGTTATCTTTCCTAACCTCTCACTTAAACTAACTTTAAAAGGTGAGTAAAACTCTATTGAGTGGAACTCGAGGGACAGTTTCATCTAATCATAACATTTCTTTCAATCATATCTTTTCACCCTTTATCTCTATAAGCTCTTAGCTATTTCACACAAAATGAAAGTAGAATCAAAATGGCTGACAACTAAGGTAGGTTACTCTGAACAAACATTTTGGTGTCGGTCATGGGTTCATCAGAAACACTTATTGTACTGCACCCTGCACTTCTGGTTAATGGTGTCACATCTTGCACATATCCTTTTGCACCTTCTTTATATTTATACATAAAATGGACTAAGATGGGTTAGTGAATATTTGTCAAATATCTATCCAGCTTATGTTGTAAATAACACTGAGACGTCTCATAAAAAAAATAACTTTGTATACTAATTCAAAATGTCTGACTTTGATGTCATGAATGATGATTTTGATCAGTATGATTTTGATTTGGCTTGCTTAAATCTTTACCTATGGGAACCAAAATTCTAGGTTGTGGCCTTGACCTTGTTCTGATATTGGCAATTTCCTATTGATCAATGTTGTAACTGTAGGTAGAACTATATTTTTTGTGGCCTTATGACCTCAAATGCTTAAAAATATGCTTGCTATAATAAATATGCCTCAGTAAAAGGGTTGTGGGTAATTCAGAATTTTGTTGCAGATTTTTTTATTTTCATTGGAAGAATAGTCCATTTTTTGTTCGAGTCACCCTTTTTTCATTTGCACTGCTCTAGTTACTCTTTTAGCTTATTAACGCACTCTCTGTTCTGTTTTGTAATAGTTATTTAAATGTAAAAATCATAACATTAAGCTTCCGTAATATAATTTTAAGGTAGGTTTCGAAATCAAATGAAATGTTGCATTCAATTGGTCTTGTCAAATGTATGTTTTTGGTTTGAGTGAAAATTTGTAATTGGTATCAGAGTCAATGGGATTTATTTGCTATATATTTTATATGTAATGTTAATTGTAGCTGTAAATGTATTGAAAGCTCTGTAATTTTCTGTAAATGTTTCTATGGTTTAAGTGTCTGTAAATTGATGTAGGGTGCACGGTGCGGAACTGTAGAAAGCTTTGCATTTTCAGATTCGGTTTATGTTTACATAGATCTTTTGTTTTGAAGGTACACTTTGGCATGTATGATCTTTTGATGCACTTTCTAGTTAGACTGTGGTAAAAAGTTAAGTGATGAATTATTTCTTAAAATTAATTTTGGATTTTCTTTTGTTTTCAGCTGGTATGAATCTCAGTCCTGTCACAAGATTAAAGAAAACCTGGGCCAAAGTTCACAAAGATAAATTTGATATTCTAGAGGTAAAA
The DNA here is from genome assembly GCA_029955415.1 of Lottia scabra. Lineage (NCBI taxonomy): Eukaryota > Metazoa > Mollusca > Gastropoda > Lottiidae > Lottia > Lottia scabra. The sequence continues at coordinate 25,628,280 of JARJEI010000004.1, forward strand.
AAAATGTTATTTTCATAAAAAGAAACCCATTAAAAGTCATCATATACTGCATTTTAAATGTATGCGATTAAAGATATGTAAAATAGGCCTTATAATGAAATATGCTAATCGAGCCCACTGTTGCAAGGTGGAAGTTTAGCCACGAATCAGAGAAGATAGCATTGGTTTTAAATTTAACAGATACAAGATATTTATTTCTGTTTATATTTTATTTCAGCATCAAATGAATCCATGGAATAATTTTGGATGTTACCGATCATGTTTAAAAGCTGCAATGTGGAGATCACAAGGGGCTGTTGAAGACAGAGAAAAGGTAAATGATTTGACTTTTATAAATGAGCTTGGCTATTGGGACAACAACCAGTTTTGCAAGTTAAATCATAAATAAGGGTTTAAGGGGTCAGTTCACATATGTCTCATTTTGCTATTTTGTGCCTAACTCAGGAATATATATCTATATTGTATCTGTTCATATCATTTCAGATTGTGGTACCATTCTTCAGTTTATTTGTTAAAGATTTATATTTCCTCAATGAAGGATGTTCCAATAAAATAGATGGTGGTCATATCAATTTTGAGAAATTCTGGCAATTAGCTAAACAGATCTCTGAATTTATCGCTTGGCAACAAGTTGAGGTTAGTATACAATTTTCTGATGTTGACTATAAATGTAAATCTAATGGGGAAATATGCTCTTGTGTTGCTAACCTGTCAGTTATCTCCTTAAACAAATTTTAAGGAAATTTCTTTTGCCATTAAACAAATTAAAAAATTATTTTAAGCTTTTAAACTTAATATTAATATTATATTTTGCTGCTCCCTTTACTATTATTATGTTGTTTATTTCAGTGTCCATTTAAGAAAGAAAATAAAACATTACATTATGTATTAACATCACCAGCCTTCTCAGAAACTAGTAAGTATACAATTAAATATGATTCCCTATTTCTATAAATTGAAACGGCAAAGTTTATTAAAATATCAAGAATCAGATCCTAGAACGAGAATTAAAATCCTTGGATAAACCTCTTTGCAATGATCTTTCTGGATTATCCCTACCCATTTACAGCTATACAGAAATTTAAAGAGATTAATAATTGTATGTTATTCTTTATTTCAGCGCTATCATTAGCATCATTTGAATGTGAACCACCAGAGAACAGCTTTGATAAAGAACGACATAAGACACTCAAGTATGTACTTTCTTATATTACACTAAATGACAGTCTAAATTTTGAAATTGTGTATAAAATGAATTTGGCATAGGTAAAAGCATAGGCATATTGTGCAATGTATTTGGCACATGTACATGCAAAGAAAGATGAAATTTGACGAAAATTGGCAGTAAAAAACATAATAGGTTGTGATTTTTTTGTCCTTTCATGTTATAGTTTAAAATTTTCCTTTGATTTTTACATGAATTCATGTTGTCTTTTATTTTTATTTTTAGGTCTGAAGCAGGTTTATGACTATCTACAGATCCATGTTATTTTTGGTGCTCAAGACTTATTAATAGTGTGGGTAAATCAGTGAGACCATAGTGACTTTAATAACTCAATGGTTAATCTTGCCTAATAGTGCTTTACATTACATGTGACTTGAAAGTAGTCAAAATTTGTGAGATAAAAGAGTTCTCTGATTATTGACACTTTTGCAGCACCATTAATCATGTTGGAAGAAGTCAAGAAAAGTAGGGAACCTCATTGGAACCAAGCAGAAAATAAGCAGAATAAATAGAACTGATGTGCTTGCTTAAATCAGATTTGCATGAGAGGTTTTTATGAACCCTTTGAGAGGAATCCCTGAAGGCATAGCATCACATACCAGGAGCTCTAAGCTCAAAATATCAACTGATGTGTGAATGTTAAGTGTATATCTTGCTTGAGCTGCCTAATGGTGTCAGAATTACTAATGTAGTGCTAGATGTGAAGAGTTGCTCATTTGCAACACGTAACAATACAAACTTTATAGTCTTCGAGATGACTCTAAACTCAACGCATTATAAAGTGCATTTGTTCAAATAATTGTAAATAAAACCCCAAAACTCGACTAAGATTTTTGTTAGAATTTTTTTCATTTTCATAGTCATTTGTATATTTATTCATTTTATTCATGGAATTGTACATTTATTGACTTTTCTATTTTTGAAAAATGGTGGTAAGTGAAAAGAAATTATATGTATAAATACTTTGTTGAGAAATATTTGTAAATATTCTTGCCAAAAATATCATTTCATTCAAAATTTCATTCATTTATTCATAGATAAAAGAATGTAACGAAATTTTTTCAAATATCTGAAAAAATGGAATGCTTTTGTTAAAATTGTTTTGTTAAGAGTTATAGAAAAATGGCATTTCTTTGAAAATTGACCTGATCATGGTGAAAGGTTTATCAACGAAAGCTTGTTTCCAGTATTAAAATTTGTTTTTGAATTGTCACCTTTGTGTGCTGAGATCGTCATTACACATATTACAAGATCTTGTAATGACACAAAAATTATTTTCACATTCATTTATATATCATGTCTCATACCGGTTCTTTATAGCCTTAGTTAGAGTTAATCCAAAGAAATGTACACTTGTTTGAAATGCACTCTTGCGAATTGCGATAATCTTAAAATTGCCTTCAAACTTTCTCTCTGAAGAATGACTTTCTTTCTTTCAATAAACTGACAAACTCTTATAAAATTGTAATGTAATTGTATTGTACTTTCAATTTCTTTTTAAACCTGTTAATTTACTGTAAAATATACTTATAACTTAATGTAAAACCCTAAATGTTTACAAGACATTATTTTGCCTGATTGTAGTGCTGTAACTTTCTAAAGCCTTTGATATTTAGTTGTACTATCTTCTATTTCTCTCTAAATTGTTTTTCTCTATCTCCCATTATTTATTAACATATTTATATTATTACAAAATATGTAAATAACAAAATAACATTAGAAAAATTAAATAAAACTTAAAAATAATGATTGCCTTATTGTCTTTATCAATATATGAATTAGTTTGGTTGTTGAGCAACTCAAACCTCTATGTTCATATTAAGCAAATATTTAACACAAACCTCTATGTTCATGAGCAAATATTATTAGTTCAATAGGTTGGCGAGCAACTTTATAACTCAGACCTCTTGGTTAGTGATCAATTATCTAACTCAGACCTCTAGGTTAGTGATCAATTATCTAACTCAGACCTCTTGGTTAGTGATCAATTATGTAACACAGACCTCTAGTTTAGTGAGCAAGTATCTAACCCAGAGCTCTAGGTTAGTGAGCAAGTATCTGACTCAAGACATCTAGGTTAGCGAGCAAGTATCTAACTTAGTCCAATGGGCTAGTGAGCAAGTATCTAACTCAGACCTCTAGTTTACTGAGCAAGTATCTAACTTAGTTTACTGGGTTAGTGAGCAAGTATCTAACTTAGTCCAATGGGCTAGTGAGCAAGTATCTAACTCAGACCTCTAGGTTAGTGAGCAAGTATCTAACTCAGACCTCTAGTTTAGTGAGCAAACTCAGACCTCTAGGTTAGTGAGCAAGTATCTGACTCAGACCTAGGTTAGTGAGCAAGTATCTGACTCAGACCTCCAGTTTTTTTTAGCATGTATCTAACTTAGTTTACTGGGCTAGCGAGCAAGTATCTAACTTAGTCTACTGGGCTAGTGAGCAAGTATCTAACTCAGACCTCTAGTTTAGTGAGCAAGTATCTAACCCAGACCTCTAGGTATCTAACTCAGACCTCCAGTTTTTTTTAGCATGTATCTAACTTAGTTTACTGGGTTAGTGAGCAAGTATCTAACTCAGACCTCTAGGTTAGTGAGCAAGTATCTAACTTTGTCCTCTGGGTTAGTGAGCAAGCATGTTCCTTTAGCAACGGCTATCATTTCATTTCATTACATTAATCCGTTGCTATCATGATAAGATTTTCTCGTCATTAACTTTGATTGGTCGAACGATTATTGTCGACCAGTTATATTCATTGTAACAAATTATTGCGGGAAAACTTTCGAATGACCAGACGTCAAATTTCTTGTAGCAAATTTACCTCGTAATAATCGAGTCTCAACGGTCATAAATTGAATGTGACGTATAATGTTTTTTAAACGAGGTTATTAGTTGATAATGACGAGAAAACCCCGTCAATCCAGCAACGGTAGATAATGCAAATGTCTAACGTTGCTGAAGGAACATGGTGAGCAAGTATCTAACTCAGACCTCTAGGTTAGTGAGCAAGTATGTAACTTTGTCCATTGGGTTAGTGAGCAAGTATCTAACTTAGTCCATTGGGTTAGTGAGCAAGTGTCTAACTTGGGCCTCTAGGTTAGTGAGCACGTATCTACAGTAAGATATTTTTTAATCAAATAACTGTTAATTGAATCTACAGACCACACCAATGTGAAATTATCCCCCTTTGACCACATTCACTAATGATATAAGAATAACATACATCGGAACAGGAATATGCCCTTAATAAATCAATATGGTTTCAAATTTCACGTTAAAGATGCTTAACCGCTATACATGTACTTATATTTTTATGTCTGTAAGCTTTGCACAATACATCGAAAGAATAATTCAAATGTACTTTTCCCCTTTCTGTTATTTGTGACTACAGACCACACCAATGTGAAATTATCCCCCTTTGACCACATTCACTAATGATATAAGAACAACATACATCGGAACAGGAATATGCCCTTAATAAATCAATATTGTTTCAAATTTCACTTTAAAGATGCTTAACCGCTATACAGTACATGTACTTGTATTTTTGATATCTATAAGCTGTGCACAATACATCGAAAGAATATTTCAAATATACTATTTTTCCTTTCATATTTAATATAAATGGCCCGTATTAAGATTTCTGTAAAACTTTTAAAGAATGATATTCGACATAAGTCACAAATATGAATATTTTTATCTAAACATTTGCATTACCAGAATTGGTATTCGGAAAAAAAGCAGGCTACTATAGATTACAAAACTTTATTTTGCTGGTATAAATATCGTTAAGACGATTATTATCATTTTGAGACGATTTCTAATCAAGGAATGAGTGGTGCATGCGGCCTTAATTATTAATATTATAGCTCATGCGATGAGCGAATTTCACTGCAGCTCACGTACCACGAGGTAAATGAAAACAATAAAATGCAAATAGGCTTACCACTTTGGCTTAACAAAACATAAAGTAAGTAATGTATTTATTTGATGATGCCAATTTTAAAATCTGATTTTTCTGTACTCTTTTGTTCTAAAATGTGTTCAAATGCACCATATCAATTCCATCTTTCTAAAATTTTCTTGGGGAGAAAACATCTTCACACGTCTAACTTCTTGTTTAATATTGTGAAGTACATAAGTTAATGGAACATATCTGTTTTGACACCAAGTAGTCTTCAGAGCTCTTAAAAAATGATGATGAGTAATACATTAAAGAAACTCTTTTTAAATAGGCATATAGTAACTGTTGCTAAAAGAAATTTAAATTTAGGGCCTTAAATTGCGTATCTTATTTAGAAATGAAATGAAATGAATGGAGTTTTACGTCCTACTTTCTCTTATTTAGAGGGTTGTTGTTTGGCATTACAGCAACACCCTTGAAAATATAATGGACTGGTTGTGTATATGTTTTGACTGTACCCGATGAGCTGAAATATCTCTGTTTGACTATAAATGACAATATTAAATTAGAGCGGTGTATATATAGATTACACAACTCAATATCTAAGCAACTCAACAATTCTGAAACATTGTATGATTATCACAAATATTACATGTTAAGTAAAAACTAAAATTGATTATCCATTGTTCTGGGCGCTTAAGAAGTCTATGTAAATTTTGATCAGCTGATGGGGCTCGATGACGTATTTCAATGCAATGTCTATGAAGTAATATCCATGTTCTGACCTAGAATGGACTTAAAAAAAAAAAAAAAAAAAAAAAAAAAAAAATATTTCGGCCAATTTTGATCCTAGAAGCATAATTTTTGTACCAGATGAAAATTTAACATTCCCTGCGTGTATTTCAGACAAAAACAGAAAATGTTGATTTTTGAAATTTTTGAGAAAATCGAGTTGGAAGTTGTACCCAGTTTTGGAGAGGAGAACTGCACTAAATGGCGTTTGCAGGAAATTGGCGACACTAAAAGTGCTCTAGTACCCCAACCCTTGACGGTAGGAACCTGAAATTTGACACAAATCATCTTTGGTGGATTGTGCATAGGCAGTGCAAATTACAACCTTACATCTCTGATACTTTTTAAGCTGCAGCCTGTCAAAGTTTAGGTTGCGTGAAAAAGCTGACCCCAATATTCAAACGGCCATATCTCGGCCAATTTTGATCCTAGAAGCATAATTTTTGTACCAGATGAAAATTTAACATTCCCTGCGTGTATTTCAGACAAAAACAGAAAATGTTGATTTTTGAAATTTTTGAGAAAATCGAGTTGGAAGTTGTACCCAGTTTTGGAGAGGAGAACTGCACTAAATGGCGTTTGCAGGAAATTGGCGACACTAAAAGTGCTCTAGTACCCCAACCCTTGACGGTAGGAACCTGAAATTTGACACAAATCATCTTTGGTGGATTGTGCATAGGCAGTGCAAATTACAACCTTACATCTCTGATACTTTTTAAGCTGCAGCCTGTCAAAGTTTAGGTTGCGTGAAAAAGCTGACCCCAATATTCAAACGGCCAATTTTGATCCTAGAAGCATAATTTTTGTACCAGATGAAAATTTAACATTCCCTGCGTGTATTTCAGACAAAAACAGAAAATGTTGATTTTTGAAATTTTTGAGAAAATCGAGTTGGAAGTTGTACCCAGTTTTGGAGAGGAGAACTGCACTAAATGGCGTTTGCAGGAAATTGGCGACACTAAAAGTGCTCTAGTACCCCAACCCTTGACGGTAGGAACCTGAAATTTGACACAAATCATCTTTGGTGGATTGTGCATAGGCAGTGCAAATTACAACCTTACATCTCTGATACTTTTTAAGCTGCAGCCTGTCAAAGTTTAGGTTGCGTGAAAAAGCTGACCCCAATATTCAAACGGCCATATCTCGGCCAATTTTGATCCTAGAAGCATAATTTTTGTACCAGATGAAAATTTAACATTCCCTGCGTGTATTTCAGACAAAAACAGAAAATGTTGATTTTTGAAATTTTTGAGAAAATCGAGTTGGAAGTTGTACCCAGTTTTGGAGAGGAGAACTGCACTAAATGGCGTTTGCAGGAAATTGGCGACACTAAAAGTGCTCTAGTACCCCAACCCTTGACGGTAGGAACCTGAAATTTGACACAAATCATCTTTGGTGGATTGTGCATAGGCAGTGCAAATTACAACCTTACATCTCTGATACTTTTTAAGCTGCAGCCTGTCAAAGTTTAGGTTGCGTGAAAAAGCTGACCCCAATATTCAAACGGCCAATTTTGATCCTAGAAGCATAATTTTTGTACCAGATGAAAATTTAACATTCCCTGCGTGTATTTCAGACAAAAACAGAAAATGTTGATTTTTGAAATTTTTGAGAAAATCGAGTTGGAAGTTGTACCCAGTTTTGGAGAGGAGAACTGCACTAAATGGCGTTTGCAGGAAATTGGCGACACTAAAAGTGCTCTAGTACCCCAACCCTTGACGGTAGGAACCTGAAATTTGACACAAATCATCTTTGGTGGATTGTGCATAGGCAGTGCAAATTACAACCTTACATCTCTGATACTTTTTAAGCTGCAGCCTGTCAAAGTTTAGGTTGCGTGAAAAAGCTGACCCCAATATTCAAACGGCCATATCTCGGCCAATTTTGATCCTAGAAGCATAATTTTTGTACCAGATGAAAATTTAACATTCCCTGCGTGTATTTCAGACAAAAACAGAAAATGTTGATTTTTGAAATTTTTGAGAAAATCGAGTTGGAAGTTGTACCCAGTTTTGGAGAGGAGAACTGCACTAAATGGCGTTTGCAGGAAATTGGCGACACTAAAAGTGCTCTAGTACCCCAACCCTTGACGGTAGGAACCTGAAATTTGACACAAATCATCTTTGGTGGATTGTGCATAGGCAGTGCAAATTACAACCTTACATCTCTGATACTTTTTAAGCTGCAGCCTGTCAAAGTTTAGGTTGCGTGAAAAAGCTGACCCCAATATTCAAACGGCCAATTTTGATCCTAGAAGCATAATTTTTGTACCAGATGAAAATTTAACATTCCCTGCGTGTATTTCAGACAAAAACAGAAAATGTTGATTTTTGAAATTTTTGAGAAAATCGAGTTGGAAGTTGTACCCAGTTTTGGAGAGGAGAACTGCACTAAATGGCGTTTGCAGGAAATTGGCGACACTAAAAGTGCTCTAGTACCCCAACCCTTGACGGTAGGAACCTGAAATTTGACACAAATCATCTTTGGTGGATTGTGCATAGGCAGTGCAAATTACAACCTTACATCTCTGATACTTTTTAAGCTGCAGCCTGTCAAAGTTTAGGTTGCGTGAAAAAGCTGACCCCAATATTCAAACGGCCATATCTCGGCCAATTTTGATCCTAGAAGCATAATTTTTGTACCAGATGAAAATTTAACATTCCCTGCGTGTATTTCAGACAAAAACAGAAAATGTTGATTTTTGAAATTTTTGAGAAAATCGAGTTGGAAGTTGTACCCAGTTTTGGAGAGGAGAACTGCACTAAATGGCGTTTGCAGGAAATTGGCGACACTAAAAGTGCTCTAGTACCCCAACCCTTGACGGTAGGAACCTGAAATTTGACACAAATCATCTTTGGTGGATTGTGCATAGGCAGTGCAAATTACAACCTTACATCTCTGATACTTTTTAAGCTGCAGCCTGTCAAAGTTTAGGTTGCGTGAAAAAGCTGACCCCAATATTCAAACGGCCAATTTTGATCCTAGAAGCATAATTTTTGTACCAGATGAAAATTTAACATTCCCTGCGTGTATTTCAGACAAAAACAGAAAATGTTGATTTTTGAAATTTTTGAGAAAATCGAGTTGGAAGTTGTACCCAGTTTTGGAGAGGAGAACTGCACTAAATGGCGTTTGCAGGAAATTGGCGACACTAAAAGTGCTCTAGTACCCCAACCCTTGACGGTAGGAACCTGAAATTTGACACAAATCATCTTTGGTGGATTGTGCATAGGCAGTGCAAATTACAACCTTACATCTCTGATACTTTTTAAGCTGCAGCCTGTCAAAGTTTAGGTTGCGTGAAAAAGCTGACCCCAATATTCAAACGGCCATATCTCGGCCAATTTTGATCCTAGAAGCATAATTTTTGTACCAGATGAAAATTTAACATTCCCTGCGTGTATTTCAGACAAAAACAGAAAATGTTGATTTTTGAAATTTTTGAGAAAATCGAGTTGGAAGTTGTACCCAGTTTTGGAGAGGAGAACTGCACTAAATGGCGTTTGCAGGAAATTGGCGACACTAAAAGTGCTCTAGTACCCCAACCCTTGACGGTAGGAACCTGAAATTTGACACAAATCATCTTTGGTGGATTGTGCATAGGCAGTGCAAATTACAACCTTACATCTCTGATACTTTTTAAGCTGCAGCCTGTCAAAGTTTAGGTTGCGTGAAAAAGCTGACCCCAATATTCAAACGGCCAATTTTGATCCTAGAAGCATAATTTTTGTACCAGATGAAAATTTAACATTCCCTGCGTGTATTTCAGACAAAAACAGAAAATGTTGATTTTTGAAATTTTTGAGAAAATCGAGTTGGAAGTTGTACCCAGTTTTGGAGAGGAGAACTGCACTAAATGGCGTTTGCAGGAAATTGGCGACACTAAAAGTGCTCTAGTACCCCAACCCTTGACGGTAGGAACCTGAAATTTGACACAAATCATCTTTGGTGGATTGTGCATAGGCAGTGCAAATTACAACCTTACATCTCTGATACTTTTTAAGCTGCAGCCTGTCAAAGTTTAGGTTGCGTGAAAAAGCTGACCCCAATATTCAAACGGCCATATCTCGGCCAATTTTGATCCTAGAAGCATAATTTTTGTACCAGATGAAAATTTAACATTCCCTGCGTGTATTTCAGACAAAAACAGAAAATGTTGATTTTTGAAATTTTTGAGAAAATCGAGTTGGAAGTTGTACCCAGTTTTGGAGAGGAGAACTGCACTAAATGGCGTTTGCAGGAAATTGGCGACACTAAAAGTGCTCTAGTACCCCAACCCTTGACGGTAGGAACCTGAAATTTGACACAAATCATCTTTGGTGGATTGTGCATAGGCAGTGCAAATTACAACCTTACATCTCTGATACTTTTTAAGCTGCAGCCTGTCAAAGTTTAGGTTGCGTGAAAAAGCTGACCCCAATATTCAAACGGCCAATTTTGATCCTAGAAGCATAATTTTTGTACCAGATGAAAATTTAACATTCCCTGCGTGTATTTCAGACAAAAACAGAAAATGTTGATTTTTGAAATTTTTGAGAAAATCGAGTTGGAAGTTGTACCCAGTTTTGGAGAGGAGAACTGCACTAAATGGCGTTTGCAGGAAATTGGCGACACTAAAAGTGCTCTAGTACCCCAACCCTTGACGGTAGGAACCTGAAATTTGACACAAATCATCTTTGGTGGATTGTGCATAGGCAGTGCAAATTACAACCTTACATCTCTGATACTTTTTAAGCTGCAGCCTGTCAAAGTTTAGGTTGCGTGAAAAAGCTGACCCCAATATTCAAACGGCCATATCTCGGCCAATTTTGATCCTAGAAGCATAATTTTTGTACCAGATGAAAATTTAACATTCCCTGCGTGTATTTCAGACAAAAACAGAAAATGTTGATTTTTGAAATTTTTGAGAAAATCGAGTTGGAAGTTGTACCCAGTTTTGGAGAGGAGAACTGCACTAAATGGCGTTTGCAGGAAATTGGCGACACTAAAAGTGCTCTAGTACCCCAACCCTTGACGGTAGGAACCTGAAATTTGACACAAATCATCTTTGGTGGATTGTGCATAGGCAGTGCAAATTACAACCTTACATCTCTGATACTTTTTAAGCTGCAGCCTGTCAAAGTTTAGGTTGCGTGAAAAAGCTGACCCCAATATTCAAACGGCCATATCTCGGCCAATTTTGATCCTAGAAGCATAATTTTTGTACCAGATGAAAATTTAACATTCCCTGCGTGTATTTCAGACAAAAACAGAAAATGTTGATTTTTGAAATTTTTGAGAAAATCGAGTTGGAAGTTGTACCCAGTTTTGGAGAGGAGAACTGCACTAAATGGCGTTTGCAGGAAATTGGCGACACTAAAAGTGCTCTAGTACCCCAACCCTTGACGGTAGGAACCTGAAATTTGACACAAATCATCTTTGGTGGATTGTGCATAGGCAGTGCAAATTACAACCTTACATCTCTGATACTTTTTAAGCTGCAGCCTGTCAAAGTTTAGGTTGCGTGAAAAAGCTGACCCCAATATTCAAACGGCCATATCTCGGCCAATTTTGATCCTAGAAGCATAATTTTTGTACCAGATGAAAATTTAACATTCCCTGCGTGTATTTCAGACAAAAACAGAAAATGTTGATTTTTGAAATTTTTGAGAAAATCGAGTTGGAAGTTGTACCCAGTTTTGGAGAGGAGAACTGCACTAAATGGCGTTTGCAGGAAATTGGCGACACTAAAAGTGCTCTAGTACCCCAACCCTTGACGGTAGGAACCTGAAATTTGACACAAATCATCTTTGGTGGATTGTGCATAGGCAGTGCAAATTACAACCTTACATCTCTGATACTTTTTAAGCTGCAGCCTGTCAAAGTTTAGGTTGCGTGAAAAAGCTGACCCCAATATTCAAACGGCCATATCTCGGCCAATTTTGATCCTAGAAGCATAATTTTTGTACCAGATGAAAATTTAACATTCCCTGCGTGTATTTCAGACAAAAACAGAAAATGTTGATTTTTGAAATTTTTGAGAAAATCGAGTTGGAAGTTGTACCCAGTTTTGGAGAGGAGAACTGCACTAAATGGCGTTTGCAGGAAATTGGCGACACTAAAAGTGCTCTAGTACCCCAACCCTTGACGGTAGGAACCTGAAATTTGACACAAATCATCTTTGGTGGATTGTGCATAGGCAGTGCAAATTACAACCTTACATCTCTGATACTTTTTAAGCTGCAGCCTGTCAAAGTTTAGGTTGCGTGAAAAAGCTGACCCCAATATTCAAACGGCCATATCTCGGCCAATTTTGATCCTAGAAGCATAATTTTTGTACCAGATGAAAATTTAACATTCCCTGCGTGTATTTCAGACAAAAACAGAAAATGTTGATTTTTGAAATTTTTGAGAAAATCGAGTTGGAAGTTGTACCCAGTTTTGGAGAGGAGAACTGCACTAAATGGCGTTTGCAGGAAATTGGCGACACTAAAAGTGCTCTAGTACCCCAACCCTTGACGGTAGGAACCTGAAATTTGACACAAATCATCTTTGGTGGATTGTGCATAGGCAGTGCAAATTACAACCTTACATCTCTGATACTTTTTAAGCTGCAGCCTGTCAAAGTTTAGGTTGCGTGAAAAAGCTGACCCCAATATTCAAACGGCCATATCTCGGCCAATTTTGATCCTAGAAGCATAATTTTTGTACCAGATGAAAATTTAACATTCCCTGCGTGTATTTCAGACAAAAACAGAAAATGTTGATTTTTGAAATTTTTGAGAAAATCGAGTTGGAAGTTGTACCCAGTTTTGGAGAGGAGAACTGCACTAAATGGCGTTTGCAGGAAATTGGCGACACTAAAAGTGCTCTAGTACCCCAACCCTTGACGGTAGGAACCTGAAATTTGACACAAATCATCTTTGGTGGATTGTGCATAGGCAGTGCAAATTACAACCTTACATCTCTGATACTTTTTAAGCTGCAGCCTGTCAAAGTTTAGGTTGCGTGAAAAAGCTGACCCCAATATTCAAACGGCCATATCTCGGCCAATTTTGATCCTAGAAGCATAATTTTTGTACCAGATGAAAATTTAACATTCCCTGCGTGTATTTCAGACAAAAACAGAAAATGTTGATTTTTGAAATTTTTGAGAAAATCGAGTTGGAAGTTGTACCCAGTTTTGGAGAGGAGAACTGCACTAAATGGCGTTTGCAGGAAATTGGCGACACTAAAAGTGCTCTAGTACCCCAACCCTTGACGGTAGGAACCTGAAATTTGACACAAATCATCTTTGGTGGATTGTGCATAGGCAGTGCAAATTACAACCTTACATCTCTGATACTTTTTAAGCTGCAGCCTGTCAAAGTTTAGGTTGCGTGAAAAAGCTGACCCCAATATTCAAACGGCCATATCTCGGCCAATTTTGATCCTAGAAGCATAATTTTTGTACCAGATGAAAATTTAACATTCCCTGCGTGTATTTCAGACAAAAACAGAAAATGTTGATTTTTGAAATTTTTGAGAAAATCGAGTTGGAAGTTGTACCCAGTTTTGGAGAGGAGAACTGCACTAAATGGCGTTTGCAGGAAATTGGCGACACTAAAAGTGCTCTAGTACCCCAACCCTTGACGGTAGGAACCTGAAATTTGACACAAATCATCTTTGGTGGATTGTGCATAGGCAGTGCAAATTACAACCTTACATCTCTGATACTTTTTAAGCTGCAGCCTGTCAAAGTTTAGGTTGCGTGAAAAAGCTGACCCCAATATTCAAACGGCCATATCTCGGCCAATTTTGATCCTAGAAGCATAATTTTTGTACCAGATGAAAATTTAACATTCCCTGCGTGTATTTCAGACAAAAACAGAAAATGTTGATTTTTGAAATTTTTGAGAAAATCGAGTTGGAAGTTGTACCCAGTTTTGGAGAGGAGAACTGCACTAAATGGCGTTTGCAGGAAATTGGCGACACTAAAAGTGCTCTAGTACCCCAACCCTTGACGGTAGGAACCTGAAATTTGACACAAATCATCTTTGGTGGATTGTGCATAGGCAGTGCAAATTACAACCTTACATCTCTGATACTTTTTAAGCTGCAGCCTGTCAAAGTTTAGGTTGCGTGAAAAAGCTGACCCCAATATTCAAACGGCCATATCTCGGCCAATTTTGATCCTAGAAGCATAATTTTTGTACCAGATGAAAATTTAACATTCCCTGCGTGTATTTCAGACAAAAACAGAAAATGTTGATTTTTGAAATTTTTGAGAAAATCGAGTTGGAAGTTGTACCCAGTTTTGGAGAGGAGAACTGCACTAAATGGCGTTTGCAGGAAATTGGCGACACTAAAAGTGCTCTAGTACCCCAACCCTTGACGGTAGGAACCTGAAATTTGACACAAATCATCTTTGGTGGATTGTGCATAGGCAGTGCAAATTACAACCTTACATCTCTGATACTTTTTAAGCTGCAGCCTGTCAAAGTTTAGGTTGCGTGAAAAAGCTGACCCCAATATTCAAACGGCCATATCTCGGCCAATTTTGATCCTAGAAGCATAATTTTTGTACCAGATGAAAATTTAACATTCCCTGCGTGTATTTCAGACAAAAACAGAAAATGTTGATTTTTGAAATTTTTGAGAAAATCGAGTTGGAAGTTGTACCCAGTTTTGGAGAGGAGAACTGCACTAAATGGCGTTTGCAGGAAATTGGCGACACTAAAAGTGCTCTAGTACCCCAACCCTTGACGGTAGGAACCTGAAATTTGACACAAATCATCTTTGGTGGATTGTGCATAGGCAGTGCAAATTACAACCTTACATCTCTGATACTTTTTAAGCTGCAGCCTGTCAAAGTTTAGGTTGCGTGAAAAAGCTGACCCCAATATTCAAACGGCCATATCTCGGCCAATTTTGATCCTAGAAGCATAATTTTTGTACCAGATGAAAATTTAACATTCCCTGCGTGTATTTCAGACAAAAACAGAAAATGTTGATTTTTGAAATTTTTGAGAAAATCGAGTTGGAAGTTGTACCCAGTTTTGGAGAGGAGAACTGCACTAAATGGCGTTTGCAGGAAATTGGCGACACTAAAAGTGCTCTAGTACCCCAACCCTTGACGGTAGGAACCTGAAATTTGACACAAATCATCTTTGGTGGATTGTGCATAGGCAGTGCAAATTACAACCTTACATCTCTGATACTTTTTAAGCTGCAGCCTGTCAAAGTTTAGGTTGCGTGAAAAAGCTGACCCCAATATTCAAACGGCCATATCTCGGCCAATTTTGATCCTAGAAGCATAATTTTTGTACCAGATGAAAATTTAACATTCCCTGCGTGTATTTCAGACAAAAACAGAAAATGTTGATTTTTGAAATTTTTGAGAAAATCGAGTTGGAAGTTGTACCCAGTTTTGGAGAGGAGAACTGCACTAAATGGCGTTTGCAGGAAATTGGCGACACTAAAAGTGCTCTAGTACCCCAACCCTTGACGGTAGGAACCTGAAATTTGACACAAATCATCTTTGGTGGATTGTGCATAGGCAGTGCAAATTACAACCTTACATCTCTGATACTTTTTAAGCTGCAGCCTGTCAAAGTTTAGGTTGCGTGAAAAAGCTGACCCCAATATTCAAACGGCCATATCTCGGCCAATTTTGATCCTAGAAGCATAATTTTTGTACCAGATGAAAATTTAACATTCCCTGCGTGTATTTCAGACAAAAACAGAAAATGTTGATTTTTGAAATTTTTGAGAAAATCGAGTTGGAAGTTGTACCCAGTTTTGGAGAGGAGAACTGCACTAAATGGCGTTTGCAGGAAATTGGCGACACTAAAAGTGCTCTAGTACCCCAACCCTTGACGGTAGGAACCTGAAATTTGACACAAATCATCTTTGGTGGATTGTGCATAGGCAGTGCAAATTACAACCTTACATCTCTGATACTTTTTAAGCTGCAGCCTGTCAAAGTTTAGGTTGCGTGAAAAAGCTGACCCCAATATTCAAACGGCCATATCTCGGCCAATTTTGATCCTAGAAGCATAATTTTTGTACCAGATGAAAATTTAACATTCCCTGCGTGTATTTCAGACAAAAACAGAAAATGTTGATTTTTGAAATTTTTGAGAAAATCGAGTTGGAAGTTGTACCCAGTTTTGGAGAGGAGAACTGCACTAAATGGCGTTTGCAGGAAATTGGCGACACTAAAAGTGCTCTAGTACCCCAACCCTTGACGGTAGGAACCTGAAATTTGACACAAATCATCTTTGGTGGATTGTGCATAGGCAGTGCAAATTACAACCTTACATCTCTGATACTTTTTAAGCTGCAGCCTGTCAAAGTTTAGGTTGCGTGAAAAAGCTGACCCCAATATTCAAACGGCCATATCTCGGCCAATTTTGATCCTAGAAGCATAATTTTTGTACCAGATGAAAATTTAACATTCCCTGCGTGTATTTCAGACAAAAACAGAAAATGTTGATTTTTGAAATTTTTGAGAAAATCGAGTTGGAAGTTGTACCCAGTTTTGGAGAGGAGAACTGCACTAAATGGCGTTTGCAGGAAATTGGCGACACTAAAAGTGCTCTAGTACCCCAACCCTTGACGGTAGGAACCTGAAATTTGACACAAATCATCTTTGGTGGATTGTGCATAGGCAGTGCAAATTACAACCTTACATCTCTGATACTTTTTAAGCTGCAGCCTGTCAAAGTTTAGGTTGCGTGAAAAAGCTGACCCCAATATTCAAACGGCCATATCTCGGCCAATTTTGATCCTAGAAGCATAATTTTTGTACCAGATGAAAATTTAACATTCCCTGCGTGTATTTCAGACAAAAACAGAAAATGTTGATTTTTGAAATTTTTGAGAAAATCGAGTTGGAAGTTGTACCCAGTTTTGGAGAGGAGAACTGCACTAAATGGCGTTTGCAGGAAATTGGCGACACTAAAAGTGCTCTAGTACCCCAACCCTTGACGGTAGGAACCTGAAATTTGACACAAATCATCTTTGGTGGATTGTGCATAGGCAGTGCAAATTACAACCTTACATCTCTGATACTTTTTAAGCTGCAGCCTGTCAAAGTTTAGGTTGCGTGAAAAAGCTGACCCCAATATTCAAACGGCCATATCTCGGCCAATTTTGATCCTAGAAGCATAATTTTTGTACCAGATGAAAATTTAACATTCCCTGCGTGTATTTCAGACAAAAACAGAAAATGTTGATTTTTGAAATTTTTGAGAAAATCGAGTTGGAAGTTGTACCCAGTTTTGGAGAGGAGAACTGCACTAAATGGCGTTTGCAGGAAATTGGCGACACTAAAAGTGCTCTAGTACCCCAACCCTTGACGGTAGGAACCTGAAATTTGACACAAATCATCTTTGGTGGATTGTGCATAGGCAGTGCAAATTACAACCTTACATCTCTGATACTTTTTAAGCTGCAGCCTGTCAAAGTTTAGGTTGCGTGAAAAAGCTGACCCCAATATTCAAACGGCCATATCTCGGCCAATTTTGATCCTAGAAGCATAATTTTTGTACCAGATGAAAATTTAACATTCCCTGCGTGTATTTCAGACAAAAACAGAAAATGTTGATTTTTGAAATTTTTGAGAAAATCGAGTTGGAAGTTGTACCCAGTTTTGGAGAGGAGAACTGCACTAAATGGCGTTTGCAGGAAATTGGCGACACTAAAAGTGCTCTAGTACCCCAACCCTTGACGGTAGGAACCTGAAATTTGACACAAATCATCTTTGGTGGATTGTGCATAGGCAGTGCAAATTACAACCTTACATCTCTGATACTTTTTAAGCTGCAGCCTGTCAAAGTTTAGGTTGCGTGAAAAAGCTGACCCCAATATTCAAACGGCCATATCTCGGCCAATTTTGATCCTAGAAGCATAATTTTTGTACCAGATGAAAATTTAACATTCCCTGCGTGTATTTCAGACAAAAACAGAAAATGTTGATTTTTGAAATTTTTGAGAAAATCGAGTTGGAAGTTGTACCCAGTTTTGGAGAGGAGAACTGCACTAAATGGCGTTTGCAGGAAATTGGCGACACTAAAAGTGCTCTAGTACCCCAACCCTTGACGGTAGGAACCTGAAATTTGACACAAATCATCTTTGGTGGATTGTGCATAGGCAGTGCAAATTACAACCTTACATCTCTGATACTTTTTAAGCTGCAGCCTGTCAAAGTTTAGGTTGCGTGAAAAAGCTGACCCCAATATTCAAACGGCCATATCTCGGCCAATTTTGATCCTAGAAGCATAATTTTTGTACCAGATGAAAATTTAACATTCCCTGCGTGTATTTCAGACAAAAACAGAAAATGTTGATTTTTGAAATTTTTGAGAAAATCGAGTTGGAAGTTGTACCCAGTTTTGGAGAGGAGAACTGCACTAAATGGCGTTTGCAGGAAATTGGCGACACTAAAAGTGCTCTAGTACCCCAACCCTTGACGGTAGGAACCTGAAATTTGACACAAATCATCTTTGGTGGATTGTGCATAGGCAGTGCAAATTACAACCTTACATCTCTGATACTTTTTAAGCTGCAGCCTGTCAAAGTTTAGGTTGCGTGAAAAAGCTGACCCCAATATTCAAACGGCCATATCTCGGCCAATTTTGATCCTAGAAGCATAATTTTTGTACCAGATGAAAATTTAACATTCCCTGCGTGTATTTCAGACAAAAACAGAAAATGTTGATTTTTGAAATTTTTGAGAAAATCGAGTTGGAAGTTGTACCCAGTTTTGGAGAGGAGAACTGCACTAAATGGCGTTTGCAGGAAATTGGCGACACTAAAAGTGCTCTAGTACCCCAACCCTTGACGGTAGGAACCTGAAATTTGACACAAATCATCTTTGGTGGATTGTGCATAGGCAGTGCAAATTACAACCTTACATCTCTGATACTTTTTAAGCTGCAGCCTGTCAAAGTTTAGGTTGCGTGAAAAAGCTGACCCCAATATTCAAACGGCCATATCTCGGCCAATTTTGATCCTAGAAGCATAATTTTTGTACCAGATGAAAATTTAACATTCCCTGCGTGTATTTCAGACAAAAACAGAAAATGTTGATTTTTGAAATTTTTGAGAAAATCGAGTTGGAAGTTGTACCCAGTTTTGGAGAGGAGAACTGCACTAAATGGCGTTTGCAGGAAATTGGCGACACTAAAAGTGCTCTAGTACCCCAACCCTTGACGGTAGGAACCTGAAATTTGACACAAATCATCTTTGGTGGATTGTGCATAGGCAGTGCAAATTACAACCTTACATCTCTGATACTTTTTAAGCTGCAGCCTGTCAAAGTTTAGGTTGCGTGAAAAAGCTGACCCCAATATTCAAACGGCCATATCTCGGCCAATTTTGATCCTAGAAGCATAATTTTTGTACCAGATGAAAATTTAACATTCCCTGCGTGTATTTCAGACAAAAACAGAAAATGTTGATTTTTGAAATTTTTGAGAAAATCGAGTTGGAAGTTGTACCCAGTTTTGGAGAGGAGAACTGCACTAAATGGCGTTTGCAGGAAATTGGCGACACTAAAAGTGCTCTAGTACCCCAACCCTTGACGGTAGGAACCTGAAATTTGACACAAATCATCTTTGGTGGATTGTGCATAGGCAGTGCAAATTACAACCTTACATCTCTGATACTTTTTAAGCTGCAGCCTGTCAAAGTTTAGGTTGCGTGAAAAAGCTGACCCCAATATTCAAACGGCCATATCTCGGCCAATTTTGATCCTAGAAGCATAATTTTTGTACCAGATGAAAATTTAACATTCCCTGCGTGTATTTCAGACAAAAACAGAAAATGTTGATTTTTGAAATTTTTGAGAAAATCGAGTTGGAAGTTGTACCCAGTTTTGGAGAGGAGAACTGCACTAAATGGCGTTTGCAGGAAATTGGCGACACTAAAAGTGCTCTAGTACCCCAACCCTTGACGGTAGGAACCTGAAATTTGACACAAATCATCTTTGGTGGATTGTGCATAGGCAGTGCAAATTACAACCTTACATCTCTGATACTTTTTAAGCTGCAGCCTGTCAAAGTTTAGGTTGCGTGAAAAAGCTGACCCCAATATTCAAACGGCCATATCTCGGCCAATTTTGATCCTAGAAGCATAATTTTTGTACCAGATGAAAATTTAACATTCCCTGCGTGTATTTCAGACAAAAACAGAAAATGTTGATTTTTGAAATTTTTGAGAAAATCGAGTTGGAAGTTGTACCCAGTTTTGGAGAGGAGAACTGCACTAAATGGCGTTTGCAGGAAATTGGCGACACTAAAAGTGCTCTAGTACCCCAACCCTTGACGGTAGGAACCTGAAATTTGACACAAATCATCTTTGGTGGATTGTGCATAGGCAGTGCAAATTACAACCTTACATCTCTGATACTTTTTAAGCTGCAGCCTGTCAAAGTTTAGGTTGCGTGAAAAAGCTGACCCCAATATTCAAACGGCCATATCTCGGCCAATTTTGATCCTAGAAGCATAATTTTTGTACCAGATGAAAATTTAACATTCCCTGCGTGTATTTCAGACAAAAACAGAAAATGTTGATTTTTGAAATTTTTGAGAAAATCGAGTTGGAAGTTGTACCCAGTTTTGGAGAGGAGAACTGCACTAAATGGCGTTTGCAGGAAATTGGCGACACTAAAAGTGCTCTAGTACCCCAACCCTTGACGGTAGGAACCTGAAATTTGACACAAATCATCTTTGGTGGATTGTGCATAGGCAGTGCAAATTACAACCTTACATCTCTGATACTTTTTAAGCTGCAGCCTGTCAAAGTTTAGGTTGCGTGAAAAAGCTGACCCCAATATTCAAACGGCCATATCTCGGCCAATTTTGATCCTAGAAGCATAATTTTTGTACCAGATGAAAATTTAACATTCCCTGCGTGTATTTCAGACAAAAACAGAAAATGTTGATTTTTGAAATTTTTGAGAAAATCGAGTTGGAAGTTGTACCCAGTTTTGGAGAGGAGAACTGCACTAAATGGCGTTTGCAGGAAATTGGCGACACTAAAAGTGCTCTAGTACCCCAACCCTTGACGGTAGGAACCTGAAATTTGACACAAATCATCTTTGGTGGATTGTGCATAGGCAGTGCAAATTACAACCTTACATCTCTGATACTTTTTAAGCTGCAGCCTGTCAAAGTTTAGGTTGCGTGAAAAAGCTGACCCCAATATTCAAACGGCCATATCTCGGCCAATTTTGATCCTAGAAGCATAATTTTTGTACCAGATGAAAATTTAACATTCCCTGCGTGTATTTCAGACAAAAACAGAAAATGTTGATTTTTGAAATTTTTGAGAAAATCGAGTTGGAAGTTGTACCCAGTTTTGGAGAGGAGAACTGCACTAAATGGCGTTTGCAGGAAATTGGCGACACTAAAAGTGCTCTAGTACCCCAACCCTTGACGGTAGGAACCTGAAATTTGACACAAATCATCTTTGGTGGATTGTGCATAGGCAGTGCAAATTACAACCTTACATCTCTGATACTTTTTAAGCTGCAGCCTGTCAAAGTTTAGGTTGCGTGAAAAAGCTGACCCCAATATTCAAACGGCCATATCTCGGCCAATTTTGATCCTAGAAGCATAATTTTTGTACCAGATGAAAATTTAACATTCCCTGCGTGTATTTCAGACAAAAACAGAAAATGTTGATTTTTGAAATTTTTGAGAAAATCGAGTTGGAAGTTGTACCCAGTTTTGGAGAGGAGAACTGCACTAAATGGCGTTTGCAGGAAATTGGCGACACTAAAAGTGCTCTAGTACCCCAACCCTTGACGGTAGGAACCTGAAATTTGACACAAATCATCTTTGGTGGATTGTGCATAGGCAGTGCAAATTACAACCTTACATCTCTGATACTTTTTAAGCTGCAGCCTGTCAAAGTTTAGGTTGCGTGAAAAAGCTGACCCCAATATTCAAACGGCCATATCTCGGCCAATTTTGATCCTAGAAGCATAATTTTTGTACCAGATGAAAATTTAACATTCCCTGCGTGTATTTCAGACAAAAACAGAAAATGTTGATTTTTGAAATTTTTGAGAAAATCGAGTTGGAAGTTGTACCCAGTTTTGGAGAGGAGAACTGCACTAAATGGCGTTTGCAGGAAATTGGCGACACTAAAAGTGCTCTAGTACCCCAACCCTTGACGGTAGGAACCTGAAATTTGACACAAATCATCTTTGGTGGATTGTGCATAGGCAGTGCAAATTACAACCTTACATCTCTGATACTTTTTAAGCTGCAGCCTGTCAAAGTTTAGGTTGCGTGAAAAAGCTGACCCCAATATTCAAACGGCCATATCTCGGCCAATTTTGATCCTAGAAGCATAATTTTTGTACCAGATGAAAATTTAACATTCCCTGCGTGTATTTCAGACAAAAACAGAAAATGTTGATTTTTGAAATTTTTGAGAAAATCGAGTTGGAAGTTGTACCCAGTTTTGGAGAGGAGAACTGCACTAAATGGCGTTTGCAGGAAATTGGCGACACTAAAAGTGCTCTAGTACCCCAACCCTTGACGGTAGGAACCTGAAATTTGACACAAATCATCTTTGGTGGATTGTGCATAGGCAGTGCAAATTACAACCTTACATCTCTGATACTTTTTAAGCTGCAGCCTGTCAAAGTTTAGGTTGCGTGAAAAAGCTGACCCCAATATTCAAACGGCCATATCTCGGCCAATTTTGATCCTAGAAGCATAATTTTTGTACCAGATGAAAATTTAACATTCCCTGCGTGTATTTCAGACAAAAACAGAAAATGTTGATTTTTGAAATTTTTGAGAAAATCGAGTTGGAAGTTGTACCCAGTTTTGGAGAGGAGAACTGCACTAAATGGCGTTTGCAGGAAATTGGCGACACTAAAAGTGCTCTAGTACCCCAACCCTTGACGGTAGGAACCTGAAATTTGACACAAATCATCTTTGGTGGATTGTGCATAGGCAGTGCAAATTACAACCTTACATCTCTGATACTTTTTAAGCTGCAGCCTGTCAAAGTTTAGGTTGCGTGAAAAAGCTGACCCCAATATTCAAACGGCCATATCTCGGCCAATTTTGATCCTAGAAGCATAATTTTTGTACCAGATGAAAATTTAACATTCCCTGCGTGTATTTCAGACAAAAACAGAAAATGTTGATTTTTGAAATTTTTGAGAAAATCGAGTTGGAAGTTGTACCCAGTTTTGGAGAGGAGAACTGCACTAAATGGCGTTTGCAGGAAATTGGCGACACTAAAAGTGCTCTAGTACCCCAACCCTTGACGGTAGGAACCTGAAATTTGACACAAATCATCTTTGGTGGATTGTGCATAGGCAGTGCAAATTACAACCTTACATCTCTGATACTTTTTAAGCTGCAGCCTGTCAAAGTTTAGGTTGCGTGAAAAAGCTGACCCCAATATTCAAACGGCCATATCTCGGCCAATTTTGATCCTAGAAGCATAATTTTTGTACCAGATGAAAATTTAACATTCCCTGCGTGTATTTCAGACAAAAACAGAAAATGTTGATTTTTGAAATTTTTGAGAAAATCGAGTTGGAAGTTGTACCCAGTTTTGGAGAGGAGAACTGCACTAAATGGCGTTTGCAGGAAATTGGCGACACTAAAAGTGCTCTAGTACCCCAACCCTTGACGGTAGGAACCTGAAATTTGACACAAATCATCTTTGGTGGATTGTGCATAGGCAGTGCAAATTACAACCTTACATCTCTGATACTTTTTAAGCTGCAGCCTGTCAAAGTTTAGGTTGCGTGAAAAAGCTGACCCCAATATTCAAACGGCCATATCTCGGCCAATTTTGATCCTAGAAGCATAATTTTTGTACCAGATGAAAATTTAACATTCCCTGCGTGTATTTCAGACAAAAACAGAAAATGTTGATTTTTGAAATTTTTGAGAAAATCGAGTTGGAAGTTGTACCCAGTTTTGGAGAGGAGAACTGCACTAAATGGCGTTTGCAGGAAATTGGCGACACTAAAAGTGCTCTAGTACCCCAACCCTTGACGGTAGGAACCTGAAATTTGACACAAATCATCTTTGGTGGATTGTGCATAGGCAGTGCAAATTACAACCTTACATCTCTGATACTTTTTAAGCTGCAGCCTGTCAAAGTTTAGGTTGCGTGAAAAAGCTGACCCCAATATTCAAACGGCCATATCTCGGCCAATTTTGATCCTAGAAGCATAATTTTTGTACCAGATGAAAATTTAACATTCCCTGCGTGTATTTCAGACAAAAACAGAAAATGTTGATTTTTGAAATTTTTGAGAAAATCGAGTTGGAAGTTGTACCCAGTTTTGGAGAGGAGAACTGCACTAAATGGCGTTTGCAGGAAATTGGCGACACTAAAAGTGCTCTAGTACCCCAACCCTTGACGGTAGGAACCTGAAATTTGACACAAATCATCTTTGGTGGATTGTGCATAGGCAGTGCAAATTACAACCTTACATCTCTGATACTTTTTAAGCTGCAGCCTGTCAAAGTTTAGGTTGCGTGAAAAAGCTGACCCCAATATTCAAACGGCCATATCTCGGCCAATTTTGATCCTAGAAGCATAATTTTTGTACCAGATGAAAATTTAACATTCCCTGCGTGTATTTCAGACAAAAACAGAAAATGTTGATTTTTGAAATTTTTGAGAAAATCGAGTTGGAAGTTGTACCCAGTTTTGGAGAGGAGAACTGCACTAAATGGCGTTTGCAGGAAATTGGCGACACTAAAAGTGCTCTAGTACCCCAACCCTTGACGGTAGGAACCTGAAATTTGACACAAATCATCTTTGGTGGATTGTGCATAGGCAGTGCAAATTACAACCTTACATCTCTGATACTTTTTAAGCTGCAGCCTGTCAAAGTTTAGGTTGCGTGAAAAAGCTGACCCCAATATTCAAACGGCCATATCTCGGCCAATTTTGATCCTAGAAGCATAATTTTTGTACCAGATGAAAATTTAACATTCCCTGCGTGTATTTCAGACAAAAACAGAAAATGTTGATTTTTGAAATTTTTGAGAAAATCGAGTTGGAAGTTGTACCCAGTTTTGGAGAGGAGAACTGCACTAAATGGCGTTTGCAGGAAATTGGCGACACTAAAAGTGCTCTAGTACCCCAACCCTTGACGGTAGGAACCTGAAATTTGACACAAATCATCTTTGGTGGATTGTGCATAGGCAGTGCAAATTACAACCTTACATCTCTGATACTTTTTAAGCTGCAGCCTGTCAAAGTTTAGGTTGCGTGAAAAAGCTGACCCCAATATTCAAACGGCCATATCTCGGCCAATTTTGATCCTAGAAGCATAATTTTTGTACCAGATGAAAATTTAACATTCCCTGCGTGTATTTCAGACAAAAACAGAAAATGTTGATTTTTGAAATTTTTGAGAAAATCGAGTTGGAAGTTGTACCCAGTTTTGGAGAGGAGAACTGCACTAAATGGCGTTTGCAGGAAATTGGCGACACTAAAAGTGCTCTAGTACCCCAACCCTTGACGGTAGGAACCTGAAATTTGACACAAATCATCTTTGGTGGATTGTGCATAGGCAGTGCAAATTACAACCTTACATCTCTGATACTTTTTAAGCTGCAGCCTGTCAAAGTTTAGGTTGCGTGAAAAAGCTGACCCCAATATTCAAACGGCCATATCTCGGCCAATTTTGATCCTAGAAGCATAATTTTTGTACCAGATGAAAATTTAACATTCCCTGCGTGTATTTCAGACAAAAACAGAAAATGTTGATTTTTGAAATTTTTGAGAAAATCGAGTTGGAAGTTGTACCCAGTTTTGGAGAGGAGAACTGCACTAAATGGCGTTTGCAGGAAATTGGCGACACTAAAAGTGCTCTAGTACCCCAACCCTTGACGGTAGGAACCTGAAATTTGACACAAATCATCTTTGGTGGATTGTGCATAGGCAGTGCAAATTACAACCTTACATCTCTGATACTTTTTAAGCTGCAGCCTGTCAAAGTTTAGGTTGCGTGAAAAAGCTGACCCCAATATTCAAACGGCCATATCTCGGCCAATTTTGATCCTAGAAGCATAATTTTTGTACCAGATGAAAATTTAACATTCCCTGCGTGTATTTCAGACAAAAACAGAAAATGTTGATTTTTGAAATTTTTGAGAAAATCGAGTTGGAAGTTGTACCCAGTTTTGGAGAGGAGAACTGCACTAAATGGCGTTTGCAGGAAATTGGCGACACTAAAAGTGCTCTAGTACCCCAACCCTTGACGGTAGGAACCTGAAATTTGACACAAATCATCTTTGGTGGATTGTGCATAGGCAGTGCAAATTACAACCTTACATCTCTGATACTTTTTAAGCTGCAGCCTGTCAAAGTTTAGGTTGCGTGAAAAAGCTGACCCCAATATTCAAACGGCCATATCTCGGCCAATTTTGATCCTAGAAGCATAATTTTTGTACCAGATGAAAATTTAACATTCCCTGCGTGTATTTCAGACAAAAACAGAAAATGTTGATTTTTGAAATTTTTGAGAAAATCGAGTTGGAAGTTGTACCCAGTTTTGGAGAGGAGAACTGCACTAAATGGCGTTTGCAGGAAATTGGCGACACTAAAAGTGCTCTAGTACCCCAACCCTTGACGGTAGGAACCTGAAATTTGACACAAATCATCTTTGGTGGATTGTGCATAGGCAGTGCAAATTACAACCTTACATCTCTGATACTTTTTAAGCTGCAGCCTGTCAAAGTTTAGGTTGCGTGAAAAAGCTGACCCCAATATTCAAACGGCCATATCTCGGCCAATTTTGATCCTAGAAGCATAATTTTTGTACCAGATGAAAATTTAACATTCCCTGCGTGTATTTCAGACAAAAACAGAAAATGTTGATTTTTGAAATTTTTGAGAAAATCGAGTTGGAAGTTGTACCCAGTTTTGGAGAGGAGAACTGCACTAAATGGCGTTTGCAGGAAATTGGCGACACTAAAAGTGCTCTAGTACCCCAACCCTTGACGGTAGGAACCTGAAATTTGACACAAATCATCTTTGGTGGATTGTGCATAGGCAGTGCAAATTACAACCTTACATCTCTGATACTTTTTAAGCTGCAGCCTGTCAAAGTTTAGGTTGCGTGAAAAAGCTGACCCCAATATTCAAACGGCCATATCTCGGCCAATTTTGATCCTAGAAGCATAATTTTTGTACCAGATGAAAATTTAACATTCCCTGCGTGTATTTCAGACAAAAACAGAAAATGTTGATTTTTGAAATTTTTGAGAAAATCGAGTTGGAAGTTGTACCCAGTTTTGGAGAGGAGAACTGCACTAAATGGCGTTTGCAGGAAATTGGCGACACTAAAAGTGCTCTAGTACCCCAACCCTTGACGGTAGGAACCTGAAATTTGACACAAATCATCTTTGGTGGATTGTGCATAGGCAGTGCAAATTACAACCTTACATCTCTGATACTTTTTAAGCTGCAGCCTGTCAAAGTTTAGGTTGCGTGAAAAAGCTGACCCCAATATTCAAACGGCCATATCTCGGCCAATTTTGATCCTAGAAGCATAATTTTTGTACCAGATGAAAATTTAACATTCCCTGCGTGTATTTCAGACAAAAACAGAAAATGTTGATTTTTGAAATTTTTGAGAAAATCGAGTTGGAAGTTGTACCCAGTTTTGGAGAGGAGAACTGCACTAAATGGCGTTTGCAGGAAATTGGCGACACTAAAAGTGCTCTAGTACCCCAACCCTTGACGGTAGGAACCTGAAATTTGACACAAATCATCTTTGGTGGATTGTGCATAGGCAGTGCAAATTACAACCTTACATCTCTGATACTTTTTAAGCTGCAGCCTGTCAAAGTTTAGGTTGCGTGAAAAAGCTGACCCCAATATTCAAACGGCCATATCTCGGCCAATTTTGATCCTAGAAGCATAATTTTTGTACCAGATGAAAATTTAACATTCCCTGCGTGTATTTCAGACAAAAACAGAAAATGTTGATTTTTGAAATTTTTGAGAAAATCGAGTTGGAAGTTGTACCCAGTTTTGGAGAGGAGAACTGCACTAAATGGCGTTTGCAGGAAATTGGCGACACTAAAAGTGCTCTAGTACCCCAACCCTTGACGGTAGGAACCTGAAATTTGACACAAATCATCTTTGGTGGATTGTGCATAGGCAGTGCAAATTACAACCTTACATCTCTGATACTTTTTAAGCTGCAGCCTGTCAAAGTTTAGGTTGCGTGAAAAAGCTGACCCCAATATTCAAACGGCCATATCTCGGCCAATTTTGATCCTAGAAGCATAATTTTTGTACCAGATGAAAATTTAACATTCCCTGCGTGTATTTCAGACAAAAACAGAAAATGTTGATTTTTGAAATTTTTGAGAAAATCGAGTTGGAAGTTGTACCCAGTTTTGGAGAGGAGAACTGCACTAAATGGCGTTTGCAGGAAATTGGCGACACTAAAAGTGCTCTAGTACCCCAACCCTTGACGGTAGGAACCTGAAATTTGACACAAATCATCTTTGGTGGATTGTGCATAGGCAGTGCAAATTACAACCTTACATCTCTGATACTTTTTAAGCTGCAGCCTGTCAAAGTTTAGGTTGCGTGAAAAAGCTGACCCCAATATTCAAACGGCCATATCTCGGCCAATTTTGATCCTAGAAGCATAATTTTTGTACCAGATGAAAATTTAACATTCCCTGCGTGTATTTCAGACAAAAACAGAAAATGTTGATTTTTGAAATTTTTGAGAAAATCGAGTTGGAAGTTGTACCCAGTTTTGGAGAGGAGAACTGCACTAAATGGCGTTTGCAGGAAATTGGCGACACTAAAAGTGCTCTAGTACCCCAACCCTTGACGGTAGGAACCTGAAATTTGACACAAATCATCTTTGGTGGATTGTGCATAGGCAGTGCAAATTACAACCTTACATCTCTGATACTTTTTAAGCTGCAGCCTGTCAAAGTTTAGGTTGCGTGAAAAAGCTGACCCCAATATTCAAACGGCCATATCTCGGCCAATTTTGATCCTAGAAGCATAATTTTTGTACCAGATGAAAATTTAACATTCCCTGCGTGTATTTCAGACAAAAACAGAAAATGTTGATTTTTGAAATTTTTGAGAAAATCGAGTTGGAAGTTGTACCCAGTTTTGGAGAGGAGAACTGCACTAAATGGCGTTTGCAGGAAATTGGCGACACTAAAAGTGCTCTAGTACCCCAACCCTTGACGGTAGGAACCTGAAATTTGACACAAATCATCTTTGGTGGATTGTGCATAGGCAGTGCAAATTACAACCTTACATCTCTGATACTTTTTAAGCTGCAGCCTGTCAAAGTTTAGGTTGCGTGAAAAAGCTGACCCCAATATTCAAACGGCCATATCTCGGCCAATTTTGATCCTAGAAGCATAATTTTTGTACCAGATGAAAATTTAACATTCCCTGCGTGTATTTCAGACAAAAACAGAAAATGTTGATTTTTGAAATTTTTGAGAAAATCGAGTTGGAAGTTGTACCCAGTTTTGGAGAGGAGAACTGCACTAAATGGCGTTTGCAGGAAATTGGCGACACTAAAAGTGCTCTAGTACCCCAACCCTTGACGGTAGGAACCTGAAATTTGACACAAATCATCTTTGGTGGATTGTGCATAGGCAGTGCAAATTACAACCTTACATCTCTGATACTTTTTAAGCTGCAGCCTGTCAAAGTTTAGGTTGCGTGAAAAAGCTGACCCCAATATTCAAACGGCCATATCTCGGCCAATTTTGATCCTAGAAGCATAATTTTTGTACCAGATGAAAATTTAACATTCCCTGCGTGTATTTCAGACAAAAACAGAAAATGTTGATTTTTGAAATTTTTGAGAAAATCGAGTTGGAAGTTGTACCCAGTTTTGGAGAGGAGAACTGCACTAAATGGCGTTTGCAGGAAATTGGCGACACTAAAAGTGCTCTAGTACCCCAACCCTTGACGGTAGGAACCTGAAATTTGACACAAATCATCTTTGGTGGATTGTGCATAGGCAGTGCAAATTACAACCTTACATCTCTGATACTTTTTAAGCTGCAGCCTGTCAAAGTTTAGGTTGCGTGAAAAAGCTGACCCCAATATTCAAACGGCCATATCTCGGCCAATTTTGATCCTAGAAGCATAATTTTTGTACCAGATGAAAATTTAACATTCCCTGCGTGTATTTCAGACAAAAACAGAAAATGTTGATTTTTGAAATTTTTGAGAAAATCGAGTTGGAAGTTGTACCCAGTTTTGGAGAGGAGAACTGCACTAAATGGCGTTTGCAGGAAATTGGCGACACTAAAAGTGCTCTAGTACCCCAACCCTTGACGGTAGGAACCTGAAATTTGACACAAATCATCTTTGGTGGATTGTGCATAGGCAGTGCAAATTACAACCTTACATCTCTGATACTTTTTAAGCTGCAGCCTGTCAAAGTTTAGGTTGCGTGAAAAAGCTGACCCCAATATATCAAACGGCCATATCTCGGCCAATTTTGATCCTAGAAGCATAATTTTTGTACCAGATGAAAATTTAACATTCCCTGCGTGTATTTCAGACAAAAACAGAAAATGTTGATTTTTGAAATTTTTGAGAAAATCGAGTTGGAAGTTGTACCCAGTTTTGGAGAGGAGAACTGCACTAAATGGCGTTTGCAGGAAATTGGCGACACTAAAAGTGCTCTAGTACCCCAACCCTTGACGGTAGGAACCTGAAATTTGACACAAATCATCTTTGGTGGATTGTGCATAGGCAGTGCAAATTACAACCTTACATCTCTGATACTTTTTAAGCTGCAGCCTGTCAAAGTTTAGGTTGCGTGAAAAAGCTGACCCCAATATTCAAACGGCCATATCTCGGCCAATTTTGATCCTAGAAGCATAATTTTTGTACCAGATGAAAATTTAACATTCCCTGCGTGTATTTCAGACAAAAACAGAAAATGTTGATTTTTGAAATTTTTGAGAAAATCGAGTTGGAAGTTGTACCCAGTTTTGGAGAGGAGAACTGCACTAAATGGCGTTTGCAGGAAATTGGCGACACTAAAAGTGCTCTAGTACCCCAACCCTTGACGGTAGGAACCTGAAATTTGACACAAATCATCTTTGGTGGATTGTGCATAGGCAGTGCAAATTACAACCTTACATCTCTGATACTTTTTAAGCTGCAGCCTGTCAAAGTTTAGGTTGCGTGAAAAAGCTGACCCCAATATTCAAACGGCCATATCTCGGCCAATTTTGATCCTAGAAGCATAATTTTTGTACCAGATGAAAATTTAACATTCCCTGCGTGTATTTCAGACAAAAACAGAAAATGTTGATTTTTGAAATTTTTGAGAAAATCGAGTTGGAAGTTGTACCCAGTTTTGGAGAGGAGAACTGCACTAAATGGCGTTTGCAGGAAATTGGCGACACTAAAAGTGCTCTAGTACCCCAACCCTTGACGGTAGGAACCTGAAATTTGACACAAATCATCTTTGGTGGATTGTGCATAGGCAGTGCAAATTACAACCTTACATCTCTGATACTTTTTAAGCTGCAGCCTGTCAAAGTTTAGGTTGCGTGAAAAAGCTGACCCCAATATTCAAACGGCCATATCTCGGCCAATTTTGATCCTAGAAGCATAATTTTTGTACCAGATGAAAATTTAACATTCCCTGCGTGTATTTCAGACAAAAACAGAAAATGTTGATTTTTGAAATTTTTGAGAAAATCGAGTTGGAAGTTGTACCCAGTTTTGGAGAGGAGAACTGCACTAAATGGCGTTTGCAGGAAATTGGCGACACTAAAAGTGCTCTAGTACCCCAACCCTTGACGGTAGGAACCTGAAATTTGACACAAATCATCTTTGGTGGATTGTGCATAGGCAGTGCAAATTACAACCTTACATCTCTGATACTTTTTAAGCTGCAGCCTGTCAAAGTTTAGGTTGCGTGAAAAAGCTGACCCCAATATTCAAACGGCCATATCTCGGCCAATTTTGATCCTAGAAGCATAATTTTTGTACCAGATGAAAATTTAACATTCCCTGCGTGTATTTCAGACAAAAACAGAAAATGTTGATTTTTGAAATTTTTGAGAAAATCGAGTTGGAAGTTGTACCCAGTTTTGGAGAGGAGAACTGCACTAAATGGCGTTTGCAGGAAATTGGCGACACTAAAAGTGCTCTAGTACCCCAACCCTTGACGGTAGGAACCTGAAATTTGACACAAATCATCTTTGGTGGATTGTGCATAGGCAGTGCAAATTACAACCTTACATCTCTGATACTTTTTAAGCTGCAGCCTGTCAAAGTTTAGGTTGCGTGAAAAAGCTGACCCCAATATTCAAACGGCCATATCTCGGCCAATTTTGATCCTAGAAGCATAATTTTTGTACCAGATGAAAATTTAACATTCCCTGCGTGTATTTCAGACAAAAACAGAAAATGTTGATTTTTGAAATTTTTGAGAAAATCGAGTTGGAAGTTGTACCCAGTTTTGGAGAGGAGAACTGCACTAAATGGCGTTTGCAGGAAATTGGCGACACTAAAAGTGCTCTAGTACCCCAACCCTTGACGGTAGGAACCTGAAATTTGACACAAATCATCTTTGGTGGATTGTGCATAGGCAGTGCAAATTACAACCTTACATCTCTGATACTTTTTAAGCTGCAGCCTGTCAAAGTTTAGGTTGCGTGAAAAAGCTGACCCCAATATTCAAACGGCCATATCTCGGCCAATTTTGATCCTAGAAGCATAATTTTTGTACCAGATGAAAATTTAACATACATTCCCTGCGTGTATTTCAGACAAAAACAGAAAATGTTGATTTTTGAAATTTTTGAGAAAATCGAGTTGGAAGTTGTACCCAGTTTTGGAGAGGAGAACTGCACTAAATGGCGTTTGCAGGAATTGGCGACACTAAAAGTGCTCTAGTACCCCAACCCTTGACGGTAGGAACCTGAAATTTGACACAAATCATCTTTGGTGGATTGTGCATAGGCAGTGCAAATTACAACCTTACATCTCTGATACTTTTTAAGCTGCAGCCTGTCAAGTTTAGGTTGCGTGAAAAAGCTGACCCCAATATTCAAACGGCCATATCTCGGCCAATTTTGATCCTAGAAGCATAATTTTTGTACCAGATGAAAATTTAACATTCCCTGCGTGTATTTCAGACAAAAACAGAAAATGTTGATTTTTTGAAATTTTTGAGAAAATCGAGTTGGAAGTTGTACCCAGTTTTGGAGAGGAGAACTGCACTAAATGGCGTTTGCAGGAAATTGGCGACACTAAAAGTGCTCTAGTACCCCAACCCTTGACGGTAGGAACCTGAAATTTGACACAAATCATCTTTGGTGGATTGTGCATAGGCAGTGCAAATTACAACCTTACATCTCTGATACTTTTTAAGCTGCAGCCTGTCAAAGTTTAGGTTGCGTGAAAAAGCTGACCCCAATATTCAAACGGCCATATCTCGGCCAATTTTGATCCTAGAAGCATAATTTTTGTACCAGATGAAAATTTAACATTCCCTGCGTGTATTTCAGACAAAAACAGAAAATGTTGATTTTTGAAATTTTTGAGAAAATCGAGTTGGAAGTTGTACCCAGTTTTGGAGAGGAGAACTGCACTAAATGGCGTTTGCAGGAAATTGGCGACACTAAAAGTGCTCTAGTACCCCAACCCTTGACGGTAGGAACCTGAAATTTGACACAAATCATCTTTGGTGGATTGTGCATAGGCAGTGCAAATTACAACCTTACATCTCTGATACTTTTTAAGCTGCAGCCTGTCAAAGTTTAGGTTGCGTGAAAAAGCTGACCCCAATATTCAAACGGCCATATCTCGGCCAATTTTGATCCTAGAAGCATAATTTTTGTACCAGATGAAAATTTAACATTCCCTGCGTGTATTTCAGACAAAAACAGAAAATGTTGATTTTTGAAATTTTTGAGAAAATCGAGTTGGAAGTTGTACCCAGTTTTGGAGAGGAGAACTGCACTAAATGGCGTTTGCAGGAAATTGGCGACACTAAAAGTGCTCTAGTACCCCAACCCTTGACGGTAGGAACCTGAAATTTGACACAAATCATCTTTGGTGGATTGTGCATAGGCAGTGCAAATTACAACCTTACATCTCTGATACTTTTTAAGCTGCAGCCTGTCAAAGTTTAGGTTGCGTGAAAAAGCTGACCCCAATATTCAAACGGCCATATCTCGGCCAATTTTGATCCTAGAAGCATAATTTTTGTACCAGATGAAAATTTAACATTCCCTGCGTGTATTTCAGACAAAAACAGAAAATGTTGATTTTTGAAATTTTTGAGAAAATCGAGTTGGAAGTTGTACCCAGTTTTGGAGAGGAGAACTGCACTAAATGGCGTTTGCAGGAAATTGGCGACACTAAAAGTGCTCTAGTACCCCAACCCTTGACGGTAGGAACCTGAAATTTGACACAAATCATCTTTGGTGGATTGTGCATAGGCAGTGCAAATTACAACCTTACATCTCTGATACTTTTTAAGCTGCAGCCTGTCAAAGTTTAGGTTGCGTGAAAAAGCTTGACCCCAATATTCAAACGGCCATATCTCGGCCAATTTTGATCCTAGAAGCATAATTTTTGTACCAGATGAAAATTTAACATTCCCTGCGTGTATTTCAGACAAAAACAGAAAATGTTGATTTTTGAAATTTTTGAGAAAATCGAGTTGGAAGTTGTACCCAGTTTTGGAGAGGAGAACTGCACTAAATGGCGTTTGCAGGAAATTGGCGACACTAAAAGTGCTCTAGTACCCCAACCCTTGACGGTAGGAACCTGAAATTTGACACAAATCATCTTTGGTGGATTGTGCATAGGCAGTGCAAATTACAACCTTACATCTCTGATACTTTTTAAGCTGCAGCCTGTCAAAGTTTAGGTTGCGTGAAAAAGCTGACCCCAATATTCAAACGGCCATATCTCGGCCAATTTTGATCCTAGAAGCATAATTTTTGTACCAGATGAAAATTTAACATTCCCTGCGTGTATTTCAGACAAAAACAGAAAATGTTGATTTTTGAAATTTTTGAGAAAATCGAGTTGGAAGTTGTACCAGTTTTGGAGAGGAGAACTGCACTAAATGGCGTTTGCAGGAAATTGGCGACACTAAAAGTGCTCTAGTACCCCAACCCTTGACGGTAGGAACCTGAAATTTGACACAAATCATCTTTGGTGGATTGTGCATAGGCAGTGCAAATTACAACCTTACATCTCTGATACTTTTTAAGCTGCAGCCTGTCAAAGTTTAGGTTGCGTGAAAAAGCTGACCCCAATATTCAAACGGCCATATCTCGGCCAATTTTGATCCTAGAAGCATAATTTTTGTACCAGATGAAAATTTAACATTCCCTGCGTGTATTTCAGACAAAAACAGAAAATGTTGATTTTTGAAATTTTTGAGAAAATCGAGTTGGAAGTTGTACCCAGTTTTGGAGAGGAGAACTGCACTAAATGGCGTTTGCAGGAAATTGGCGACACTAAAAGTGCTCTAGTACCCCAACCCTTGACGGTAGGAACCTGAAATTTGACACAAATCATCTTTGGTGGATTGTGCATAGGCAGTGCAAATTACAACCTTACATCTCTGATACTTTTTAAGCTGCAGCCTGTCAAAGTTTAGGTTGCGTGAAAAAGCTGACCCCAATATTCAAACGGCCATATCTCGGCCAATTTTGATCCTAGAAGCATAATTTTTGTACCAGATGAAAATTTAACATTCCCTGCGTGTATTTCAGACAAAAACAGAAAATGTTGATTTTTGAAATTTTTGAGAAAATCGAGTTGGAAGTTGTACCCAGTTTTGGAGAGGAGAACTGCACTAAATGGCGTTTGCAGGAAATTGGCGACACTAAAAGTGCTCTAGTACCCCACCCTTGACGGTAGGAACCTGAAATTTGACACAAATCATCTTTGGTGGATTGTGCATAGGCAGTGCAAATTACAACCTTACATCTCTGATACTTTTTAAGCTGCAGCCTGTCAAAGTTTAGGTTGCGTGAAAAAGCTGACCCCAATATTCAAACGGCCATATCTCGGCCAATTTTGATCCTAGAAGCATAATTTTTTGTACCAGATGAAAATTTAACATTCCCTGCGTGTATTTCAGACAAAAACAGAAAATGTTGATTTTTGAAATTTTTGAGAAAATCGAGTTGGAAGTTGTACCCAGTTTTGGAGAGGAGAACTGCACTAAATGGCGTTTGCAGGAAATTGGCGACACTAAAAGTGCTCTAGTACCCCAACCCTTGACGGTAGGAACCTGAAATTTGACACAAATCATCTTTGGTGGATTGTGCATAGGCAGTGCAAATTACAACCTTACATCTCTGATACTTTTTAAGCTGCAGCCTGTCAAAGTTTAGGTTGCGTGAAAAAGCTGACCCCAATATTCAAACGGCCATATCTCGGCCAATTTTGATCCTAGAAGCATAATTTTTTGTACCAGATGAAAATTTAACATTCCCTGCGTGTATTTCAGACAAAAACAGAAAATGTTGATTTTTGAAATTTTTGAGAAAATCGAGTTGGAAGTTGTACCCAGTTTTGGAGAGGAGAACTGCACTAAATGGCGTTTGCAGGAAATTGGCGACACTAAAGTGCTCTAGTACCCCAACCCTTGACGGTAGGAACCTGAAATTTGACACAAATCATCTTTGGTGGATTGTGCATAGGCAGTGCAAATTACAACCTTACATCTCTGATACTTTTTAAGCTGCAAGCCTGTCAAAGTTTAGGTTGCGTGAAAAAGCTGACCCCAATATTCAAACGGCCATATCTCGGCCAATTTTGATCCTAGAAGCATAATTTTTGTACCAGATGAAAATTTAACATTCCCTGCGTGTATTTCAGACAAAAACAGAAAATGTTGATTTTTGAAATTTTTGAGAAAATCGAGTTGGAAGTTGTACCCAGTTTTGGAGAGGAGAACTGCACTAAATGGCGTTTGCAGGAAATTGGCGACACTAAAAGTGCTCTAGTACCCCAACCCTTGACGGTAGGAACCTGAAATTTGACACAAATCATCTTTGGTGGATTGTGCATAGGCAGTGCAAATTACAACCTTACATCTCTGATACTTTTTAAGCTGCAGCCTGTCAAAGTTTAGGTTGCGTGAAAAAGCTGACCCCAATATTCAACGGCCATATCTCGGCCAATTTTGATCCTAGAAGCATAATTTTTGTACCAGATGAAAATTTAACATTCCCTGCGTGTATTTCAGACAAAAACAGAAAATGTTGATTTTTGAAATTTTTGAGAAAATCGAGTTGGAAGTTGTTACCCAGTTTTGGAGAGGAGAACTGCACTAAATGGCGTTTGCAGGAAATTGGCGACACTAAAAGTGCTCTAGTACCCCAACCCTTGACGGTAGGAACCTGAAATTTGACACAAATCATCTTTGGTGGATTGTGCATAGGCAGTGCAAATTACAACCTTACATCTCTGATACTTTTTAAGCTGCAGCCTGTCAAAGTTTAGGTTGCGTGAAAAAGCTGACCCCAATATTCAAACGGCCATATCTCGGCCAATTTTGATCCTAGAAGCATAAATTTTTGTACCAGATGAAAATTTAACATTCCCTGCGTGTATTTCAGACAAAAACAGAAAATGTTGATTTTTGAAATTTTTGAGAAAATCGAGTTGGAAGTTGTACCCAGTTTTGGAGAGGAGAACTGCACTAAATGGCGTTTGCAGGAAATTGGCGACACTAAAAGTGCTCTAGTACCCCAACCCTTGACGGTAGGAACCTGAAATTTGACACAAATCATCTTTGGTGGATTGTGCATAGGCAGTGCAAATTACAACCTTACATCTCTGATACTTTTTAAGCTGCAGCCTGTCAAAGTTTAGGTTGCGTGAAAAAGCTGACCCCAATATTCAAACGGCCATATCTCGGCCAATTTTGATCCTAGAAGCATAATTTTTGTACCAGATGAAAATTTAACATCCCTGCGTGTATTTCAGACAAAAACAGAAAATGTTGATTTTTGAAATTTTTGAGAAAATCGAGTTGGAAGTTGTACCCAGTTTTGGAGAGGAGAACTGCACTAAATGGCGTTTGCAGGAAATTGGCGACACTAAAAGTGCTCTAGTACCCCAACCCTTGACGGTAGGAACCTGAAATTTGACACAAATCATCTTGGTGGATTGTGCATAGGCAGTGCAAATTACAACCTTACATCTCTGATACTTTTTAAGCTGCAGCCTGTCAAAGTTTAGGTTGCGTGAAAAAGCTGACCCCAATATTCAAACGGCCATATCTCGGCCAATTTTGATCCTAGAAGCATAATTTTTGTACCAGATGAAAATTTAACATTCCCTGCGTGTATTTCAGACAAAAACAGAAAATGTTGATTTTTGAAATTTTTGAGAAAATCGAGTTGGAAGTTGTACCCAGTTTTGGAGAGGAGAACTGCACTAAATGGCGTTTGCAGGAAATTGGCGACACTAAAAGTGCTCTAGTACCCCAACCCTTGACGGTAGGAACCTGAAATTTGACACAAATCATCTTTGGTGGATTGTGCATAGGCAGTGCAAATTACAACCTTACATCTCTGATACTTTTTAAGCTGCAGCCTGTCAAAGTTTAGGTTGCGTGAAAAAGCTGACCCCAATATTCAAACGGCCATATCTCGGCCAATTTTGATCCTAGAAGCATAATTTTTGTACCAGATGAAAATTTAACATTCCCTGCGTGTATTTCAGACAAAAACAGAAAATGTTGATTTTTGAAATTTTTGAGAAAATCGAGTTGGAAGTTGTACCCAGTTTTGGAGAGGAGAACTGCACTAAATGGCGTTTGCAGGAAATTGGCGACACTAAAAGTGCTCTAGTACCCCAACCCTTGACGGTAGGAACCTGAAATTTGACACAAATCATCTTTGGTGGATTGTGCATAGGCAGTGCAAATTACAACCTTACATCTCTGATACTTTTTAAGCTGCAGCCTGTCAAAGTTTAGGTTGCGTGAAAAAGCTGACCCCAATATTCAAACGGCCATATCTCGGCCAATTTTGATCCTAGAAGCATAATTTTTGTACCAGATGAAAATTTAACATTCCCTGCGTGTATTTCAGACAAAAACAGAAAATGTTGATTTTTGAAATTTTTGAGAAAATCGAGTTGGAAGTTGTACCCAGTTTTGGAGAGGAGAACTGCACTAAATGGCGTTTGCAGGAAATTGGCGACACTAAAAGTGCTCTAGTACCCCAACCCTTGACGGTAGGAACCTGAAATTTGACACAAATCATCTTTGGTGGATTGTGCATAGGCAGTGCAAATTACAACCTTACATCTCTGATACTTTTTAAGCTGCAGCCTGTCAAAGTTTAGGTTGCGTGAAAAAGCTGACCCCAATATTCAAACGGCCATATCTCGGCCAATTTTGATCCTAGAAGCATAATTTTTGTACCAGATGAAAATTTAACATTCCCTGCGTGTATTTCAGACAAAAACAGAAAATGTTGATTTTTGAAATTTTTGAGAAAATCGAGTTGGAAGTTGTACCCAGTTTTGGAGAGGAGAACTGCACTAAATGGCGTTTGCAGGAAATTGGCGACACTAAAAGTGCTCTAGTACCCCCAACCCTTGACGGTAGGAACCTGAAATTTGACACAAATCATCTTTGGTGGATTGTGCATAGGCAGTGCAAATTACAACCTTACATCTCTGATACTTTTTAAGCTGCAGCCTGTCAAAGTTTAGGTTGCGTGAAAAAGCTGACCCCAATATTCAAAACGGCCATATCTCGGCCAATTTTGATCCTAGAAGCATAATTTTTGTACCAGATGAAAATTTAACATTCCCTGCGTGTATTTCAGACAAAAACAGAAAATGTTGATTTTTGAAATTTTTGAGAAAATCGAGTTGGAAGTTGTACCCAGTTTTGGAGAGGAGAACTGCACTAAATGGCGTTTGCAGGAAATTGGCGACACTAAAAGTGCTCTAGTACCCCAACCCTTGACGGTAGGAACCTGAAATTTGACACAAATCATCTTTGGTGGATTGTGCATAGGCAGTGCAAATTACAACCTTACATCTCTGATACTTTTTAAGCTGCAGCCTGTCAAAGTTTAGGTTGCGTGAAAAAGCTGACCCCAATATTCAAACGGCCATATCTCGGCCAATTTTGATCCTAGAAGCATAATTTTTGTACCAGATGAAAATTTAACATTCCCTGCGTGTATTTCAGACAAAAACAGAAAATGTTGATTTTTGAAATTTTTGAGAAAATCGAGTTGGAAGTTGTACCCAGTTTTGGAGAGGAGAACTGCACTAAATGGCGTTTGCAGGAAATTGGCGACACTAAAAGTGCTCTAGTACCCCAACCCTTGACGGTAGGAACCTGAAATTTGACACAAATCATCTTTGGTGGATTGTGCATAGGCAGTGCAAATTACAACCTTACATCTCTGATACTTTTTAAGCTGCAGCCTGTCAAAGTTTAGGTTGCGTGAAAAAGCTGACCCCAATATTCAAACGGCCATATCTCGGCCAATTTTGATCCTAGAAGCATAATTTTTGTACCAGATGAAAATTTAACATTCCCTGCGTGTATTTCAGACAAAAACAGAAAATGTTGATTTTTGAAATTTTTGAGAAAATCGAGTTGGAAGTTGTACCCAGTTTTGGAGAGGAGAACTGCACTAAATGGCGTTTGCAGGAAATTGGCGACACTAAAAGTGCTCTAGTACCCCAACCCTTGACGGTAGGAACCTGAAATTTGACACAAATCATCTTTGGTGGATTGTGCATAGGCAGTGCAAATTACAACCTTACATCTCTGATACTTTTTAAGCTGCAGCCTGTCAAAGTTTAGGTTGCGTGAAAAAGCTGACCCCAATATTCAAACGGCCATATCTCGGCCAATTTTGATCCTAGAAGCATAATTTTTGTACCAGATGAAAATTTAACATTCCCTGCGTGTATTTCAGACAAAAACAGAAAATGTTGATTTTTGAAATTTTTGAGAAAATCGAGTTGGAAGTTGTACCCAGTTTTGGAGAGGAGAACTGCACTAAATGGCGTTTGCAGGAAATTGGCGACACTAAAAGTGCTCTAGTACCCCAACCCTTGACGGTAGGAACCTGAAATTTGACACAAATCATCTTTGGTGGATTGTGCATAGGCAGTGCAAATTACAACCTTACATCTCTGATACTTTTTAAGCTGCAGCCTGTCAAAGTTTAGGTTGCGTGAAAAAGCTGACCCCAATATTCAAACGGCCATATCTCGGCCAATTTTGATCCTAGAAGCATAATTTTTTGTACCAGATGAAAATTTAACATTCCCTGCGTGTATTTCAGACAAAAACAGAAAATGTTGATTTTTGAAATTTTTGAGAAAATCGAGTTGGAAGTTGTACCCAGTTTTGGAGAGGAGAAACTGCACTAAATGGCGTTTGCAGGAAATTGGCGACACTAAAAGTGCTCTAGTACCCCAACCCTTGACGGTAGGAACCTGAAATTTGACACAAATCATCTTTGGTGGATTGTGCATAGGCAGTGCAAATTACAACCTTACATCTCTGATACTTTTTAAGCTGCAGCCTGTCAAAGTTTAGGTTGCGTGAAAAAGCTGACCCCAATATTCAAACGGCCATATCTCGGCCAATTTTGATCCTAGAAGCATAATTTTTGTACCAGATGAAAATTTAACATTCCCTGCGTGTATTTCAGACAAAAACAGAAAATGTTGATTTTTGAAATTTTTGAGAAAATCGAGTTGGAAGTTGTACCCAGTTTTGGAGAGGAGAACTGCACTAAATGGCGTTTGCAGGAAATTGGCGACACTAAAAGTGCTCTAGTACCCCAACCCTTGACGGTAGGAACCTGAAATTTGACACAAATCATCTTTGGTGGATTGTGCATAGGCAGTGCAAATTACAACCTTACATCTCTGATACTTTTTAAGCTGCAGCCTGTCAAAGTTTAGGTTGCGTGAAAAAGCTGACCCCAATATTCAAACGGCCATATCTCGGCCAATTTTGATCCTAGAAGCATAATTTTTTGTACCAGATGAAAATTTAACATTCCCTGCGTGTATTTCAGACAAAAACAGAAAATGTTGATTTTTGAAATTTTTTGAGAAAATCGAGTTGGAAGTTGTACCCAGTTTTGGAGAGGAGAACTGCACTAAATGGCGTTTGCAGGAAATTGGCGACACTAAAAGTGCTCTAGTACCCCAACCCTTGACGGTAGGAACCTGAAATTTGACACAAATCATCTTTGGTGGATTGTGCATAGGCAGTGCAAATTACAACCTTACATCTCTGATACTTTTTTAAGCTTGCAGCCTGTCAAAGTTTAGGTTGCGTGAAAAAGCTGACCCCAATATTCAAACGGCCATATCTCGGCCATTTTGATCCTAGAAGCATAATTTTTGTACCAGATGAAAATTTAACATTCCCTGCGTGTATTTCAGACAAAAACAGAAAATGTTGATTTTTGAAATTTTTGAGAAAATCGAGTTGGAAGTTGTACCCAGTTTTGGAGAGGAGAACTGCACTAAATGGCGTTTGCAGGAAATTGGCGACACTAAAAGTGCTCTAGTACCCCAACCCTTGACGGTAGGAACCTGAATTTGACACAATCATCTTTGGTGGATTGTGCAATAGGCAGTGCAAATTACAACCTTACATCTCTGATACTTTTTAAGCTGCAGCCTGTCAAAGTTTAGGTTGCGTGAAAAAGCTGACCCCAATATTCAAACGGCCATATCTCGGCCAATTTTGATCCTAGAAGCATAATTTTTGTACCAGATGAAAATTTAACATTCCCTGCGTGTATTTCAGACAAAAACAGAAAATGTGATTTTTGAAATTTTTTGAGAAAATCGAGTTGGAAGTTGTACCCAGTTTTTGGAGAGGAGAACTGCACTAAATGGCGTTTGCAGGAAATTGGCGACACTAAAAGTGCTCTAGTACCCCAACCCTTGACGGTAGGAACCTGAAATTTGACACAAATCATCTTTGGTGGATTGTGCATAGGCAGTGCAAATTACAACCTTACATCTCTGAT
Source organism: Lottia scabra (assembly GCA_029955415.1). Classification (NCBI taxonomy): domain Eukaryota; kingdom Metazoa; phylum Mollusca; class Gastropoda; family Lottiidae; genus Lottia; species Lottia scabra. Next base: position 25,671,211 of record JARJEI010000004.1, read on the forward strand.
ACTTTTTAAGCTGCAGCCTGTCAAAGTTTAGGTTGCGTGAAAAAGCTGACCCCAATATTCAAACGGCCATATCTCGGCCAATTTTGATCCTAGAAAGCATAATTTTTGTACCAGATGAAAATTTAACATTCCCTGCGTGTATTTCAGACAAAAACAGAAAATGTTGATTTTTGAAATTGTTTGAGGAAAATCGAGTTGGAAGTTGTACCCAGTTTTGGAGAGGAGAACTGCACTAAATGGCGTTTGCAGGAAATTGGCGACACTAAAAGTGCTCTAGTACCCCAACCCTTGACGGTAGGAACCTGAAATTTGACACAAATCATCTTTGGTGGATGTGCATAGGCAGTGCAAATTACAACCTTACATCTCTGATACTTTTTAAGCTGCAGCCTGTCAAAGTTTAGGTTGCGTGAAAAAGCTGACCCCAATATTCAAACGGCCATATCTCGGCCAATTTTGATCCTAGAAAGCATAATTTTTGTACAGATGAAAATTTAACATTCCCTGCGTGTATTTTCAGACAAAAACAGAAAATGTTGATTTTTGAAATTTTTGAGAAAATCGAGTTGGAAGTTGTACCCAGTTTTTGGAGAGGAGAACTGCACTAAATGGCGTTTGCAGGAAATTGGCGACACTAAAAGTGCTCTAGTACCCCAACCCTTGACGGTAGGGAACCTGAAATTTGACACAAATCATCTTTGGTGGATTGTGCATAGGCAGTGCAAATTACAACCTTACATCTCTGATACTTTTTAAGCTGCAGCCTGTCAAAGTTTAGGTTGCGTGAAAAAGCTGACCCCAATATTCAAACGGCCATATCTCGGCCAATTTTGATCCTAGAAGCATAATTTTGTACCAGATGAAAATTTAAAACATTCCCTGCGTGTATTTCAGACAAAAACAGAAAATGTTGATTTTGAAATTTTTGAGAAATATCGAGTTGGAAGTTGTACCCAGTTTTGGAGAGGAGAACTGCACTAAATGGCGTTTGCAGGAAATTGGCGACACTAAAAGTGCTCTAGTACCCCAACCCTTGACGGTAGGAACCTGAAATTTGACACAAATCATCTTTGGTGGGATTGTGCATAGGCAGTGCAAATTACAACCTTACATCTCTGATACTTTTTAAGCTGCAGCCTGTCAAAGTTTAGGTTGCGTGAAAAAGCTGACCCCAATATTCAAACGGCCATATCTCGGCCAATTTTGATCCTAGAAGCATAATTTTTGTACCAGATGAAAATTTAACATTCCCTGCGTGTATTTCAGACCAAAAACAGAAAATGTTGATTTTTGAAATTTTTGAGAAAATCGAGTTGGAAGTTGTACCCAGTTTTGGAGAGGAGAACTGCACTAAATGGCGTTTGCAGAAATTGGCGACACTAAAAGTGCTCTAGTACCCCAACCCTTGACGGTAGGAACCTGAAATTTGACACAAATCATCTTTGGTGGATTGTTGCATAGGCAGTGCAAAATTACAACCTTTACATCTCTGATACTTTTTAAGCTGCAGGCCTGTCAAAGTTTAGGTTGCGTGAAAAAGCTGACCCCAATATTCAAAACGGCCATATCTCGGCCAATTTTGATCCTAGAAGCATAA